>CP136063.1:142015449-142615449 GCA_032622095.1 Siphonodentalium dalli
ATTGACTATTGTCATGGCTGGGTTTATATGTATACATATGTTGGCTGTATGATCATGGGTGGGGTATATGGACAAAAAGGGAGCGGTTGTATGCTTATGGGCAATGTGTATAGGTGTACATGGAATGACTATGATCATGATTGTTGAAGTGTATATGCATACCTGTGTAGCTGGTTGGTCATTGGCTAGCGTGTGAGTATATATGAAGTGCTATTGTGGTATGGATGTATATGATTATTTTCTGTTGCTGATATATCATCATAGGTGGGTGTATATGTACATTGTATAAAGGGAGTAGATGTATGGTCATGTGTGGTGTTTATGAGTATACAGCGAGTGGCTGTATTGTCATGGGTGATGTGTATATGCAAGTCTGGAGTGTACAAATGGCCACATGTGAGGGGTATTGGTATATACATTCAATGGTAGGGTGTATATGTACACCTGGATTGAAGCTATGGTCAATTGCGGGGTGTATATGAATATCGTGAGTAGTTATATTGCCATGACTGTGTATACAGGGAGTGACCATAGGGCCAATGGTGGAGTGAATATGTATACAAGGTGTGACTGTATGGTCACAAATGTGGTGTATAAGTATACAGTTTGTGGCTGAATTGTCATGGGTGAGGTGTATATGCAAGTCTGGAGTGCATAAATGGCCGTGTGTACAGGGTATAAGAATATATTGCCGGGCTGTATCACCATGGGTGTGGCGAATAGGTTTACAGGGAGTCACCGTATGGTCAAATGGTAGAGTGAATATGTATACACGGAGTGACTGCATGGTAATACATTTGGTGTATGATTGTCATGGATGAGATGTATATTCAAGCCTGGAGTGTATGGACGGCCGAGTGTTCGGGGTAATGGTATATATATAAGGGCTGTATGCCAGTGTATGGCCATTGGTGGGGTGTATATATATACTTGGAGTGACTCTATGGTTATGGGTGCGTGTATGTGTATATCTTGAGTGGCTATATGGCTGTGGTGACTGTGTATACAGGGAGTGAGTGACCTTTGGCCAATGGTGGAGTGCATAGGTATACAAGGAGTGAATGTATGGTAATAAATTTGGTGTATGATTTTCATGGTGAGGTGTATATTCAAGCCTGGAGTGTATGGATGGTCGAGTGTGCGGGCTATTGGTATATATAGAAGGCTGTATGGCCATTGATGGGGTGCGTATGCATACTTGGAGTGAATATACGGTTATGGGTGTGGGTATATGTATATCTTGATTGGCTATATGGCCAAGGGTGTGGCGACTACGTATACAGAGTGCCCATATGGCCAATTGTGGACTGAATATGTATGCAAGGAGGGACTGTATGGTCATAAATGTTGTGTGTGATTGTCATGGGTGAGGTGTATATTCAAGCCTGGAGTGTATGGATGGCCGAGTGTACGGGGCATTGTTATATATATTTTTGAATTTTTGATTGTGAAAAAGTGCAAAAAATGAATTTTTTCAAACTCACATGGCGTTTTTTATATGTATTTTTTGGAAAAGTATAGATTACCCAGATTCTGGAAAGTATAGAACCATTATTGACTGATCGGTCAGTTAAATGTTATGCTGACTACAATTTGGGGTTAGAGTTGTGTTTAATATTGAGGAAAAGAATCCATCATAGTCATACCTCGTGGAATTGATATATTGACAACTAAAACATTGGATATTCAAAACTTTGTGGTAAATACTATGTTAATTGGAAAAAATATAGTTGCATTTGAGGTGTGAGTATATCAATTGGTAAAATATGGTTCGTCATCACTTTCAGTTGGTGGTCACACATGTAACGCTTTTAACAATGAAGTTTTTGTAATAAATGGAGTGCATTGTCTCAGACTTTGAGTTTGCATATTCACTGACTGTATAACATAGCGGAACTGTTTATCAAGAAATTTCAGTGTTCTTTAATATCTTGTTGTTAATACAGATCTGTTGTTAATACAGATTGTTTGGTCACACACGTAACGTTACGTGTGTGACATCCCAAGCAAAGAGTTAATATATGGGACTCAGGGGATCATTCAGTCAAAGAGTTAAACTGATAATCGTCTGGGTGTTATAAATTAATACTCAGATGCTCATACTGCCTGTAATACATGTATTTTATTTCAGGCTCATAGTCTATGTACATGTATTCCTTCAACTGCATTATATAGTGCTCAGGATTGTTAATATTAGTACATATAGTGGACTTTGGCATGGTTTTATGGTGCCCACATCAAAATGAGCAATGGGGGGATACCACAGTCTTGGGCACACAAACAAGGCAATTGCCCTGCCTTGCTCAACGGAAGCTTGTATTCATCATGTGACGCTGAGGTCAATCTGTATCTGGTAAGATATACATAGTCGAAATATAAGTCTCCATATGTCAGTATTCCGAGTTGTCACATATATAGATAATTATAAATGTAAACATAATCAGGATATTAAAGCGCACAATAGTTATGTGATACCCTTAATACATGGGGAGGGGGGTTGCTTGTATTGCTTGTATCCCAAGCAACACAACAGACTAAACGTTTATTGAATTTTTTTTTACAAGAGCATCACTAAGGGCTTGGCAGAAAACACCCATGACAATTCCAACAAAGGGCAATAACTGTCTGAATATTGGTGGGGGGGGACACAAATTTGAACATACATATCAAAAGGTCATTTCCAGCAGGATGTTGCATTTTTGTGAACATTTTGAATTCTTCTAAATTTATCACTGTATTACTCAGTGGAATGGTTAGATACCCAAATTTATGAATCTTTTTTAATTTTCTCAATAACTGCCACCAATCCTAAGTTATGACAAAGAACAGCTCTACCATTTTTTTTCAGGCAAAAAACTGATGGATTTTACCAATTTGTTGTGCATTGTGTATTTTTAACCAACTGACAATATATATATGTCAGAGGAATGGAGGCACGGACTCAGTATGAGTGTTCATTGCTTCATATTTGCGTGAACAAATTCTCATTTCTTATCGAAATGGCCATGTGTCGATCGGAATGGTACATTGAGATGTTCCTCAAACTAAATCAAGCTTGAAAACCGGTCCCGATTTTCATCCATGCCGGGGTTCGAACCCGCACCAACCTCGTCTAGCCCAGACTATGATGATCTTATCCACGACCTAACCACCTCGGCTACGGGGACATCCTTAAAAAGGAAGCCCTTTCACCGAGAGTTAGGAAGCGTATCAGTCTGAACATGGGTTAGAACCCACTACCTTCGAAATTCTTGATCTGCCATTCTGGAAATATGTCAATGCACTTCCTCCGAAATTGCATCTGTGACCATACTATTACTGGTACTGGCGTATATATATATGTCAGAGGTATGGAGGCACGGACTCAGTATGAGTGTTAATTGCATATAGGTTACTTATTACTTCATTTGTATTTGAATATGGAAACATTACTGACAATCATTAAGGTATATACTTTCCCATACTATTTCACCCCAAATATTCACCCAGAATTTACTTCCCCATTGGTTTGTCCCATCAGTCACGTTTTGTGTTCATAATGTTGTGGTACACACAAACTATTGAGATACTAATACTAACTTTTGTTTTCCTACATTCACAATGGAACATTAATATAAGAAATTATGTTATCCAATACAAATACATTCAATTGTTTTAAATGCAGCCATGTAAATTATGTCCCTTCAGTCACAAAACATTCTCAAATATCTGAGTTTATGGACAACATTGAAATGCCACAATATATGATGTTACAAAAGAAAACCCATGCGAAAGTAATGATTTTAGTGTTTAATATATTTCTTTGAATGCTGATGTATTAATTATTTTCACATACTAATTTCAACTTTTTGTCGTAATATCGATATGTACTAGTATATATGGACACCATCTTGTCTGGAGTCTCTGCGGCCACTTATTTTTCTTGCTAATAACCAAAAAAAAAACAAGAGGTTGCACCATGGGAGCTGGGATAGCCACATGGTGAAACTTGAAATATAGGCAGGTCAGAAACCAAAATATGAAGAAAAAAAGTGAGGAACAAACAAATTACTGGACAAGTCTAACGAATGACAGATGGAAATCCAACATTTTCAGATAAAGAAAGAGGGATAACTCTTTGAATGGAAAATGTGAACAACGTCAATGAACCCACTTTTGAAATCCCTATTGATGCCAAACCGCAAACAAATTTTATTGAGATCCGATAAACCATGGTTGAGATATATGAGCGGACGGACACATGGACAGATGCATATAATCCAGTATACCCCCCATATTTTGGGATGGGGGTATAATTAGAGAAGACATTAAGGAAGAAAATTAGTCGGGTGAAGTTAAGTCCTGGGGGTGCAGAATTTGACCAATATCTCCTGGACTAATAAGGAAGGGTAAATGAGAAACGAGTTTCTCCACAGGGAAACATCAGTAATCAACTAATCCTTCGCCGATAGGTCTACGTATTTCGTTCATGACCAAATGTGGTTTGTGCAAAAGTGTGGGGAAACCTTGCCCTTTTATAGCCTGTTTGGGGCTCAGCTTCGATCTGATTAGTTGTTGCTAACCTGATAGATGTCAGACTGCGGTTGGGGTGAAGTTTACAGGTTTGTGTTCTCATATGCGGTTCTCGTTGGTGTTCTCATGTGTGATGAGATACTCATGGGGTTCTCGTATGATTTACTTGGGGTTCTGAACATGTTGGGTTCTCTTGTGTCATGGAGTTGCCATATGGGGTTCCTATGTGTGGTTCTCTGTGAGATCTGTGGGTTAGGGTTCTCATAATTAATGGGGTTGCCATGTGGGGGTCCTTCTGTAGAGGTTCTCTTCTGAAGTCAGGTTGTCTTTTGTGATTTCCATGGGGTTCTCCAGTGGTGTTCTTATATGAGAAGAGGTTGTCGTGTCATGTTCTCATGTGAGACTTATAGAGTTGGGGTTCTCGCATGTGATGTCCCCCTTAGAGATATGATTATCTGGTGGGGTTCTCATGTGAGGTTTTCAAGTTGTGGTTCCCATTGTGAAATGAGGTTGCCCTGTGGGTTTCTTGTGTGGGATTGGAGGGTTGGTATTCTCATAGGGGTTTCCATTATCGGTTTTGGTCTGTGTGAGATTTGTGGATTAGGGTTCTCATAGGAGATTGTGTTGCCATATTGGGTTCTCGTGTGGAGATTCTCTTGTGAGGTCAGGTTGTCTTGTGGGTTCCCATGTGGGACTCTCCAGTCTTGGGAGTCTCATATGAGATGGGATGGGGTTCCTATTAAGTGGGGTTCTTATGTGAGAATTGTCCTTGTCCTACAGGTATATATCCAATCACATCCAGCAATCACAACAAGTATTGATGTGCTTGTATAATTCCATAAAAATTATTTTTTCACCCCAGAGATGAAATGGAATAAAGCGCCCTTCCACAAACATATATAAAAGTTTAGATTTCAGTGGTGTCCCATCAGTCACAAAAGTACTGTCCCATCAGTCACGTGGATTTCTTCATAGCATTTCAGTTACAGAATGAATGCACAACCAAGACTTGATTTTTCTGTTAGAAAAATATAATGATGTTTCATTTACATTGATGATATTACTGAAATCCAATGTTTTGGATAATACCATCAGTTTGCGTAGAGGTACCCAAAAACCTTGCCAAAACATGTCCCATCAGTCACGCAGAAAAAAATTGACATACATGTATATGGCTACAGGATTAGTCATTTTAAAAATGGTACCTAATATTGTTAAGAGACTTGATTCACCTTCTTTTGAGCATAAGTTAGTTATCTTTAATCTATTTGGATGAGCATGATCAGTTATAGAAAAAACTAAATTTATGGTTTGTCCCATCAGTCACGCATGGAACTCACCAAAATTGTTATTCAGTGAGACTATCTAAAGTTATCATACGGAAGCCAGATGCAAAGGGATGGACGGACAGACAGGCAGACCAATCACATAATATGTCCCACTTTTTAAAACGGGCATTCAAAATTGATCCCATATTTATTATAGCATATTTTTACACAAACATGCACTTTTATGCATGTTGGAATTGGAGTTTTTAATATATATAGATGTAGCATACATGAAGTATGGCTCAAAGTACTATACAGTTTGCCTACCATCTGATATCTGGATAAAAGTGTAAACTCTAGTGCTTTTCAGAATACATTTTATGCAGATTGACTCATTGTATAATATACCATTCGTATATCTGTCACACGCGTAACAGTTTCTGGAGATAACAGGGTTCATATGTTTAAAATGTGTCAATATATAAAGGAACAAGATTTTATTCACTCGCAACAATTAGCATCTCCCTGATTATTAATAAAGGCTAGCTTTTCTGGTTACCATAATATTTTCAGAAGGTCACACACGTAACAATTTTTGTGTCACACACGTAATGCAGCTAAAGTTTGATTTTGGGATCAGGACACTTCAGTTCAAACATTACATTCATCCCAAAAGTATTATTTCAAAATTGAGTATCCCTTCAATAACTTTAAATAGCTTGTAATTTTTGATGGCGTAAGAATTCACAGAAATTAGGTTTCAAAATAAGCTCATCTAAAAACCTGATTTTTCTGAGGTCACACACGTAACGCTTGGTAAAAATCTTCCATCTCCATTATGATGCAATGTTGGTCAATTATACTCAAATATATCATAGAAGGGCTCATTGCGGATAGAATGACCATATTGCATACCCATAACATGGGATACTTCGCAAACTATGTCAACATAAAGGCCCAAAATATTCTCTGAATGTCACACACGTAACGAAATAATGAGCTCATTCTAGTAGCCAATATATACATTGGAAGTCGTCTCTGAAACTTTATTGGAACTAATATACATGTACACCTGCTCAAAGGAAAATGACATACCTCACTATAAAGTATGTGATATTAAAATATCTTTAATGCATGTTAAAGGGGTGTACTACACTATTTTATCGCTTTCAAATGGCTGATTAAAAAAAAAATCCCTGCCTGTCTGGGAAAATTTTCCTGTGTTATCGGAATTTTTTGGGCCCTAGTATGGATGCAAACATTGAGCATTTGTGGGAGGGTTGTGATCTTTTAAGCAGGTTGAATATTGTTCACAAACAGGGAACGTTAATAGCTATTTCATGGCAAATATCGATCTCTAATTTAAACATCATGTTTTTCCATGTTTTATTCAATAAAACAATAAATTACACTATATATATATTCTAATTTCTAATAGAATCTACTTCTAGGTATCGTCGAGTAGGAACAGATTGACGCTGTATTGTTGGACTTTTCGAAGGCCTTCGACA
Organism: Siphonodentalium dalli; assembly: GCA_032622095.1. Taxonomy (NCBI): domain Eukaryota; kingdom Metazoa; phylum Mollusca; class Scaphopoda; order Gadilida; family Siphonodentaliidae; genus Siphonodentalium; species Siphonodentalium dalli. The sequence continues at coordinate 142,022,741 of CP136063.1, forward strand.
AGGTGCCTCACCAACGGCTTCTGATCAAATGTGAGAAATATGGCATCCGAGATAACACCTTAGACTGGATAAGTGATTTCTTATCGGAAAGAAGCTCAGCAAATGAAAACATCTGGAGTGCCCCAAGGAACTGTGATGGGACCATTGCTCTTCTTGATATATATCAATGACTTAGCCAAACACGTGACAGCGACACCTCGTCTATATGCTGATGACTGTTTGCTGTACAGATCCATCAAGTCGGAGAATGATGCCTTGGAACTTCAAAAAGATCTGGACCAACTGCAGAACTGGGAGCGAGAATGGCAAATGAAGTTCAATGAAGACAAATGCGAGGCTATAACTATCACCAACAAGAAGAAGAACATTATCAAAAGTCACTACTACATCCATGACAAACAGCTCAACTCTGTTACAACGGCAAAATACTTGGGGATCACCTTCCAAAATGACATGAGTTGGAACACCCATATCAACCAAATGTGTGCAAAGGCAAACTCAACCACGGCCTTGATAAGAAGAAACTTATCAGGATGCACACCGGCTATCAGAGAGCGTTGCTACAAGGCGATGGTTCGACCCATAGCCGAGTACGCATCGAACGTCTGGAGTCCACACACTGATGGAAACATCAAAAAGATAGAGAGGGTACAGGAAAGGGCAGCATGCATGGTTAATAACAACTACCACAGACGCAGTGGCGCACCAGCCATGGTACAATGGACACCACTGAAGAAAAGAAGGGATATAACACAATGCACTACCTTCTACAAATGTATCAAAGAACTAGTATCGATTGATCACAAGACACTTCTCGAGAAGTACAAATCATCATCACGTGGACATAACCAGAAATACCGACAACATCATACAAGGGTTGATTTTTGTTTTCAAGATTCAATAAGATTTATTTCGTATTAAATATAATTATAATATATATATCAACAGGACCCCACAAAAAGTTTAACTTGCAAGGGCAGGGCCCTTATGCTTGTATAATGATACAGTGTTATGTGTACGTATATTGGGTGTATAGTGCGGGTGCGTATTTACAATGTGTGTATTATCGTATAGAGATGGGCAAGAAGGGGTGGGGGCATGGGGTGGGGGGGGGGTCGGGATGTGAGATGGTGATTATAGTAATTTTTTTTAGTTGTTATCTAGTAGCCAATATGATTATCTTGATGTCTTTATGCTGAGACCTGCGCGATCGTCTTGCAGTTTTCAATAATGTGGGGAATACCAGTATTTAAGGTGATCAATGAAATATGGGTGTGAATACTGCTTGATTTGGTTGAGGAATTGGTTAAGGTTATAGACAAGTTGATTATTTTTGCACTGTTGTTCAGATGAGTGACAAATAGTGACACATGGAGGAAATGTGGCATAAATTTGGTTGGCCTGTTACTCACCGGGAGAGCTGACCAGGAGAGGGAGGATTATACTATGAGAAGTTCATTAATTTCTGCCCCCTCTTCTGGCCAGTCTCTGCCGTAAGGGACTGCTGGCTGGTATTGCCTTAGTATATATAATAGGGGAGAGAATACATACAAACTGGATTGTTATTTGATATTTGGGGTGTATTTATTAATGAAATGTGTTTTTAGGTACGGTACTTATGATATTTGTCACTAGTTTCTATGCGAAGCTTACAATCACATGGGAGTTCATTCCATAGACATCTGGCTCTGGTTGATATGACACTTCTTGCTTTTTTTGTTCCTCTGAATTCACAATACAGATTTGAATTTGCTTTGAACCGTATATTGTGGTTATGGATATCATGTATATTAGTAAATATTGAAGACAGTGATTTGGGGAGTTTCTTTTGATGGAAATCATGTAAAATTTGTATTAGTTGCATGTTTCCAATGTCATTCATCAATAGCAAATTGTGGTCCCTGCATATTTCTGGTATGCTTTTTTTTTGTAAGATAGTGTGGCGATAGCTTTGTTTTGTATTTTTTCAAGATTTTCAAGGTTTTACTTTGTTGTTGCACTCCATTTGGCATTACAATATGTGAGATGTGGGATAATCAGTACAGAATAGATTGTTTTCATTGTATCTCTGGGTATGAAATCACTGATTTTTCTCATGACTCCTAAATTTTTTGACAGTTTTTTAGTAATAGATTCCACTTGCATATTCCATGATAAATTTTCTTCAATATTAATTCCTAGGAATTTAGTGTTTTTAACTCTTTGTATCTGATTTTCATTGATCTTGAGCTCGGGTAGGACAGTTATGTTTTTGCATAGATCTGTATTCGTAAATATCATGTAATAAGTTTTTTCTAGGTTTAGAGATAGTTTATTAGCAAGAAACCATTTGCTCATTGTCTCCATTTCTTTGTTGACTACATCATATGCCTTATTTATATCTTTATTAGAGTAAAATGCATTTGTATCATCAGCAAACAGTATTAGATTCTGGTCCTTACAAATATTTGGAAGATCGTTCATATATATCAGAAAGAGTAGAGGGCCAAGTACAGATCCTTGTGGAACTCCACATATTATATCTGTTTGTGAAGACAAGTGGCCTTCATATTGTACAGATTATTTTCTATTAGTCAAATAGCTTTGGAACCAGTTCAGTGCAACCCCACGACATCCATATTATTCAAGTTTATTTAGCATTATATTATGATTTATTGTATCAAATGCCTTTGATAGATCAAGGAATACCCCAATGGTGTGTTGTTCTCTATTATCTAGGGCTTGGGATCAGTTAGTGCCAGAATAGTTGAGTGATTCTTTCTGAAGCCATATTGACTTCTATATAGAATATTGTATTTGGTTAAGTATTTGTTCAGTCGGTTGTACATCATTTTTTCCAGGATTTTGGAAAATACAGGTAGCACAGAGACTGGCCTGTAGTTACTTAATGTGGTTGGGTCTTTAGCTTTGAAAATAGGTACAACTTTTGCTATCTTCATGAGGTCTGGAAATATTCCATTAGCAAGAGAAAGATTGCATATATGTGTAATGGGTTTAATAATAAATTCGCTACAATGTTTCAATATTGAACACTTGAGATCATCAATACCGGCAGCCTTTTTTGCACTGATATTTTTGAGAATTTCTATGACTTCAAGTTCATCTGTTGGTTGGATAAAGAAAGAAGAACACTTAGGTTGATTAAGGTAATCTGCTGGATTCTTGTTAGATTTAATTTTTGAAGCAAGGGTTGGTCCAATATTGGTGAAGAATTCATTGAATTTGGTAGCAATTTCCTCTTTGTTATTAATATATTTATTCCCTTTTTCTTGTTGAGAATGTTTTTAATCAGTTTCCATGTGCCATTGATATTACCTTCATATTGTTGGAATTTCCTATAATAGTGTTGTTTAGCAGTACGGATAATTGAATTTAGTCTACTCCTATACTTCTTGTATCGATCATTATTATAGTATGTTCTGTTCTTAATGAATATTTTATATACATGTAGTTTATTCTTTCTTCTAATGGAATTCAGTATACCTGCTGTTATCCATGGATTGCAATGATTAGAAGGTTTGATTTTCTTTCTGATGTTTGGAAAATTATTATTGTAAATGTTTGTTAATGTTTCGTGGAAAGAATTGTAGGCTTTGTTGCAATCCTGGTTGTCTAACACCATAGTCCAGTCAATTTTGGATATTTCGGTTATAAAATTTTCTTTGTTTCTTTTTGAATAGTCTCTTTGCCATATAAATACGTCTTTCTTATTCATTGTTTTAGTTCCATTGCTCAAAAGGAGATAGATAGGCATGTGGTCTGTAATGTCTTCCACGAATATTATATACCAGCATTGATAGATGAGGAGAGGAGACAGTTGGAGAATATGTTGTCAATAAGGGTTGCACTGAACTCAGTTATTCTAGTGGGTTTCGTTATTGATGGCAAGAACATAAATGACTTTAGTAAGCTAAGGAAGTTGTTTCCGCTGGTGTTATTAGTATTTATGTTTATATTAAAGTCTCCCATTAGGAAACAATCTTTTTTCTCTTTATGTATCTGGGTTAATACTGTTTCAAGTTTTTCAAGAAAGTCATCGACATTAGAATTTGGGCTTCGATATATACATCCTACTACTTGTTTCTTGTTTTTTTTGTTTTTGTCAGGAATTTCAATAAATAAGCTCTCAAAATTCTCACTGAACAAAGACAAGTCTGATCGTACCTGTGCTTCAATGCTTTCATGTACATAAAGTCCAACTCCACCCCCACCTCTATCACTCCTGTGTTTCTCATATAAGCTATAGCTTCCCATTTTGGTTAGATCCACAGGAGATTCATCCTTAAGCCAAGTTTCAGTAACACCTATTAGATCAAATCTGTGTCTACAGGTATACAGGAAAGTGGATAACTTGTCCATATTTTTTAATAGTGAACGTATGTTAAAGTGTATCATTGATGATGACACATTTTGGTTTATTATTTTCAATTTATCGTTAAATTCATCAAGGAGGGTATAATTAGAGGAGTTTTCAGGATTTACTGGGTTTAAATTGTAGTCATCATCATCCATTTGATGTTCTTCACGGAAGTCATCATTTAGAGTGAATGGGTTCATTAAAAATGATTTATTTGAATTTGTGTGAGCATATTCTTGTTTCATGTCAAATAATGCCAGTCGAAACAGTGCCTCTTCCTCCATGTGATTAAATGGAAATAACGTCTCATTACAATGGTAGCAAAGCTAGCTTCATGAAATCTGTTTTTAGTAATTTAGAGCAGCAGCGGTGAATCCATTGATCACACAGGTCACAACATAACGCATCTTGATTTTTTCTCACTGATTTGTTGCATTGTTGCATGTAGAGCATGGGTATTTTAGAGGCATGGTAATGTGGTTGTATGGGGGGGGGGGTATGGAGGGGGCGGTGTATGCGAGTGGTAAACTTTTTGAAGTTATTTGTCCAAATGTAGGGTGTTCACATCAAAGGAGAAATGGCTGCAAGAAAAAAAGAGTGATGAGTGTATTTTAGATGAACTGGTGAACTGGGGGATGACTTATTCAGTTTATATGATTTCCAGAAGAGAATGTGTATTACGTCATGGATGGTTGGATATATGGTGTTTTCCATGCACATGCTTGACAAAACTCAGGAAGTATATACATAATAACGTATCAATCATTAGTGCATGCAATTATAGTTTTGCGAGTTAAACACATACATGTAAGCTTATACGGTAGCATGCAGCAACAGATGGGTATGTCACAAAAACAAAATAATACATATATATATACCTGTAACAAAGACACACAAGAACAGAGGCATGCTAGTCGATGGATTAACATGAGATGGAAGTATGCTGTCAAGAGTCAATGACACGATACGCAGTCACTATGATGATGAGAGTATGCTGTCCAGAGATGATTATACACTGTCATGACGTTGAAAACAAAACATGCTGTCCAGAGATTATATCTTTCACAGTTAGAATGATGAAAGAGGCATCCACGGACAATCACGAGACAGAAGCATGCTGACCAGAGAATATATAACACAGTCATGAATGATGATGATCCAGATATTTTATCATTCACAGAACTTTATGATGAAACATGCATCCATAAACAATCACGAGACAGAAGCAGAGAATATAACACAGATATGAATGATGATGATCCATGCATGAGAAGGTATATGCATTGTAGTTTGAGCATCTATGTTTAATTGTCCACATACTCTAGCTCATTTAGCTCCTTTACTAGGATTTTTTTGCCATTGTTTAAGAGTGCAATTATTTTGCCATCCAGTGTCCAGGAGTTTTTAACACTGGGGTGAGAATTGATATCTTTCAAAAGTTTCATGTTCTTTTGAGTTAGGCTCTCAGTTATTGCCAGTTTGGTGTTGTCGTCATAGAGCTTGCAGTTTTAAAGTGCTCTTTTGGTCATGAACATTTGGTGTTTTGTGTCATGTTTGACAAATCTTACAATGATAGCCCTTGGTCTGTTTTTGTTAGGTTTCCTCCCAAGTCTGTGAGATCGGCCAATTTCCCCATCTTGGATTTTAACATTTAGCCCATTTCTGAAGACATTGAGAGCAATATCATTTGTGCATTCATTGTTTTGTTCGGGGACGCCATGAATTAGTAGGCAGTTTCTGCGGCTGTATTGTTCAAGGTTGTTGACACTCTCTTTAAGCTCTAAATTTTCAACACGCAGTCTGAGACTCTGAGTAATTAATTTTCCAGTTCCTCAATACGTTTAATAATGGGATTGTCATTTGATTCATCAACCGATTTGGAAAAGGAGTCATTTTTAACAAGTGATGACTTTGTTTTTCCATCAGAGAGGATTTGCTCGACTATTTTTTCAGCCAAGCTTTCAACAAGTTTTTTTAATAGACTCTCATCTTTTAATAGAGTGTCCGTAATAGATTTTTTTGGATCTTGCTCGTTAACCTCTTTTGAGCTATGTGTAGAAGTACGTCTGGATTGTGGCATGTCGCCTAATTTCGTGCAATGACAACAACAACAGTTTTAGATTAGGATAATCACAGCTTTCCACTTTCAAGTGAGTTCATATATTACAACATTTGTTTCAATAGTCTTATATGCTACTTATATTAACCCAGTTTCTAGAGATGGGCGGTTGTGAAAATTTCCCTCGGTTTCGGTTTCGTTTCGGTTGTGGAAAAAGAGTTGAGTCTCGGTTTCGGTTTTTATTAATAAAAATGACTAATGTGAACAAAATCTAATTATGCTTCATCATATTACAAAGAAAACACACCAATTTTATCACCATAACTTGTGAGGTACATGTCCTTTTATAATTGTAAATTATGTATCCTATTGTTACTATTACATGTATATTGTTAATGTCCATGTCGAGTGGCAGTGCTAGAATGCAAGTGAGTCCGTGTATTGTGTATGACTGCAATTCAGCATCATATGATCATAAGTGTGAAATAATATAATGATCATTTATATTGGCATAAAACTAATGTGTGTGACTAGATATATGTGTATAGTTATGATTTGAAAAATAAAATTTGAAATAAACAACAAAATGAAAATAAAACATGACTAGAATCTCTCAATCACATTATCTGGCTATACCTGTATATATATGTATGACTATTACCATATTTAGGGAACATAATACTGTACACACTATACATGCATCCAATACAAGTCACCTGAATGAGTGCTATATTTCTCAACAGTTTACCGACAAACGGTATAATTCATTCCGGCTCCGATTCAAAGCATAACATTTTTAATCAACGGCGCACAAATATATTTGACGATTTTACATCCAAACAGTGATAAAAACTAATAGGGAATGCGGGTAACAATCATTGATACCTTTTGATATCGTATCCTCGTTATCAAATTCACCTTTGTACGGCCTTATGATTAAAAGAACATGAGAAATAAACTGACTTGTGTTGTGTTTACTACGGCGAAAATAGGTGTACACGGAAGCAACGTAATTTAATAATTAATTCGTCTCGCGATTTCACCATGAGAACTCCTTTCTGCATATATTACAGGCGGCACACTTAGATTTCTTATCTTTCTTTGAAAAATATTTCCACACAGGACTCGTTTGTTCGTCGTGCTCTGCCATGATTACAGGAAGTTGTGACAACCGAAACTACAGGTTTTCCCAACTTACCACGGTTGTCATTTCCGGTTTTTCCCGACAACCGAAACCGAACTGATTCCACGGTTAACCGCCCATCTCTACCAGTTTCATGATATTATGTATATATAATTAGTTTCTTGTCAAATTTTTCTAGATCTTTACATCGTAACCGGAAGTTAAAGTTAAAGTCTACAAGTACTCCTTCTTTCCATCAGCGATAAGACTATGGTACTCCATGCCAAATTAAGTAGTCAACTGCAACTCTCTACTCTTCGAGTGCCTAATAAAAGTACAGGGTGGAATAATAGTACAGGTTGTAAAATGTCGCGTAACTGAATAATAGTACAGGGCGGAATAAACGTACAGACTGGAAATATTAGTACCATACATCCCAACAAAACGCACCATCTGACTGGTTTACTGATGCCATGTGACAGAAATAGTTTCGATGGATAGCCAGGTCTGTGAATCTACAGTACGTGTGCTGATCACTGTCAACAATCAGAGTTCATTTATCTATGAATAACACAATTTAAGATTGGTGAATTATTTCTTTTGGTTAATTTAATAAACGTACAGGACCAAATAACGATCGTACAAGTGGGAATTTTACCTCAATTTTAATAATCGTACATGTATGTTTATTAGGCACTCAAGAGTAGAGGACCTGAATAGGGAGCTGCATAGCTCCCTGAGTAGGGAGCTGCATAGCTGTGCCTGGGGACAACAATGCATCTACATTTTACTGCAAGAATTTTTAACCTGTATATATACAACATTGCTTTTAATCATCAATCTATTTTTAACAACTTCCTCATCCGCCGGCACACAACAGTGCAATATTGTCCCAACAGATATACACCTCTGCCAGGACTTGCACTGTAACACGAAGAAGAAGTACCAACAGTTTTTAGTGAAAATATATTTTTTGTAGGAATACACTATACAGTCGAGTTCAAAATTGGTGGCAACAATTTTCTGTTTCTACATCTACCTGGTACGTACTACATCGCCCTCAATGTGCTGAGGATTATGTGGAGGCGCATGAGATTTAAAAACATAAAAGCATATTTATTTTTGGTTATTTTGATAATTTATTAAAATATACTGGAGCTTCATACTATTTAGAAGCTGTCTGTTTGTTTACAGGTGGGAACATGTGTTTTGTGAGTTCGGATTTGAAACTGTCCGTGTTGTGGCAGTTTAAGAATACATGTATGTCACGGGGGAGTTTGTTCCAATTTATGTCTATAGATTGTGCGTGGAAGAAAGAAAGCTTCGAGATAGTTTCTGTCAGCTTTACTAGCAGTACGGAGGAACTTGTGGCCCCTAGTTTCGTTCCTTCAGTGACCTGCGGTCCCGGGTGCTGGTTCCGCCAATAAAAGAGGGTTTATAACCAAATTCCAGGCTTCTGTGTAACAAACACTGTGACACTGACAGTGATTTGAATGAAAAGCGGAAGTCAACTGCAACATGATTACAAGTTATTACAACAACACTGACTCAGTCGAGTCAGTGACTGGACTAAAGTAAAACTAACAACAGTAGACGACGACACCAAGCCAAGGAGTCTCAATTATATTTAGTTTTTACCGTTTGATTTGGTGGTTATGAATTGTGTTATGTCCTTTGGATCCGAATCTGTATTAGATGATGCCATATTTCAGAATTAAAAAAAATATGACAGTGACACGACTCAATTTTTTTTATTTCGCTCCAGAGGATGACGTCACTCTTTCATTTCAATAGTCTCTAACCTAACACAAATATTTTATGCTTTAAAATGTATTAATATATTTCTAAAATAAGTCGATTTTATAAATTTACAAATATTATGCTGCGTTTCGTTTTTGTAACTGATTATATCAACTTTCATTAAAATGCACATGGTTGAAAGATTTATGTATTTTTTTTTTATTAGAGACAACACAATTTTTCAAGATGGCGATGAGCAAGAGAGGAAACGTAAGTTTCGCTGTGGAGACCAATCATTGTCTCTACGTTTCGGGTAATTTAAGACACACAATCATACCCATTAAGTCAATTAATTAAATGTTGACTTTGTCATTGCCCAATTACGCCAAAACGGTCTCACAGTGCCAATCATAACTCAATCAGTCAATAGTTGGGGTTGGTTTGGCCCTGGGAGCGGGTCGATTCGATCCACATCATCCAGGGACAAACTCAAACTCAAGTGATTTTATTTGATGCTCAGTATACATAAATTACAATATGGTATTGGGGCTCTGTGGAAGCCATGGCTTTTGTGTCAGAGCCCTATAATAATACAATAATTATAATATAGACATAATGTCATTAATGTGGGTGCAAGTGCAAGAGGAGAAGAACAGTTGAGAGAGAGAAAGAGATGTAGGTTGGGGAGGGGGAGGGGTGGGGTGGTAAATGGTGTGCATAATGTGTTGAAGATACGCTCATAAGCAATAGAACTATATGTTACTTGATTTCCTGAAACATTATTATTTCAATTTAATGAATGTGTAAGGATGTGACTGAGTTACCAGTGGATCTCAGTTGATTTGGGCTAAGAATATGGTGCTTTGTTTGTTTTTTGTCCTTTGATGAATTTGAATAATATAGAAGGTGATTAACACATATGGGTCATTTATGATACATTATAGCTATTGATAAAGTGATCTTTTAGATATTTGGGGTAGTCAATACATGTTTCAATGCGTAATTTGCAATCTTCAGGGAGGCTATTCCATAATGCTCGGGCTTTGTTTGAGATTGCATTTTTTTTTTTTTCGGTCTTGGACTTTTCGGTCCAGGGCTCTTTCGACCGGTCTTGTTCGGCCCCCAATTCAATTCGGGTAATTAGGTAGCGTGGGTGTTAATTGGACGGCATGTTAATTGCCTTTGATTTGGGACCGGTCTTTGGTACTGGCACTGGACCATACAAATTGCCATTCAAGAAGAACCTGAGAATAATGACAGTGAACTGCCGGAGTATACGCGACAAGCGTGCCGAACTAGAAGTATCATTGGAATACATCAAACCTGACATAGTGATCGGCACTGAGTCATGGCTAAAAGGAGTCAAGCCGGGGAAAAACCCAACATCGGATTACATCAAATCCAGTGAAATTTTCCCGGAAAACTACCAATGTTACAGAAACGACCGGAGGAGGAGTCTTCATCCTGGTTCACAAAAGCTTAATTTCAACTGAGCAACCCCAGTTAGTGACAGATAGCGAGATCAACTGGGTGAAAGTCAAATCGGCATCAAGCCAGGACATCCTTGTCGGAGCATACTACATGCCTAAAAGAGAAAACCATCACATCACAGAGCTGGAAAAATCCATCAATCTAGCCACATCCGGAAAACAAAAACAAATCATCATCTGCGGTGACTTCAACTGCCCGGATATTGACTGGAACAAGACAGTAGTAAATAAGGGAGCACAAGATAAGGAGGTGCAAACCCAGCTACTTGACATCATGTCAGATAAAGGATTGAAGCAAATCCACGAACAACCAACTCGTGAGAAAAACTTGCTGGACCTGGTCTTCACCAACAATGCCACACTGGTTAAGTCATTTAACAGCATACCAGGCATCTCAGACCACTCAATTGTCATCACCGATATAGACATTAAACCCAGATACCAACGTGCAAAACCAAGAAAGTGCTATTTAATACATTGCAACTTGCAAGTGCTTCGCGCTGTGTACATGAATATTCATAGAACGAGTTCACCTTGTGCTATTTCTGCCACATGACAAGAAGTAACTGACTCCATAATTGGCGTTTTTCTTTCATGATCAAAATAAGATATGGAATTAAAAAAAAAACCACTATTTGATAATCCTTTGCATCCGGTCGCAAAAATTTTAACACCTTTAATGTGACTCAGCCAAGTTACGGGAAATGGATATGTATATCCTAATATATATTTTTGCCAACTTTAAATTTAAATTTAACAAACGACTTTCATTTTTACAAGATGCTTCTATAGACCATTTTACAGATAGCGAGAATGATGCATTGTTGGCCAGAAAGTATCCAAACAAAGCCACGTGCTTTACGGCTGCATGCATTTACTATGGGGGATTTAGGGTGGGTCTATAAAACTAATTATAACTTTGGTATCTGTCATAGTTTACGCGAGAAATTTTAAACACATATCAGGGACATGTACCCCTTCTAGAATGTTCAAAAACATTTCCAGTTGCTTGTCGTATTTTAATTGATTTTATGCGATGAAATAATGCGAAAATTCAGAAAATTGCACTAATTTCTCAATATTTTGCGGTTTTAGTAAACGCCTGATAAAAATCGTTCTATTGGGAATTTTTACACCATATTTTCAGAGAATATAGAGTAAACACAGTACTACCGGAATATCATAAAGGAGTTCTGTGCATTTGGTATTAATTAACCCTCAGACTTTGATTTTACTTTGATTTTACTCTTTGTATGACTAATTCCTTTAGCACGGACTACAGGTCGTACCTTTAGTCTGATCATCATAAAATTTGTCATGGCTGTTGAAATTGGAATGTAGATGGGAACGAGTCATTTTGGGGTCATTCGCACAAAAAACATGGCCATCAGTGCCATTCAGTGGCCATCTTGGATTTTAAAATATAATCCATTAGCACAGGCCACAGGTCGTACTGTTCGTCTAATCATCATGAAATTTGTCATGGATGTTAATATTGACATGTAGATGGGAACGAGTAATTTTGGGGTCATTCGGCCAAACAACATGGTCGCCAGCAGCCATCTTGGATTTTACTCTTTGTATGACTAAATCCTTTAGCACGGGCTACAGGTCGTACCTTTAGTCTGATCATCATAACATTTGTCATGAATGTTTATAATGACATGTAGATGGGAACGAGTCATTTTGAGGTCATTCGGCCGAAAAACATGGCCGCCAGCAGCCATCTTGGATTGTACTCTTTGTATGACTAAATCCTTTAGCACGGGTTACAGTTCGTACCTTTAGTCTGATAATCATAAAATTTGTCATGGATGTTAACAATGGCATGTAGATGGGAACGAGTCATTTTGGGGTCATTCCGACAAAAAACATGGCCGCCAGCAGCCATCTTTGATTTCATAATTTAATTCATTAGCACGTGCCACAGGTCGTACTGTTCGTCTTATCATCATGAAATTTGTCATGGATGTTAATATTGACATGTAGATGGGGACGAGTCATTTTGGGGTCATTCGGCCAAAAAACATGGCCGCCAGCAGCCATCTTGAATTTTACTCTTTGTATGACTAAATTATTTAGCACGGGCTACAGGTCGTACCTTTAGTCTGATCATCATAAAATCTGTCATGAATGTTAACAATGACATGTAGATGGGAACAAGTCGCTTTGGGGTCATTCGGCCAAAAAACATGGCCGCCAGCAGCCATCTTGAATTTTACTCTTTGTATGACTAAATCCTTTAGCACGGGCTTCAGGTCGTACCTTTAGTCTGATCATCATAAAATTTGTCATGAATGTTAATAATGACATGTAGATGGGAACGAGTCATTTTGGGGTCATTCGGCCAAAAAACATGGCCGCCAGCAGCCATCTTGGATTTTACTCTTTGTATGACTAAATCGTTTAGCACGGGCTACAGTTCGTACCTTTAGTCTTATAATCATAAAATTTGTCATGGATGTTAACAATGGCATGTAGTTGGGAACGAGTCATTTTGGGGTCATTCGGCCAAAAAACATGGCCGCCAGCAGCCATCTTGAATTTTACTCTTTGTATGACTAAATTATTTAGCACGGGCTACAGGTCGTACCTTTAGTCTGATCATCATAAAATCTGTCATGAATGTTAACAATGACATGTAGATGGGAACAAGTCGCTTTGGGGTCATTCGGCCAAAAAACATGGCCGCCAGCAGCCATCTTGAATTTTACTCTTTGTATGACTAAATCCTTTAGCACGGGCCACAGGTCGTACTGTTCGTCTGATCATCATGAAATTTGTCATGGATGTTAATATTGACATGTAGATGGGAACGAGTAATTTTGGGGTCATTCGGCCAAAAAACATGGCCGCCAGCAGCCATCTTAGATTTTACTCTTTGTATGACTAAATTCTTTAGCACGGGCTGATTTGAGTTACTTTTAAAGGCTTAGTATTGGTACCCGTATTTACATTCCGGAATATACCTGAGGATGCGTGACTACTCATTCCCACGACCAGTTGCCCCGGGGTTGATCTTGCATGTTCGGGGCGACTGCTTCATGTATAGTAAGTCAAAGGCGGGTGACCAAATAATTTTTGCTTTCACTTCATCCAATTTTTATTTTATTTAATATTACAAAAGTTAGCCTTTACTAGCATAAAACAATTATTCCCTCTTACAGGCGATTGGATACAATTAATTGCGTGATTCGTTGTAATCAGGTATCTCTTAACATTCATCTGAGTGGCATGGCTTGACTGTATAGAGGCTTAGACGTTAGAGCAAACCCTGAGTGATTGTCGGTCAGATTATCCTGAACAACAGAACATGCGCGATAAAGAAATAACGAATTCTAGCACCTAGCCTGTATAATCGGCATCCAGCAAACGGATGCCCAACATAAACTTCATAAATTGCGTAATCAAAACAAGGTACATGTATGGGTATCAAGGAACTTTTAACATCTTATTTTTTTGCTTTTTGCTGATTAAAATGCGTCTACAAAAATAGAAACATAAAATACAAGACAGATAACTCTGTATATCCCGTCTACGCTCCTGCTTTCCGAAGTCCAGCGCTATTAAATTTCACTATAATTAACCGGCTATTGACTCGTGGCAATGTTGGGCCTGCAAAACGCGTTATTTTTAGCTCAACTTTACTTTGTAAAGTTTGAGCTATTGCCATGGCTTGGTATCCGTCGTGCGTGTGTGTGTGCGTGTGTGATGCGTCAATAATTTCCTTTAGCACGGGCTACAGTTCATACCTTTGGTCCGATTATTATGAAATTTGTCATGGATGTTGACATTGACATGTAGATGGGAACGAGTCATTTTGGGGTCATTCTGAAAAAAAACATGGCTGCCATCGACCATCTTGGATTTCAAAATTCAATCCATTAGCACGGGCTACAGGCCGTACTGTTTGTCTTATTGTCATGAAATTTGTCACGAATGTTAACAATGACATGTAGATGGGAACGAGTCATTTTGGGGTCATTCGGCTGAAAAACATGGCCTCCAGCAGCCATCTTGGATTTTACTCTTTGTATGACTAAATCCTTTAGCACGGGCTACAGGTTGTACCTTTAGTCTGATCATCACAAAATTTGTCATGAATGTTAATAATGACATGTACTGTAGATGGGAACGAGTCATTTTGGGGTCATTTGGCCGAAAAACATGGCCGCCAGCAGCCATCTTGGATTTTACTCTTTGTATGACTAAATCCTTTAGCACGGGCTACAGGTTGTACCTTTAGTCTGATCATCATAAAATTTGTCATGGCTGTTGAAATTGGAATGTAAATGGGAACGAGTCATTTTGGGGTCATTCGGACAAAAAACATGGCCGCCAGCGGCCATCTTGGATTTCAAAATTGAATCCATTAGCATGGGCCACAGGTCGTACTGATCATCATGAAATTTGTCATGGATGTTAATATTGACATGTTGATGGGAACGAGTAATTTTAGGGTCATTTGGCCAAAAAACATGGCCGCCAGCAGCCATCGTGGATTTTACTCTTTGTATGACTAAATTCTTTAGCATGGGCTACAGGTAGTACCTTTAGTCTGATCGTCATAAAATTTGTCATGGCTGTTGAAATTGGAATGTAGATGGGAACGAGTCATTTTGGGGTCATTCGCACAAAAAACATGGCCATCAGCAGCCATCTTGGAATTTACTCTTTGTATGACTAAATTCTTTAGCACGGGCTACAGGTCGTACCTTTATTCTGATCATCATAAAATTTGTCATGAATGTTGATAATGACATGTAGATGGGAACGAGTTTGGGATCATTTGGCCAAAAAACATGGCCGCCAGCAGCCATCTTGGATTTTACTCTTTGTATGACTAAATTCTTTAGCATGGGCTACAGGTCGTACCTTTAGTCTGAACGTCATAAAATTTGTCATGGATGTTAACGATGACATGTAGATGGGAACGACTCATTTTGGGGTCATTCGGGCGAAAACATGGCCACCAGCAGCCATCTTGGATTTTACATTTCTCTTCATGTCTATAAACTAGTATTAGACATTCAACTTTCCACATTCCTAATCACTCCATTGACTGTAATACATTAAATTATTCCCTTTCCAAGTTGAGATACAGTGTCATTGACACTTTCATTCAAACTAGCTGGCGACTTGGTGAATTTTGATAGGCGTAACACAGGTTATTGAATATAAAGCATAGGAAGGCAGTGTAATTCATAGAAATTGATGACAAGTGGTGAAAATTTCAACTTAATGCATATTTTGGTGTGTTTATCTTTGGTTAATTTCCCGACATGGTGAGTTTGAACCATTATCCTGCCAAATATTAGCCATATAGTATTTTTTTAATATTTTTATTCAGAACATTTTTACTTTCATCATACAACAATAGTGTTATTCAACAGTATAATATTTTCTCATATATATGAACATACATGTATAAATGTCATTTGTATGTATAGAGAAACAGAGTATATTGCGAGTAATCTTTAGAGAATCAGTTCATTTGAGAAATGTGGATACTTATAATCACTTTATATTTCTGAACTGTCGTGGGGAAAGTTATTAAATCCATATTATGAGCATGTTTGAGTAATAGGTTCACTGAGAAGTAAATATTTCCTAGTTTTTAATTGCTAAGAATTGCTTACAGAGCTTTCCATCGTTCCCCATATTTTTGACCATGCATACCTAAGACAATATACTCTGGTTTTAGTTCTAATATAATATCACACTTTTCTTTTAACTTATGCTGGAGTTGAAGCAGAACTGATTTGGAATTAGGGCAATCCCAAAAGAGATGTATAATTGTTTCTTTTATATTCCCGCAAAAAGAGCATAATTCTGTTTCTGACAGTTTATGTCTTGATTAATTTTGTATTGAAAACTTATCAGACCTGTATCATCTGTAATATGATATGGGTTCCTGTATATTTGTTTCCAGTCCAAATCACATAAGGCTATTCCAAGTCTATTAGACCATTTTTCTTGAATGTGAGAGGGTGGTTCAGCACATTGTCTAAGAAAGATTGGGTAAAAATCTTACAGGGTTTTAAGGCTTTCCATATAGTATTACCCGTATAAAACTGATTAAATAGGGAGAGAACCGACTCGGATCAGGAGAGAACCCAAATAAATATAAAAATTCACAGTTTTCGTCGTTGTTATGACTCACACAATGGAATTTTCGTTATTATTACGCTCATTGGGGCCACCGATTGTGAGGGGAATGGAAAATTCAATTGAATTATCAGCTAGATGGTTCAAAAATTGCGTTTTAACTGTCAAAAAGTCGCGAAAATGTATAATTGCGATTATAAGGAACTGTCACAAATCAGTCAAGAACCATCACAAACCGGCGATAGAACAACTTCCAATGTAACAGTTCCTACACAGTGAGTCAATAGGTGGTCTGAATTCTGGCTATAATCACAGACACGGGTGAGTTTGGCATTCGCCGCGATGACAACTCAGAAGAGTGCATGACCGTTCACATCAAAACAGGAACAAAATGTTTAATTACAAATAAAAACAATTAAAATATTAATAATTGTTACCAATGTATTTATCCCAATCCAATTAATAAACTACAGGAATTCAACATGAGACCTCCATCTGAGGAAGGGATTTTGATGTTATACAACATTATCCTGAACTCAACTGTAGAGACACTAGTTACCAAGGAAACCATGCATAACATACGAGGGCATGACGCAACACTTGTTTACTTCTACAGGTTTTTTTTATGCCGGCTTATAGATAAGAGGTCATTGAGGTCACTGGCTGACATGATATCAGTTTGAATACTGGTGATTAGCAGTCACTACATTGAATAGTTGTTAATTGGTGAACAATGGGGATGTTGTAAACACACTACACTATATAATGGGTCTCGTTGGGCTATTTTACATACCGGTAATTATTTCAATTCATTCGATATATAATAACTTACTTGATATATACTTAAGACGGATAAATGTGGTGAATGCAGTCAACTGCGTAATTATGTGTCAGGTGACATGTACTTTCGGGGTTTATACCTGTGTTAGGCAGGACCTGGCTGTATATCATCAAATTTGTGTTTGATTACACTTTCCCCATGTTTACTGGTCATTTATTCAACAAAACAGTGTTATATTTAACACAGTTTATTGAAGAAAAACAAGCACCTGATTATTATTTAGACAATCGGAAATGCCGATGTTGAAACCCGAGTACCGATTGTCATCCGATGGGCCACAATCGGCCGATTCCGATTGTCGTTTCCGATCATCAGCTCATCACTAATTTAGGCTACCCTATTTTTAGTTTTTCTTTGCTTGCTGTTCTATTTTCACATTTTAAAAGATGTTTCTATATTATAGGTTAGGCTACCACCAGAAGTAAATCGGACGTTATACATCAGGAACCTACCTTATAAAATAACTGGTGATGAAATGTATGATATATTTGGAAAGTATGGGGCAATTCGTCAAATAAGAGTGTGAGTATGTTATTACAGAGGCATACTGGTATAGTATTATCCATCACTTAACTAACACTTTTTCTGATTGGGCAAAGCCATTACATGATAATCCGGGAAAATGTCACATTGGACTCCCAAAAGATTGAGTCCAATATGACTTTTTTATCGGGACACCATGACATCACAAACTAACTCTATTGCCAAATTAATTGGTGAAATTGTGATGCGTGCAATTCTCTGGTGGATTTAACAGACCTTTCACATCCACATTGAGTTTTTTTCTTCTTCCTATTAGTCCACCATCAACAGGCTAATTTTTTTTTCACTTCCCTGTTTACTGTTGCAAATCCAGCATTCTGATGATCAAATACAGGCTTTTATAGAGAATCAAGTGCCAACAAATTCCAAAAATAACCACAAAAGTTTTATCACCAATATTTGGATAAACATAAAATGGATAATAAAAATATCATTATACAATGTTGTTGTACTCGTCCAGGTTGTGGTGAAAGTGATAATTGACCCAACATGGCTTGTCTCGTCCAATGACCTGGATTCAAACAAGAAAAACACATACTTTACACACACTGTATAATAACTTAATAATCTTCAAGTCTCAACTTAAACCTAACACCTGAGTTTGACGTCACATGACATGATTTAAATCAATCAAAGTCCTTCCTTTCAAGTTCCACTGCGCGAATGCATAATATGAGTGTAAATACAACAATATCTCATCAAGAGTTTATTTTCAGCAATTTTAAGACTGTTTAAAGTCATTAGCTTCACTCCCGGTGGGTATATATTTCATGTCAGACAGAACTGTATCCGATATACCATAAGAAAGGTCATAAAAAACTAGAAATAAAACCCCAAGGTTGCATATTATTGATGCGGTATTCGCCCCGTATTAAATTGTTGAAAACTGCGGTCAGAGTAAGAAATCTTCTCAGATACAACCACATTTTCGGCGCGAATCATCGCGTGGAGGTCATGGAATTATATTCGGAAGAAATCGGAACCGCCCGAAAAACGACGATCGGCTGGCACGCACGGTTAAGAGAACAGCCAAAACAATAGCCGACATGTCGATAACCGAAAGTAGATTCAACAAAACACAAACTAGATAATGTGATTATGTCTTGATTTTTGCATCGATATCTCATGTTTTCTAATTGAAATGTCGAGAATTAATTGGCAACTAACAAAGTGTACACACTGTGTATATGTTATATATGGATTGTTTGCAAATTTAGGCGTGAATGGGTATTCGTGCACAGCATGCAAAATACGATTGGCACACCTCCGAACCGATCAGCTGATCCAGGTCGTCCGCCATGCTTCTCATCGATTGAAAATAAACAAATCGGGGAATTCCTGCCCTTCTTATCAAACGTCAACACATTTGGTCGAATTTAAGATGAAGTTATCTGCAATGGCATTATTGACTTATGTAAATGGAAATTATTAGCAATATTTCAAACGCAGAGAGTGCATGAACCACCGATCGATCTATAAATTATAATAGCCCAATCGGGCTGAACTAGATCGATTGGTCTTCCTGGCATAGTGGTTGCTGCTGTAAGAGAGGGAACTCTAAATTTCTTAAATATTAAAATTTTGTTTGTTTTCAGATTTGTACAAGTTTATAATGAATATTACTAGTAAAAAAATATACCATTAATTGTCTTTCATTAGTTTCAAAATAAATGAGAATTTTTTTTAATTGGTAGAAACAGCTGGTCGAAAGAACAATTTAGAGTACTCCCCTTATCCCAGATTCACTTTATAGTAGCTAATTACACTTAAGCATAAATTATTTATGCTTAAGCATAATTAACTTACGATCAGCGTAATACATTTGAATTACGCTTGAGTGTAATTGGGTTCATCAGCTATCTCACCTCTATGGGAGGAAGCCAAATTAACATTTAATAAATAATTGAGCTAAAGCCCCCCCCCCCCCCCCACAATCAAGGAATCTCTAATTACACTTAAGTGCAATAAGAAGATTCCTTATTGCGCTTAGAGATTCCTTATTGCGCTTAAGTGCAATACGATATTCCTTTTTGTGCTTAAGTGCAATAAGATATTCCTTATTGTGCTAAGCGCAATTAGATATTTCCTTATTGAACTTAATCGCAATTATATCTTCCCTTATTATATCGCTTAAGCTCAATTATATCGCTTAAGCTCTATTATTTATTAAATGTTAATTTGGCTCCCCATATACCTCATGTATATTGGTATAACCTGATGTAGGTTACTGGCATTAGTAATGCGGTTGCATCCATTTCAGCTTGAGGGGAGTTCAATGAGAGTGTATATGAATTACGTTTAAGCGTACTTCATTTACGCTTAAGCGCGGAACTCATTTACACTTAAGCATAATTAATATGAATAATGCTTAAGCAAATACCTAACTCCAACTGATTTCCTCTGTCTGAATAATTGAGTCCATCTCATAGTATATGGGGGAGTCTAAACCGATGTTTGATTGATGTCTTATTGCCAGAGTAAATTTGAGTTTAGAGGAAATTGCATGGGAGACAGCCTTTTCAAATATATTATTTATTAGTGTAAATCAATTGCGCTCAAGCGCAAAAAATATGTGTCTAATAATATATTTGCGCTTTAGCATAAAATTGCCATAAATGTGATCTATTATATGGGAGGCCCTTTTCACATTTATTATTTATTTACGCTTAAGCGCAAATAACCTCTATCATTTGCAATTAAGCAAATAGATCATATTTGCGCTTAAGCGCAAATCATTTGCACTTAAGCGCAAATAAAAATCAATATGCAATGATCCCCCCTGAATTAATTTTACATGGCACAGGCCTAAACACATCACTAAAGTTGATATAGCCCCACCATATGAGGGAAACAATCCCCCAGAAACCCCCAAGATCTGTTTTATGACCATGGAAATGATATAGATCTGTGTAGGATATGTCTCTTTTATAAAATATACTATATCTCTGGGATGGCGACACAAATTCTTGGGGACAGGGATGCTGATATTATGAAAATAGGGGTTTTTCCCCAACTTCAAGTCAATGAGTACACCATATGAGGGAAGCAAACCCCAGTAACCCCTAATTCCCTATTTATGGCCATGGAAATGGTATATATCTGTGCAGGAAATAATAAAATATACATGAGCTCTGGGAGTGAGGCACCAAATCTTGGGACACCAGGGACAGAGATGCTGATATGCATATGGAAATATGTTTTTTCTTCAACTTCGAGTCTGTATGGGGCTATTACTATGGGCCCATGCTAATATAATATGAGATGGACTCGATCATTCACATGAGAGGGATGTAATGGAGTGTTAGGTATTTGCGCTTAAGCGCAAATAAATTGATAGACACATATTTGTGCTTAAGCGCAAATGATTTACGCTTAAGCACAAATATTTGCGCTTAATGATTTATGCTTAAGCACAAATATTTGCGCTTAAGCGCAAATAAATAATAAATGTGAAAAGGGCCTCCCATACTATTTCCGCTAAAGCGCATATGATTTGTATTTAAGTATAAATGATTTGCTCTTAAGTGCAAATGATTTACACTTAAGCGTAAATGATTTGCGATTAAGCAGAATCAGAATAAATGTGAAAACGGCTTCTCGTATAATCGCTTAAGCATAATTCATTTATGATTAAGTGTAATTAATCTATCAATGAAAATAAATGACCAGTGAGCTTAAGCGTAAATCAATTACGCTTAAGCACACTTTAATCAATTACGCTTAAGCACACTAGTCATATTTCTATTACTCATAGGAGTAATGCTTTATCTACATCATACGGTTAAGCGTAAGTGAAGTACGCTTTATATGTGTGCATTACACCTGAGTGTAATACATTACGCTTAATTGTAATTCACTTACGCTAATGTGCAATTAGCTAATACATGTGAAAAAGGCTTTCCATTATAGTTATCATCCATCAGAATGAATAGTGCTTACTAAAGCTTGACAACAGAATTTGCCATTAAAAACATTTCATGGCCAATGAGTAGTCGAAAATCTACGGGATACTAAAGATATACAATGTATAGTCAATTTTGGACTAGGCCAATGAGCTAACAAATGTTCTGTACTGGCATATTGAATACCAATTATTTGTACTATTGTACAGGTATAATGTAATTAAACAGTTTTGAGTTACAAAAGTAAGACAACTCTTTCTGCACGGTACTGTGCTTGCGGCCAGATTGATGTAAAAATTCGGTCAATGCGCTTACAATTTTCTATAAATAGTAACATTTTGGAATTATTACCTCTCGATCACTGTTCGATTATAATCTTTGCCACTAACTCGGCCAATGTTCTTCCGTTTGTGATTTCACGCAACAATTCCCTTTCTATTCCTTCCCTGTCGAATTGACTACCGATTGCGATGTCAATTTGTTTTTCGCTTTAATATTCTGATGTGCATGACGCTATTCCAGCGAACGGTCATCCTCCCTAGAAGCCATTTCTGAGAACGAAACCCGATTCAATGCCAATCGAGTCGGAAGTGCTCGGGCATTTCCGTGACTGAACAAGACAACGCATCGGTTTGTATTTTCGTGTTATTATGGTGAGATTAATCGGGACGATTGATGAATATAAATAGTTAGCCGAATGGCCGTATAATGTGTACAAACTGACTTCAGGATGGGGGATTTCGTGTATCTGAGTTATTTTATTCACTCTTCCCACAGAATGACGCAGGGAACTCAATTGTGAGGTTCAATTTACGTTTCACATCACTTTAACACGATAACATGAATGATAGTCAACAAATTTCTCTTCCACAACAAAACATGTACATGTATCTAGCAAAATTTTTTAACCAATTTGAATTTTCTGACAGGTGCTCTGGTTTAAGA
The DNA here is from genome assembly GCA_032622095.1 of Siphonodentalium dalli. NCBI lineage: Eukaryota > Metazoa > Mollusca > Scaphopoda > Gadilida > Siphonodentaliidae > Siphonodentalium > Siphonodentalium dalli. The sequence goes on from CP136063.1 coordinate 142,045,849, forward strand.
AAAAAAAATACGGACGGCCTATAGCTGGATATAGCTGTTAAAATAGTCACATCAGCTAAAACCGCCAAAAAATGGAAAGAATATTATATAACAGACAGATGTTGTTCTGATACCAATCATAAATATTGCATGTCATGTTTGTACGCTTTGTTAGCTCAACTTTACTTTGTAAAGTTTGAGCTATTGCCATTGGCTTTATCGTCTGTCGTCCGTGTGTGTGTGCGTGATGCGTCAACAATTTCCTTTAGCATGGGCTACAGGTCGTACCTTTGGTTGGATCATTATGAAATTTGTCATAGCTGTTGACATTGACATGTAGATGGGAACAAGTCATTTTGGGTTCATTCGGGAAAAAAACATGGCCGCCAGTGGCCATCTTGGATTTTAATATTCAATCCATTAGCACGGTCTACAGGTCGTACTGTTCGTCTGATCATCTTGAAATTTGTCATGGATGTTAATATTGACATGTAGATGGGAACGAGTAATTTTGGGGTTGTTCGGCCAAAAAACATGGCCACCGGCAGCCATCTCAGATTTTACTCTTTGCATGACTAAATTCTTTGGCACGGCCTACAGGTCGTACCTTTGGTCGGATCATCATTTTGGGGTCATTCGGCAAAAAAACATGGCCACCAGCAGCCATTTTGGATTTTACTCTTTGTATGACTAAATCCTTTAGCACGGGCTACAGGTCGTACCTTTAGTCTGATCATCATGAAATTTGTCATGAATGTTAACATTGACATGTAGATGGGAACGAGTAATTTTGGGGTCATTCGGCCCAAAAACATGGCCGCCGGCAGCCATCTCAGATTTACTCTTTGCATGACTAAATTCTTTGGCACGGCCTACAGGTCGTACCTTTGGTCGGATCATCATAAAATGTGTCTTGGATGTTAACAATGACATGTAGATGGGAACGAGTAATTTTGGGGTCATTCAGCAAAAAAACATGGCCGCCAGTAGCCATTTTGGATTTTACTCTTTGTATGACTAAATCCTTTAGCACGGGCTACAGGTCGTACCTTTAGTCTGATTATCATGAAATTTGTCATGGCTGTTGAAATTGGAATGTAGATGGGAACGAGTCATTTTCGGGTCATTCGGACAAACAACATGGCTGCCAGCGGCCATCTTGGATTTCAAAATTCAATCCATTAGCACGGGCTACAGGTCGTACCTTTGGTCCCATCTTTATGAAATTTGTCATGAATGTTGACATTGTCATGTAGATGGGAACGAGTTATTTTGGGGTCATTCGGCAAAAAAACATGGCTGCCGGCAGCCATCTTAGATTTACTCTTTGCATGACTAAATTCTTTAGTACGGCTACAGGTCGCACCCTTGGTCGGATCATCATAAAATGTGTCATAGCTGTTGACATTGAATGTAGATGGGAACGAGTCATTTTGGGTTCATTCGGGAGAAAAACATGGCCGCCAGTGGCCATATTGGATTTCAATATTCAATCCATTAGCACGGGCGACAGGTCGTACTGTTTGTCTGATCATCATGAAATTTGTCATGGATATTAATATTGACATGTAGATGGAACGAGTAATTTTGGGGTTGTTCGGCCAAAAAACATGGCCACCGGCAGCCATCTTAGATTTTTCTCTTTGCATGACTAAATTCTTTGGCACGGCCTACAGGTCGTACATTTGGTCGGATCATCATCAATTTTTTCATGGATGTTAACAATGACATGCCAGCAGCCATTTTGGATTTTACTCTTTGTATGACTAAATCCTTTAGCATGGGCTACAGGTCGTACCTTTAGTCTGATCATCATGAAATTTGTCATGGCTGTTGAAATTGGAATGAAATTGGGGTCATTCGGACAAACAACATGGCCGCCAGCGGCCATCTTGGATTTCAAAATTCAATCCATTAGCACGGGCTACAGGTCGTACCTTTGGTCCGATCTTTATGAAATTTGTCATGAATGTTGACATTGTCATGTAGATGGGAACGAGTTATTTTGGGGTCATTCGGCAAAAAACATGGCCACCAGCCACCATTTTGGATTTCAAAATTCAATCCATTGGCGCGGGCTACAGGTCATACTGCTCGTCTGATCATCATGAAATTTGTCAAGGATGTTAATATTGACATGTAGATGGGAATTATTCATTTTGGAGGAATTTGGCCAAAAAACATGGCCACCAGAAGCCATCTTGGATTTAACTCTTTGCATGACTAAATCCTTTGGCGCGGCCTACAGGTCGTATCATTTGTCAGATCATCATGAAATTTGTACTGGATGTTAATAATGACATGTAAATGGGAACGAGTCTTTTTGGGGTAATTTGGCAAAAAAACATGGCTGCCAGCGGCCATCTTAGATTTTACTCTTTGCATAACTAGGCCTTTCAACTTTCCACATTCCTAATCACTCCATTGACTTTAACACATGAAATTATTCCCTTTCCAAGTTGAGCTACAGTGTCATTGACACTTTCATTATGTAAACAAACATAAAAAAACGTTACAGAACCATGTTTATATAGATAAATTCTTGGAACTACCGGATTGTCCAATGAAAATGTTCCATTACGCTGTGATTTAGAAATGATCAGACAGAACACGTGTTCATAATATAATTGTTCTTGCAAAGAGATGAATATTTTTAAATCCAGGTTTATTTTCTCCTTACCTACCGTATACATGTATATGGTAATACATACCAAATAAGGCATTTAATACATGATAGTATTGTAAGTTGACACACCAAATTAGGGGTTTTACAACCGAGGCACAATGCATGCAAATCTAAATAAGGAAGTGATGCAATATTGTGACTCTGCAAATTCACTGTGCTTTTTGTGAGAAACTAAACAACACTCGACCTACATTTCCTCTGACCCAAAGCATGTTTTGTGAATAATATCGCATTCATATCATCATTATACTACCGGTATACTATTAGTATATTCTTGAGCAAATTATCATAATTTGATAAATGTTCTAAATTATACCATACAGAGAGTCTATTATTGTGAAAACTTGAACAAACCTCAATTAACCTCCACGTATTTAGCTGTTAAACATCCCAAAGAACGAAGCAACATCTTCACACAAACGGTATCTCACCTCTAGATGGAAGCTAACCATTTATTTTCGATTTTCTATGAAAAACATGGCCACCCGCAGCCATTTTCAATTTTACTCTTTGCATCACTAAATCCTTTGGCACACCTACAGGCCACATCCAATCATCACCAGACTTCATATGGAACCCCAGGGTGACCTCTAGATGGGAGCTGTTCTTCGTTATTATTCCCTTCAAAATTACAGTGGAAACAAATCGTTAAAACTTCACAGAAAGAACGTCTTTGTGATGATTGGGAAAGATGCACAACACACGATTCCACATTCAACAGATTTTGTCATGTTCATCTAGATTATTCGCTATCCTCTCTGTGGAAAACCTGTCTCAAATACCCAAATTTCTCAGACGATTACCGCATCATAGCTCAACTAATTTGTTCACCTTCAGGAATTGTATTACAGAAATGTGAAATATGGCAGTCTGTATGCATATACTTGTCCAAAACAGTTAGAAATTTTCCTGGGAAATTTAACGGATCTGCCTCCTGAATATACAGATCTTGAGTCATATGAGGCTATTCACCTTTTCACTGTAAGTTGTACACGCTTATGGAGAGAAGCTACAATGTACATTCCGGAAAGCCAACCATCCATAGACTCTCATTTTACACAAGAATACATAACTTAGATCAGGGAAGAATCCAGAGATAATTTGGGGTCACCTGTTTCCAGCAGAGGATATGTACCGGTATCCCAATATAACTTTAAAATACGACTTCTACACCGAACCAACACAGATAAAGACGCATATATTATAAATATGACATAATATTTCTGATTTAAAAATTCAACATGCAAATGAAGGCTGTATTGCAACTGCAGATTTTTTATTTACATCGCATATTGTTGAATTGCCTTGAAAATTCAGGCTGACTCAATACTGTCCACTAGGAATTGGGGTCATTTGGGCTTCTCAAGTTTGGGCGCCCATACCTGTAACAGGTATCAAAACAGCCCTGGAAATTTCCCTGACTTAGATGTGAATTGAAATATTATAACTTAGTCTGTAAATAAACACATGTGGACACAAAAACATAGCATTCATATAGTAAACTTGAAACTGACCACACATAGGTCCACACATTTCTGTGCTACATGCACCAGTTCTTGGTCTGCGATTCATCGATTCGGTGTCTGCGTGGGGTACATTATTGAATCTCATGGTAATTTCCCCATCTCGACTCATCGCCATCCAACAAATGATGCACCAGTCGCACGGAATCGATACTTATCCATCCTTACTTCAATATGATTCATGAAACGTCTGTGCCATCTTGTACTTTATGGTCTCCTGTACAGTATATATGTTGGGTTATCTGTATTTTTAGTCGAGTTTTTTTCCAAAACTCTACTTATAGTTTGATGAGGGACGGTGGGCGGGCGGGCGGCGTGTTTTGCTTATAACTCAACCGTTTATTGACGTGTGTGTGAGTACATATCCATGCACGTAAGCTGCAGACAAAAATTCGGGTTCGTCCGCACATTTATTACAGAGTTATGGCCCTTTGCCATTTTTCACTGATTTTAGGCTTGTTAGCGCAACAACTTCAACAAGATTCGATTGAAATTTGGGATATAGGTGTCTCCCAAGAATATCTCGGTCGAGTTCGAAAACCGGCCAGGTCCGATTAAATTTGATAGAGTTATGGCCCTTAATTAGTCATTTTTTCACAAATTTTCAGCTCGTTAGCGCGATAATTTAACAAACATCATCCTATTTGATTGAAATTTTGATATATAGGTGTCTCCCAAGAATACCTCGGACGAGTTAGAACTTCAACAAACTTCCTCCGATTTGTTTAAAATTTGGAATAGACATACTTGCCAAGAATATTTCGGACGAGTTCGAAAACCAGCCTGGCCCGAGAAAAATTTGATAGAGTTATGGCCCTTAATTAGTCATTTTTCGTGAATTTTTAGCTCGTTAGCGCGATAACTTCAACAAACGTCCTCCGATTTGATAAAATTTAGAATATAGATACTTGTTAAGAATATTTCCGACAAGTACGAAAACTGGCCCGGTCATTTTACCTATTAATTAGTCTACCGATACTGATGCACCCCAATTGGCGGTAGCCACCGGCAGTAAGCCACCGAAAACGAGACACAGCATCTCTGATGCCACCTCTTGTTTGTTTTTTTGTGATAAAGGTACCCAGCTTCTGAAAATTGTGACAAAGGTACCCAGGTTGGGAAAATCTATATAACCACAATAATTATCATCAGGGCTTCTATATAACCACAATAATTATCATCAGGGGGACTATATAACCACAATAATTATTGTGGTTATATAGACCAGCCACAAATACACCCTAGAAACACACCTACCCCCAACCATCATCCCCAGGGGGACCACCCCCACCCCGAGGGGGTGAAAATGGAGTATGGACAATATTCGAGAACTGTAAGGATTTCGACCGATTTGACGGCATGGGTGGGTGGCCCGCCTCAAATTAACAAGATTCAACGGATCGAAACTTGATGCAATGCGCTCGATTTCCCGGGAAAGAGAAACTAGAAAATTTCTAGGAATTATGCCTGCGGTGACGCAGATAACTGGTCGCACATAATGACGTACATTTAATAACGTAATAGACCGACTGATCAAGGTTTCTGTTCATTCCAATCTATGTTTTGTCGCGCATAACGGCGGCTGACATTGAATTTTATTCATATAATCTGAATTGGATATCTGAAGTTCTAAACATAAGGTAATCAGTTGGGTTCGTATCTAGTGATCACGCACCGTGTAGACAATTTATATAGTGTCGATACAATTACAAATCACGGGTTGCGATCGAAGCACATACTTTGCATAATGCACATCTAATCTGAACGCATACATTCACAATTACCTATGTTGGCTAACTTGGCAACCTTGTGCTTCAATTTTTGTGATCTAAGGTCATTTGGCATGTGTTATCTAACGCAAAAAACGAGACCACACCAAAGTAACACCGATTCGAAAATATCCGAATATTATAAAATAAACTTAGAATCAATCAAATTTTTTTTGTATTAATGGTAGCAACAGGAAGACGACCTGGATAGGTCATGTTGCCTCCACATGACATCTCACTTATGTTTCTTATTATGTCTATGTTTATATTTTATATACTATGTTACATGTATGTCATAAAATAAAGTATTCTGATTCTGATTCTGATTCCGAATCACCGGACTGATTCGGTGTCGACCTCGAATCGGGTGCCCGATATCGACATCGAATCTTGAATATTCGCAGATCCCTAGTGGGTACCTAATTATTACGATTTATAGGTTTGTGATTCGGCATATGCCTTTCGACTGTAATTACATTAGGAAACCGAGATTATTCCTTATAATTATGCCATCGATTGTTAAATATTGATTTTAAAGACATATTCGCCCTTAAAATACGATTGAAACAAGGAACTATATGTTCTCGAATAACAGACAAGACTTGAGCCGAAAACAACTCGCTGCATTCCCGTCCGAATAATATCGATCGATCTGCAGATAACGTATGTCAAGGACGAAACAAAACATTAATAATCTTTTGATCAAAATTAAACATTATTAGCAGAATTTTGGAAGAGGAAAATATACAGTTTAAATAGTCTCCATGTCAACTGGGAATCATGAATATGCGATAATCAAAAAGTTTAGTGAGCATTTTCTTACAGGAATCCTCCTATCTATCGGCAGTGAGCCAAATACTTTTCAATTTTCAATTTTTCGCAGTCATTTTGTGTCATTGTGATTTTACCAAGAAACAAGTTTTCAGAAGAATTAAATCATCATGGCATTTAAGGAATTTTAAGATGATTTATTTTTCAAAAACTAATATATTTGGTAAAATTTAAAGTGATTATTAAATCGCTTGTGTCCAGATAATGCAGACATGTAAACCTTTGTAACACTTTTTAACATATCGGTACACTGAGACGAGTAGAAGAAATATCCTGCGGTTTTCCCACAGGGACGTTACTATGGGAGGCCCTTTTCACATTTATTATTTATTTGCGCTTAAGCGCAAATCATTTGCGCTTAAGCGCAAATATGTGTCTATCAATTTATTTGCACTTAAGCGCAAATACCTAACACTCCCTACCTTCCCTCTGATTGTGAATGATTGAGTCCATCTCATAGTATATTATAATGGGCCCATAGTAATAGCCCCATACAGACTCGAAGTTGAAGAAAAAACATAGATTTCCATATGCATATCAGCATCTCTGTCCCTGGTGTCCCAGGAATTGGTGTCTCACTCCAAGAGCTCTAGTATATTTTTTAAAGAGATATCTCCTGCACAGATATATACCATTTCCATGGCCATAAAAAGGGAATTAGGGGTTACCGGGGGGGCTTGCTTCCTTCATATGGTGTACTTATTGACTTGAAATAGGGGGAAAAACCCTATTTTCATATTATCAGCATCCCTGTCCCCAAGAATGTGTGTCTCCATCACAGAGATCAAGTATATTTTATAAATGAGACATATCCTGCACAGATCTATACCATTTCCATGTCATAAAAGGGATCTAGGGGTTACTGGGGGATTGCTTCCCTCATATGGTGGGCCTATATAGACTTGAGTGATGTGTTTAGGCCTGTGCCATTTAAAATTAATTTAGGGGGGAATCAATGAATATTAATTTGTATTTGCGCTTAAGCGCAAATGATTTACGCTTAAGCGCAAATATTTGCGCTTAAGCGCAAATGATAGAGGTTATTTGCGCTTAAGCGCAAATAAATAATAAATGTGAAAAGGGCCTCTCATACGTTACATTATTTGTAACACCAATCAACGAGTGGTCTCTGTGGATCTGAGAAATCATGTGTATAGCGGTCGCGTTGTAAATATAGAAGGCCGATGACTTCTCTGATCGAGAGGTCACGGTCGTTACACGCTTTGTGTGATAACCGAAGTAAGCAACGTCGGGCGCGGTTATTCCATGGATGTGTGACCGGCTTGGGATTCCGGGTGCTGCCAACTTTCGGTGCGACTCCAACACTTCTCTCTCACTCTCTCTCTCGTTCTGTTACACATGTAACGTAATGCTTCGTAACAATTTATCGCTACACTGAGACGAGTTGAAAAAATATACTGCAGTTTTCTCACAGGGACTTTATATCATTTGTAACACAATTCTGTCTACGAGCGGTCACTGTGGATCTCTGAAATCATATAACGATTCGTAACACTTTGTAACATATCGCTGCATTGAGATGAGTTTTAATAATATGCTGCGGTTTTTTTGGGGGGGGGGGGGACTTAATATAATTTGTAACATGTACCGGTAACGCCTCATAACACTTTGCAACATATCGCTACAATAAAAGGAGGTGAAGAAACACTGAATACGGGGACTTTGTAAGTTTCAGTTTGTACGTAGGGTCAGTCTCTGTGGAATCTCAGAAATCATGAAACGCTTTGTAACATATCGTTACACTGAGACGAAGGGAAAAAATATGTTGCAGTTTTCTCACGGGACTGGTACAATGTTTGGGGACATCTGTAAACAGTAATTAAAAATTTCATCCTATAATATAAATTGTAGTGCCCAGAATATATAACCACTAAATTTAATACTCTTACCACAGGAGCTTGGAACTTGATCAATAACTGCCTTAATTATGCTAATTAGCATTTTTTTGGCCCAGCATTATGGCCAAAAAAATGGTAATTAGGCTAATTAATGCAATTATTAATCAAGTTCCATACTCCTGTGGTCTTACAAAATGACAAGTGGTGCCTGCTGGGAAAATGTAAATAAAATTATAAATGAAACGAAAACTAAAAAGTTGTGTATGTTTAGTCATGCATTTCGTAACGAAACGTCGCAAATACGACCAAATTTACACTCTGTAAACAGCTTGGGAATGTTTATTATATTGGGGCATTGTCTTTATTTGGATAGTTATTTATTATTCTTTTATTGGCATTCATAGCGTTCGTGAAAAAAAATGTGTACTGCGAAGCGAGTGCGAATAAAATAGCGTCCTTAGTTACTATGCAATGGACTACAAATATCATTGCGCGCAAGTACTTTTGGGTCGTTTTTGTTGCACTGATAAAATCTCGACCTAATGTAATTATCCGATATAATTACATCAGCTTTGATAAACTCAACGGCAATTTACTATAGAAAATGAAGTGGGTGTAATTATTAACATTTAACACGTGTGTGTCTGTTTTCTGAGACCCCCTCCGTGAAGACAACTACTGCATGTGAATATGTGATTTAGGTGTTTGGTCTATTGTGGGGTGAACATACCTACCATTAGTATCGGACTACAATAATTATATAGCTGAACGGTGTACCCATATCCAAGTGTGTCAAATCTTTATTTTCTTTATTAAATAATGTAGACAAATGACTTCCATTCCATGGGGTTTGTGACATACATTGTTTGAACTGTCTTTAAGTGTCTTACATGTACTGTCACATGACACAGCTAGATAGAAATTCAATGCAACATATCCCAAACCCTCCATGAGACTGAGAGTGACTTGCCTATGTCATGATTTTCCTGAAAAAAAACACAAGTTCCAACGGATGTTTAAGGAGATTAACATTGTTATAATATATAGTAAATTTTGCAGATTTTTGTCATGAGACACTAAAATAAACACTGGTAAACGATGTCAATCACTAGCTGATTCGATTCGAGATTCGATTCGATGTCGATATCAGGAAGGAGATTCGATATCGAGATTTGATTTGATGCAAAATCCCTGATTTCACAGATTCCTAGTACCCAGGTTCATCAAATCTCAAATTAAACGAGAATTAAATATCTTTGCTGGAAATTCGTTTGGTTTTAAGCTGTTGCTTTCAGTTTTAAGTTGTTTGAACTGCTATAAATTGAAAGAATGTAATCAACTAGTTTATCCTTTGATACGTTGTCCAGCAGTCTTAATACAAAAATACCCCATCGACTGCAGACTAATGAGTGTAATGACCGTAAGAAATGTTTGACCATAAAATAATATTAATTTATTAAAGGCCCACTTAATTTTCGAGTCACTGTTTATTTTTTATATAGTGCGATGATATGCGGTTTTAATAACAGTCATAAAATATGATTAAAATACTATAAATCACCATTTGAAACGTCTGTGTCTCAGAAGATGTCCATAGAGAAATATAAAACAGCTTAAATCATATAAAGATTACCCCCGTTTTGGCTCCCAGAATGTAACAGAATTCAAACTAAAAATGTAGTTTCAATGGAAGGGGAATAACTCTCTTTGAGATTTATAGTTATTCCCCCCCCCCCCCCCTCCATTGAAAATAATACAATTTGAACTGCAATCCAGATGAAAAAAGTAGTAACTCAACAAAAACATGTTCCCACTTATCACACCGGATAAGTTGATAATACAATGTTTTGGAACTTCATCTTTCAAATGGTATATAATATGGCATATATTTTACATATGTGATCTGGGGGTTCAAATCAAATCCGGTCAATTTGTATGGTACTTTGGTTGAATTATATTCAGTTGAATTGTGACGTAAATACACCCAAATAATTTGGTGATTGACTAATGTGCCAACTGATGTGAAGCCCAAATCACTGGTTATAAGCGTTAAAGGCCCACTTAATTTTCGAACCCCCCATATCACAAATATAAAATATATGCCATATTATATACAATTTGGAAGAGGAAGCTCCAAAACATTGTATTATCAACTTTTCCGGTATATAAATGTTTTTGTTGAGTTACTGATTTTTTGTTTTTCCACCTGGATTATAGTTGAAATTGTATTATTTTTAATGCATGGAGAATAACTCTCAATCTTAAAGATAGAGTTATTCTCCCTCCATTGAAAATACATTTTTAGTTTGTATTCTGGAGCCAAAACGGGGTAATCTTTCTATGATTTCAGCTGTTTTCTATTTCTCTATGGGCATCTTCTGAGACACAGATGTTTCAAATGGTGATGAATTTTAATCATATTTTATGGCATAGATTGTTATTAAAACGTAATCAAGGCTCTATAAAATAAATAATCAGTGACTTGAAAATTAAGTGGGCCTTTAAACAACTGTGCGTTTTGACAAACAAGAAGTATCAGAATGAGATTGTTTGAAAAATAGTGTAGCATATATGCTCGTAGCTGCCAAAATACTATGTAATATGTCATATCCTATTTGACTGCTTTTTCCTCGTTTCTCGTTGTGTTTTCTGTCGCCTCCGCCATTATTTTGTGTTACTAAATTGTCCAACATTTCATATACGGTCATTACACTCATTGGCAATGGTGACCATGCAACAACCATTAATATCACCAGTAGCATAATTATATGTAATGTAACCACATGGTTTACATCTAGGGTACACAATTTAATTTATCACCCCAATTGAACAGTACCTTACTTTCGCGGTTTGCTTGGTCTTCAAGTCGACTCAGTTTATAGCGAAATTCCAGTAAATTAGGCCTGCACATTACCTATATGGACGGTTCAGACCTAATTTGCTGAACTCCTTTTGTAAATTTTGCTGTAAGCCGGTTGACTCGTTTGGTGTCTATTTATTCAATCGATTCTGAACAAGTTTGTGGTATTAAACTCATCACTTAATTGTGGTGCGTGTACACTCATCACTAATGAAAAAGCTACGATTCTGAGTAAAAGTAGAAACTGTTCGTGGAATACACCAGTAAACACATCGTGGAAAATCCTCCAACTGACGACTTTTGTTCAGAATGTTAGAGCAAACAAATGTGAGTTTGGACACACACGAGGTATCAACTTGTTTGAAAAATAATGTAGCATATGCTCGTAGCTGCCAAAATACTATGAATTACATGTATGTCATATCATAGTTTATTACCTTTTTATGTTTACCCATACCATAGTATGGTAAACATAGTGTCGTTGCCCGGATTGACCACTCGTTGTTCGTCTGTCTGTCCGTCTGTCTGTCCGTAGACACTTTACGAGTAATGCGATAACTCAAACATCCGATCGAAAAAAAATTTGTATATGGGTTTCTCAGCCCAAAATACAGATCGAGTTCGAATTTGGGTTTGATCCGAGATTTTGTTACAGAGTTATGGCCCTTTTTCAACTTAGAATTCACTCATTCTGCCATAACTGATTGGAACCAAATTTGGTATGTGAGTTTCACAGCCCAAAATACAGATCGAGTTCGAATATGGGTTTGATCCGATTAATTGTAAAGGAGTTATGACCCTTTTTCAAGAAAATAAATTGAAAAAAAAAATTTACTTTTAACTTTTATAATAATTAAAAAAAAAATGTCATTGACATTGTCATTTGTTTTCATTTAGATATTGATGGTTATGATAAAAGTTGATAAAAAGATTTCCAATGTGGACCTTTAATTTTTTTAAATAATTAAAAAGTTTTTAAGTTAAAAAAATTTGAAAAACTAACACCATTATATCTCTGCCAAGGGTACCCCGAATCACCACACCAAATTTGATTAAATCGGTCCAAAATCTTGTGTTATGTACTGGTAAATCTGTTTGGAGCAACATTAAATTCAATTCACCAATTGCCTTTGGACTACTTAGCTATTGATAAGGCTATATTATTTTCTGATGTCTCTTATGCCAATGTGAAAATAATCTGATAAAGAAGGCTATGGTATCTTATTTAAAATAAAGATTCAACAATAAACATCACATGCTATTAACAGTAGACATCTCTGCTGCAGAGTTATATCTTCAGATGGTCTGATATCATTATAATTGTTATTTGTTTAATAGAGGTCAGTGTTCAACATAAACAATTCCTGTGATATTTTGACAGCTCTGCTATATAATTGATATTAATGGGTCAGTGGTGAGGTTGCTTATCTGTATACTAGGACACATTATTATTGTAAACTTAAATTGGACTCTCTTAACCCAAGTATTCCATGTCCAGGTCACACCTACACATTTAACCCATGGGCTTGCTGGCTGTGGTGGTTTAGCATTACAGATCCTGTACCAGTGCATTTTCTTATATAAATGCCAGTGACCCATAAATTCCAATAATTTGTGTTATGTACATTTGTCTATAATAGTACATAACAGTATACTCTATAATTCAACACCAAAACTCTCATTTATCCAATCATATTAAATTTTTATCGCCAAGGGATGGGTTAACATCTGCCGATCGTGATCGGCCTCTCGTTCTTTGTTTCTCGTTGTGTTTTCTGTCGCTTCCGCCATTTTGAATGTGTGGTACTCATCAACTCGAAACCATGTGATTCCCCACCATGATAACAGAAGAACTATGTTGCTTACTGCAATGTAGCTCTACTATGGGTATAAATCTTTAACCCATAAAATGCACCCACAGCATAAATTTATACCCACAGTAGGATATAAAGACGGTATATATATTTTTTTATTTTTCAGTGGTAACACAACTGAGTCAAAAGGAACAGCATTTGTGGTATATGAGGATATATTTGATGCTAAGAATGCCTGTGATCACCTGTCTGGATTCAATGTTTGTAACAGATATCTGGTTGTGCTCTACTACCAATCAAATAAGGTACTAAAATATTTATTCACAGAAATTAGAATTTTTGAATTTGCTTTACTGAAAAGATACTCTTGTGTTCTAAGGCCAAAAAAAAAACATCTGTGTTTCCGGTTTCCCGACCGTAACCTGCCGAAATTGGGCCGACCTGGATTTGTTTTTGAAAATTTTCCACAAAAAATAAAAAAAAATTGTTTTTTGTTTTTTTTTGTTTTTTTGTCCATTTTTTTTTTATGCATGTAATTGACATTTAAAATTGACACTTTTTGTCCATCAGCTTTGTCATCTACTATAAAGATAAAGGCTGGAAAATAAACCATGGCTTTATTTTAGCACGTGCTAGAATAAAGCAAGAACGGATACTCCAGCTATCATAATCAAGTCACGCTCTCAGAACTACATGTACAACCAAAAATCTTGCAATCAATTTAACTGTTTCCTAAAGAAATTCCCCATTAATTTCTTATCCCATTTAAACAAATTTAATAGATGTTAACGATTTTTAAACTTTGGCGATCAATAAAAACAATACAGTTTGACAAGATACAAGGTTTATTTCCTCGTGTGCCATGAGCCACAGGAGATAGCATTTTCGTGTCCCTTCTTGGAACTCGGATCACTCCGAATTTCTGGTGCATATTCTGGGTATATTGTCAGATATAAAACTAGTTTTCTGTCAGAAACTTCAGCAACTGTATACAAAGGTATTGAGAATACCAACTTTTATCTTGTTTTTAGAATATGGTGCATTATAGAAGGATTTTGAAAAAAAAAAAATTGGCAAAAAAAAAATATTTCCCTACCTGCCTACCTGGATTTTTTTGCTCAAGAAATCGGAAACAGACATGTTTTTTTTTTTGGCCTAACTAAACAAGCGGGAGGTTCAGTGCAAGATCCTGGTGATTCTTCTTCCCATGGATATCTATGGCCTATCCAAATATATATGGATCAAATTTAACCTAATTTGATTTTAGTGTGATATTTTAGAGGGCATATTCCCCTAACAAAATGTGGGCTGTAGAAATATAGTTGTTGTCTGGATAATAACTTGAATTATATTTGAAAGACTTTCAGAAAATTTGGTATATGGTCTACAAATGAGAAGTCCTAGTCAGTTTCGAATTGGATCCAGTCTAACCAATTCTGACTTACTCTGTTACCCCCCTCCCCATTTTGACTTGGAATTTACAGTTTATTTTGTGTTAAACATACCAGTAGTTGTTGTGACCCACAATATACAATATAAATTACACATATTATTATAAACATACAGATAGTTGTGTGGGCACAGACAGGGTTGGCACTGGACCAAAATTTTCTCTTGCCAAAAATATTTTCCAATTTAATTTAGGGTATAATTGGGGAAATTCTCATTTTTATGTTTACCCATACCATAGTATGGTAAACATAGTGTCGTTGCCCGGATTGACCACTCGTCGTTAGTCCGTCCGTCCGTCCGTCTGTCTGTCTGTCTGTCTGTCTGTCTGTCTGTCTGTCTGTCTGTCTGTAGACACTTTACGCATGGTGCGATAACTGAAATATTATCTATCTGATCGGAACCAAATTTAGTATGTAAGTTTCTTGGCCCAAAATACAGATCGAGTTCGAATATGGATTTGATCGGAGTTTTATTTACGGAGTTATGGCCCTTTTTTGACTTAGAATTCACGAATTCTATGATAACTAAAAAAAAATGATCTGATCAGAACTGATCAGAACCAAATTTGGTATGTCAGTTTCTCCACCTAACATACAGTTCGAGTTCGAATATGGGTTTGATCAGATTATTTTTAATGGAGTTATGGCCCTTTGACATAGAATTAATGCATGCTTCAAAAAATCTACTAGTTTTCATCTGATAGGAACCATATTTGGTATGTGAGTTTGTCAACTCAAAATACAGATCGAGTTTGAATATGGGTCAGATCCTGTTTTTTATACCAGAGTTATGGCCCCGTTTTAACTTAGAATTGAACAGATTTGATATTTGCTTGCAACATATAACCAGAAGCAGCTTATAATTAACTGTGGTATCTGTGAGAAAGAGACTAGAGTTAAACTCTATTATTGATAATGAAATCTGATACTCACTGCTGCTAGACATCTGTTTATTGCATTTCCATAGTGTGTGGACCCTGTTGGCTCAGGACTCCCAGGCAGCTCTTTGTCAGATTTAGGCTGCCTATCAATGCATTGTTCAAGTGACATACAGTCCCCTAATTTTATAGAGTTAAAATTGTTAACCCTGGTCATCAATTTTATGCTTTTGTATATTTTTCATGTAGTCATTCTCCTATTATATCCCATTCGATTGTACAGTATGGACTTTTGTAGTTAAAATGAACCCTTCTCAACATTCCTGATACTTAATAGAATTGAGATGTATGTAAATTTGGTATGCGAGTACATAATGCGATAACTCAAACATTTTCTATCCGATCGGAACCAAATTTTGTATATGGGTTTCTCAGCCCAAAATACATATCGAGTTTGAATTTGGATTTGATCCGAGATTTTGTTACAGAGTTATGGCCCTTTTTCCACTCAGAATTAACACATTGCCATAACTCAAACATTTTTTATCTGATTGGAACCAAATTTGGTATGTGAGTTTCACACCCCAAAATACTGAGTGAGTTGAATATGGGTTTGATCCGATTTATTTTAAAGGAGTTATGACCCTTTTTTGAAAGAATTTTTTTTTTTTTTTTACTTTTATAATAATAATAAAAAAAATGTCATTGACTCTTTCATTTGTTTTCATTTAGATATTGATGATTATGATACAAGTTGATAAAATGGTTCCCAATGTGTCCAAAAAAAATTTGAAAAACTAACATCATTATAACTCTGCCAATGGTACCCCCGAATCACCACACCAAATTTGTTTAAATCGGTTCAAAATCATCGCCAAGGGATGGGTTAACATCTGCCGATCGTGATCGGCCTCTCGTTTATTTTGTTATTACTGTTAAACTAACCACAGATACAGGTAAAATGAGCTAGTAAAGCAAGTTAGTATATTTAATAAATATCTAAGAAGCAATAAACATCTAAGTGACCCCTGAAAACTACATTTAATCTTGCTACACTCTCTTTAAACTGCACTTATCTGTGATCAAGGCCTACATATTTTGCCCAGTATCATTGCTGACAACATCGAGCCATAAATTAATCTGTCGCCATTCATATTCGGCTAAGTAACCGATAGTATTATAGTCGTTGGTCTAAAACATTGACATAGTAAATACATGGTATATAATGTCGCCATTGATATGCATTGTGAGAATTTGTGACAATGACTGCATGTGTCCATAATCCAAACAGACGAGAGGATTAACTATAAACACAATTTACTAATTACCCTTTGCTGTTCATGCAACATGATGGTATAAACATTCAGAGCATGTTACAAATTACTTATGCATTTACCAGCCTCAATAAAAAAATTACTGAACATTGCATTGTTCTGACTCATAATATAACCACAGTCGATTAGCTGTTTAATGAAAGTTTTATTATGACAGAAAGAAGAGATTGCCATTTTGTGAACACTAAAGAAGTTTACATGATGCATCAAGTTTCCATAACTTGATAAGTCAATTAGAGTCAAAATCATAAGTTCAAAATTTTTGAATACATAGTTGTACAGTCTCATAGTCTGTTATACAGGGGAGTGTCAGGTTGCCTATCAATAGTCTGCCAACATATTTAGCCTACTAAATCACTACTTTCCCAAAATAACCCACTCCAAGACCGTGCAATGATTGATTAGGTTTTAACATCACTTTAGCAAACAGAAGCAATGATGATGCAAATTTTCAATGTATCTGGAAAAATACAAGATTGCGTGTTAATAAATAGCACCAAGCTGTCAAATATCACCACAAAGTGAGATATTAGTATGAAAATATCATGTTATCCATGAAAAACATTGATACATCGCATATTTATGAAGAGTTCCCATATACGGTACATGTACTGTATGTCAAATATCACTACAAAATGTCACTGTTGTACAACTATGGTATACAAAGCACAAACTGTGTGCACAGTCGTCTATTATTCAGTGTATACTACACACATGGACATGTAGGTACATACATGTATGGGATGGGATGGTTGTGTCTCACCTCACCGAAACTATTTTCAATAGCTAGAAATTTAATGGGAATATTAAACCAAAATTTCATTTAAATTTGCATGACAGTTTGATATCACAGCCAGCATGTTTAGAGTAAAATTCATTGTTTTATGCCAAAAGTTGAACCTTTTGCTATGTTCACCGACTTTCAGTTATCAGTTGAACAATTCCAACCATAGGGATGATATCAGTTTGGAGTTGTACAACAGTTGGAAAGCTTGAAATACAAGTTAGAAATTTCTAAACCATGTGCAAAGGGGAGCAAATGGAATTTCACATACCGGTACTAGTACTTGAATATTCGGTATGGTCCAAGGGGGTGTGTAGTTGTACATTCAATGTGGACATCTCCAATGTCTGACATACCGGTATGTGTGATGCTTTCTGTCAAGTCCCATTTTCTAATGTAACTGTCTTAGTGTTATAGGCCTACGTACGACATGTATACAATTTATGTTCATACATGATATGATTTATTTTCATAAGCAACAACAAAAGGCAGTCTGCTGCCAGAAACAGTACAATTCATATTAAAACTATAATCTATAGATACATGCAAGTGAATATGACATGTCTAGCTGCCGGTACGTGTACTTCTATTGCGTGATGGTATGCATAATATTTATTCAGAATGATTATCAAAGACACAATTTACAGCAAATAAATATGTTTTCACGAAGTATAGTTAAAACCTTATGTAGTTAAAACTTATTGTATACTGACAATATCAACCTAATCGAGAATACATCGTTGCAAAATTGCAACCACCTTATCGTCTTCTGTGATAAATTATGCTTATTATACCCCCCGCAACGAAGTTAGGGGGGGTATACTGGAGTCAGCTTGTCCGTCCGTCGTCCGTCCGTGGACACAAATTTGTCCGGAGTTTTTCTCACTCGTTTTTTGATCAATTTCCGTGAAACTTGGCACAGACATCAACCACCATGGGAACCTGTGCACCTGCGATTATGACGTCTGTCGGACTTATTTTGGTGGAGTTATCCCCCCTTTTTCTTACTTAGAAATTTTTTGCAACATGTATACTTTTGTCCAAGCTTTTATTCCTACATTTTTCTGTCAATTTTTTTAAAACGTGGCACAGATATTTAGTACCATGGGAACTTGTGCACCTGCGATTATGACGTCTGTACGACATTTTTTGGTGGAGTTATCCCCCTTTTTCAACTTAGAATTTTTTTTTGCAACATGCATAATTTTGTCCGAGCTTTTATTCCTACATTTTTCGGTCAATGATTTTTAATCTTGGCACTGATATTTAGTACCATGGGAACCTGTGCACCTGCGATTATGACGTCTGTCCGACATTTTTTGTGTGCAGTTATTCCCCTTTTTCGACTTAGAAATTTTTTCGCAACGTACATAATTTTGTCCAAGCTTTTATTCCTACATTTTTCGGTCAATAGGTATAAGATTAGGGTTGTGGTTGTACACCTGCAATGGGAACTGTTATTTTATTATTTTAACTAAATGTTTACTGACATGTGAAACATCTTAGTATTTTAAAAACAGGGGGGTATCCGTAGTCCCATTGGGACAGTCACACCTCTAGTTATAAACACGATACTTGTCTATTTTAAGTTCCAACAACACAGCATTATAAGTACAATCGCTAAAGGCAAAAAGAAAACAAACACTCAGATCCTTCTTCGCCAACCTCCCTGATCTGACATTTTCGTCATAGTGACAAATTTATTTACAAGATGATACAAGAGTGTGGGGATGCCTATAAGTGTGTGTGGATGCCTATAAGTGTGTGTGTGGTAGAAGTTGGTAATAATCACTAGATCCAGAATGTCGCATCAACTATATTTTAATTTAATTTGACAAAGTTTTACTTGATTATTTTCCCCGAACGAGACTTGTGTCAAGTGTTTGAATAATGTATTACTCTGGTCTATCCATAGCATTAAACATCACATTCTCCAAACTCTTATTAACATCTTCTCCGAACTGGCATTAACAACAATTTTTAGTGGTTTATTTTGTGGTGATTCATGAAGACTTTGCGATTGCTGAAAAAAATACTGTTTCAACAAATTGTCGGTGTGTGAATTCCCCCACATACTATATACATGTATTTGGCCCAATAAATGAGCTATTAGCACTGGAATTGGGTCGTGAAATGGATAAATTAGAGTTTTTGGTAGATTCTTCGCGTAAATTGTACGTAAATACACATATCGGTACATAAAGTATGCAAAGTATAATCACCATATTCAAAATCAGACAAATGTCATTGTTACATCGGTGTAAAATCAATTCATGTCAAAAGCAGTTTTTTGTGTTAAAAATATATTATTTTGAGTTGTGTCCACACTATTTTTCCTGCTCCGAACTGTGTCTGTCCTCCGATTACAGGGCATGAATGCTAACTCTCTAGTCTTCCTGATGTCAGGAGCACTTTACACTACCTCTTTGTGAAACATTTTGCAAATGCTACCGGTATTAGTTCTCAAGAATTTACATTCACTGTTTCAGGCATTCAAAAGATTGGATGCTGATAAAAAGAAGGAAGATATTTCGAACATGAAGAACAAGTATGGACTAAGCACGCCTGAAAATAAATGATATGGACCAGATGTCAAGCAATAGATCAATAAGGCAGCTGGAAACTACACATATTAAACTATATTCATGATTTTTCTCCTACTATTTTCACCAAATCCATGAATTGTCGTCTGTTGGTTGCAAAAAACTTGATCCTACAGTATGCAAAGTGCAACTGGTCAACATGAATTTAAATATTCATAGAATTATCATGTAAGTGATTCAATTTATTTTGAAGACACAAAAGCATGTTTTAGATTGTACCGGTATATTCAGGGTTTCCGCTTGGGGTTGGGGGAATGTGGCCGTATTTGGGAAGCACATACCCGGTGCCCTGTCGGGAGAAAATTTTGATGTTTATCACTGAAAAGGAGCCATTTCCTTGCAAGCAGGAACATTAAAGCTTCGTATAGAAACCAAATTAAAACAGATCGTCTTTCTTTGAATTGAAGTTAATGAACTAAAAGCATGTAAGCACCACAACATACAGTGGATACAACGACTTTTATAACAGTAGCAATATTAAAAGCCGACATCGAATGAACAAAAGACACATTGTCACACTCAGTGTCAAGTGTGCTCTATCAGTAACCAGTGTGACGTCATGAGCACGTTCTGCATGCTTTCTTTGTATTTTGTTCACAGTAAAATAGAAACAAATTGTTGTAAAATCAAAAGCCATTCCTCAGACAGAGATAACCTCATGCTGGATTCATATAATGGATAATTTTGATTAATTGGATAGGGAATAAATACACTGATAATAACTATTAATATTTTAATTGTTTTATTTTTAACTAAACATTTCTTTGATTCTTTGTTTTGAGGTAAAATGTCTGCACGGTTCATCGCAGAAACTGCCAATCCTCACCTGTGTTCATCGTTGTAGCTCAGAATTCAGCCCACTAATGACTTACCGAAGTATAATAAGTGGAAATAGTGGGTCAGAAAGTTGGGTCTTACAGACAGAAATCTATGGTAAATTAAAATACAAGAGTCTGATTACTATTAAACATTTGCTGACAAAGCGTTACATATTGGTGAAATGTTTGAAATGAAAATAATTTCATCTACACAATACAATACAATACCTTTACTGTAACTTTTTGGCTTTCCCTCTTTATCATTCTATTATTGCTCAGCAAAAAATAAACTCCTTCCCAAGTTGAGCTACATTGTCATTGACTCTCATTGTGTGTATATATATATATGTACATGTATATCATTAAATACAATCAATCCACACTGTAGTGTTATGGTCTCTGAGCAAACCCCTGCGAGTATAGATGCAAATTTATTTCCAAAATGCTTTACTTGTAACAGATTCAAAATTACTTAGGAATAGGTTTCATTCTAAGCTTGGACCTTTGTGACACTTTAGTTCCGGAAAAGAATTTTAGCATGTGGAGAGACAAATATTATTAAATTAAAAGTCATGTGATCACAACTGGAGATATACCATGGTAGCAATCAAAGATGCAGCCTGACTTCATATTAAATCAGCTCATCTAGGAACTACCTGTAGCATGCATATTAAAGTCCAAAAAAAATACACCTCTGTTTCTGTTTGCCGACCCACGATGGTAATATCATTTTCTTTAGTTTATTGCCGATAGTTGTGTCCCAATTCAAGAAATAAATATTTACAATTGAGTGTAATTCATATGTTTTCTGTGGAGTGTTGCGGTCGATTTGCTTGAGATTTTTGGCAATATTAGTAGAATTCTACATTCGTTCAGTTGGCAAAGCACCTGAATACTAACTTATCAGTTTCACGCACGTGAACAATTCCATAATAACTCATGACATTGCATGAGCTTGTTATTTAACGCATCATTCCTATTTATTATAGGAAAATCCAGTAGATATTGTGATTTATCAACTTCTTTTCCATATGATTTAGTATGGGACTTTTAGAAGAAATGCCTCATTCAGATATTGACAGCTGTCCACAAAAAGCTTGCATAAATGAGTTTGCTGATTCTTTCTCATTGTTGCCTAGTGTAGAATACATCAGAATAGAAGTGTTATAATGTCTAAATGGATGTAGTCTAGTGTATTTATGAGAAAAAGTGCCAAACCTCAAACTAATTGCAACACAATGTTTCTTAGCAGGAATAAGTCTATTAACCCATTGTAAACAACATACTAAAAATCAATCAAGATTAAGAAAGGCATCAATTGATTAATTATGTGAAATAAATTTTGTAAAATGTTATTTCACAAGTCCTTCCATCTATATATCCATCTATATATTGTTGAGTACACAATTCTCATTACAGAACAGAAAACATTTTTCAGATACGTTGAGTATTTTTTGAATTTCAAAGAATTAGCTAGAATTCATATTTTATGGTCTAGTATTTTAAAAAATAGAGAAAAATGAAGGGATATCTTGCATTTGTATTAGTTTCCTCACTATATTGTGCACATAAAATGATTACTTTATGCATCTATGATAGAGAAGACAAAAATATTCTTAAACAAAATATGTGTTCCATTGTATGGACTTAGCGAAATTTGCCTTGTGGCAAAGAACTGGTGGGATGAAATACCATATTTGAGGTCATACAACTCAATAATTGATATCTATATGCCCTGTATTTCTCATAACCTCTTGCATATTCTAGGTTAAATACACTGTGCTGCAATTGCTAAACAAATATGTGCCAAAATCAATTATTGGTGCTATGAATCCTTAGTATTGACTCTTCCAAAAAATGCCATTTTGGACTGTTTTGGGTGGGGTTTTTTTTTGGCACAAATAGTAAACAATAATGAATATAATTAGTGTTTAATGTGTAAAATCATTTGAACATTCTTCCTAAAACAATTAGTGTTGGAAAAAATAGGATTATATTGGTTATGACAAACAAATCACTTGATTTCACATATTTTTCAAGAAACTGACTCCAAATTTGAACATTGATAAATGTAATGTGGTAGTTTCAATCACAAAAGGCTATGATCTTACATAGTCCAGTGCATTTATGGTTTTTACCCAGAACTGGCTGGAATTGGTACATATACCCTCCATAAACAACATACTAAAAATCAGCAAAAATCGGAAAAAGGGAAATTGGTGAATTTCGTGAAAATAAATTGGGAAAATTTGGTCAAATCATCAATTTATGGCTTTTCATGAATGTATATAAAAAATTCAAATTTAAAAGTCCTACAAATATTATGCCTATTTTGTCGATCACATTTTGCTGAATCCAGAACTGGAAAACATTCCCAGATTCCTTAAGTATTTTTCGAGTTGTGTGGCTTCAAAAACGCTAGTTTACCTGATTTCGGAGCCTTAATTTCGCAGAATGAGCCAAATTCCGTATTTATATATGGTTAATTATTTTAAAAACTAAAGCAAAATTAATGACTTTTTCACTGTTTTAGTAATTTCCTCACTAGATGAAACCCAAAATATGATTAATATGTACATCTATGAATAAGGAGAATAAAATGTTCTCAAACAAAATGTGTGTTCCATTGTATGGACTCAGCCAAATTTGCCTTGACACAGAACTCGTGTGATGAAATGCCATATTTGAGGTCATGTAAGTCAATAAATTAATATCCATATGCTCTGCTTTTCTTATAACATTTTGAGAATACTAGATTGAACAAAATGTGAAGGAATTTCCAAATACATTGTTGAAGAAAATTAAATTATGGTCCTATGAACTCTTAGTCTTGCCTCTTTTCCGAAAATGCTATTGTGTGCCGTTTTTGTCAATTTTAACGAAAAATTAACGAAAGTTTATTGTGTAAAATTATTTGATCTGTCCTCTTAAATCATTTTTTTGTTGAGAAAATAGCATTTCAATGGTTATACCAACGAATGTCACTGAATTTCACTCATTATTGTGGAAACTTACTCCAAATTTGAACGGCTGAAAAATGGGGTAGGGGAAATATATCAACAAAAACTTCAAAATTATGCATCTTGAAGCATAAAACTTTATATTAACAGCTTCCGCATACATTGTTCTTTCATACATAATTGAATATTTCCTTTGTTTATGTTTATTGACAGAGCTATCTTATTTTTTGTCATAATTTGGCAGTGAAATGTCAAATTGGCATTTTGGGATTGTTTTTAAACAACATGGCCATAAAATTCTAAATCAACGTCCAATAACGTATAAAGCAGTTTTATAATGCAACATGCATGTACACAAGCTGGAAGAAAACAACATTGTGTCTGAAATGGCTGTAATTTGGTGATAAGATTGCGTTTTATGATTTTTCCTACCCCTATACCAGCGTTAACATTTGGAGTCAGTTTCCTGAAAAATGAAAGAAATCAAGTGACATACGATGACATAACCAATGTAAGGCTAATTTTTTAACACTAACGTGTTGTGGGAGGAAAGTTCAAATAATCTTACACATTAAAACACCCGTTGTTTTTAGCTCACCTGAGACGAAGTCTCCGGTGGAGCTATAGTCATCACTCCTCGTCCGTCATCCGTCCGTCCATCCATCCATCCGTCAACAATTCTTTGAACATCTTCTTCTGAAGTTCCATTGGACCGAATTTGGTTCATATTTGGTGTGGATGTTCCCTAGGTGACTCTCATTCAGATTTGTTCAAATGAGGTCACTGGATCAAATAGTTGCGAAACCAGGGCCATAACTCTATTCCTCCATAGTAATTCTTACAACAACTTCTTGTCCATAACCATTGTGCCGATTTAGCTAATATTTGGTATGGAGGGTCCTTGGGTGACTGGTGTTCAGTTCAGATTTGTTCAAATGAGGTCACCCGGTCAATTCGTTGAGAAACCAGGGCCATAACTCAGTAATACTTACAATGACTTTTTCTAAAAAAATATAGGGCCGATTTAGCTTATATTTGGTACTGAGGGACCTTGGGTGACTGGGAATCAGATTTGTTCAAATTGGGTCACTGGGTCAAATAGGGGCAGAGCCAGGGACATAACTCTAAAAACAAAAAAATTACATTTTTGCATTTTGATCATATTTGGTGTGGATGTTCCCTAGGTGACTGTCATTCAGATTTGTTCAAATGAGGTCAGTGTGTCAAATAGTTGCGAAACCAGGGCCATAACTATATTCCTCCTTGGTTATTCTTATAACGACTTCTTGTCTAGAACCATTATGCCGGTTTAGTTTATATTTGGTATGGGGGGGGGGTCATTGAATGACTGGGGTTCAGATTTGTTCAAATGGGGTCACTGGGTCAAATTGGGGTGGAGCCAGGGCCATAATTCAAAAAAAAATAATATTTAACATACAAAACAAAAAATCACCCTCCCCCACATGACCCAGAACCCCACCCCCCACCCTGCCCCCAACCAACAACATTCCACCCTATCTCATCTCCTAACTCACAGGATCTCTCCCACCAGCAGATTAAGTCAATTGTATTAGCTACAGACAGAGAGAGAGAGTTAATATAAATACACACACAGTCATCAATTGAGATGTTTATCAGGCTGACAGGTCGCGACCTGATTTCCATTCTGTCCTAAGTGACATGTTGGTACGAAACGTCTGTATGGGTATCGTTGGAATCGGCATCAAATTCCGCGTCTAACGGTACCGGCCCCTAAGCGGTATCTGTTTTTTTCGCGGTGATATTAGCTATTCTTTTCTGTCCGTTCTGCATAAAAACACTATTTCTTAGAACCAGTATGTCCTATAAATAAAACATACTTATAAAGCCAGTTATATCCTGTCATTTAAAAACAAAGATGATTTCTATCTTGAGTTTCAGACACAACAGATAATTATTCAGATCGATGTTGTTCTATGTGCAGTTCGGCTTTACGAACTGTCACTTACTACAGGATGGAACTGAAATATTTTGCTAAATTCTCTCACATCGAACAGGTTGCAACTAAAGTTGCGATCGAACAGAGAAACTTTTTCCCGCGAAAAGAACACACGTAGTCGAGGAGATATTGGTCGACCTCTGCACCCCAGGACTCAATTTCACCCCACTAATTTTCTTTCTTAATGTCTCCTCTAATTTTTTTTCGGTTGTTAACAAGAACAAAAAGTGGCCACAGAAACTCCAGACAAGATGGCGTCCATCATGGCGTCTATTTTTAGCTCAACTTACTTTTGTAAGTTTGAGCTATTGCCATGGTTTGGCGTCCGTGTGTCCGTCAACAATTTCCTTTGGCGCGGGCTACAGGTTGTACCTTTGGTCTGATCTTCATGAAATTTGTCATGAATGTTGACATTGACATGTAGATGGGAACGAGTCATTTTGGGGTCATTCGGCCAAAAAACATGGCCGCTGGCAGCCATCTTGGATTTCAAGATTCAATCCATTGGCGCGGCCTACAGGTCGTACTGTTCATCTGATCATCATGAAATTTGTCATAAATGTTGACATTGACATGTAGATGGGAAGTAGTCATTTTGGGGTCGTTCGGCCAAAAAACATGGCTGCCAGCAGCCATCTTGGATTTTACTCTTTGCATGACTAAATCCTTTGGCGCGGGCTACAGGTCGTTGTTTTGGTCGGAAGTTTATGAAATTTGTCATGGATGTTAACACTGTCATGTAGATGGGAACGAGTGATTTTGGAGTTGTTCGGCCAAAAAACATGGCCGCCAGCAGCCATCTTGGATTTTACTCTTTGCATGACTAAATCCTTTGGCGCAAGCTACAGGTTGTACCTTTGGTCTAATCTTTATGAAATTTGTCAAGAATGTTGACATTGACATGTAGATGGGAACGAATCATTGTGGGGTCATTCGGTCAAAAAACATGGCCGCTGGCGGCCATCTTAGATTTCAAAATTCAATCCATTGGCGCGGGCTACATGTCGTACTGTTCGTCTGATCATCATGAAATTTGTCATGGATGTTAATATTGACATGTAGATGGGAACGAGTGATTTTGAGGTTGTTCGGCCAATAAACATGGCCGCCAACAGCCATCTTGGATTTTACTCTTTGCATGACTAAATCCTTTGGCGTGGGCTACAGGTCGTAGCTTCAATCGGAACATCATGAAATTTGTCATGGATGTTAACAATGACATGTAGATGGGAATCGAGTCATTTTGGGGTCATTCGGCCGAAAAACATGGCCGCCAGCAGCCATCTTGGATTTTACTCTTTGCATGACTAAATCCTTTGGCCCGGGCTACAGGTCGTACCTTTGGTCTGATCTTTATGAAATTTGTCATGAATGTTGACATTGACATGTAGATGGGAACGAGTCATTTTGGGGTCATTCGGCCAAAAAACATGGCCGCTGGCAGCCATCTTGGATTTCAAGATTCAATCCATTGGCGCGGGCTACAGATCGTACTGTTCGCCTGATCATCATGAAATTTGTCATGGATGTTAATATTGACATGTAGATGGGAACGAGTCA
Source organism: Siphonodentalium dalli (assembly GCA_032622095.1). Classification (NCBI taxonomy): domain Eukaryota; kingdom Metazoa; phylum Mollusca; class Scaphopoda; order Gadilida; family Siphonodentaliidae; genus Siphonodentalium; species Siphonodentalium dalli. Next base: position 142,073,536 of record CP136063.1, read on the forward strand.
TTTTGGGGTCGTTCGGCCAATAAACATTGCTGCCAGCCGCCATCTTGGATTTTACTCTTTGCATGACTAAATCCTTTGGCGCTGGCTACAGGTCGTAGCTTTGATCGGAACATCATGAAATTTGTCATGGATGTTAACAATGACAAGTAGATGGGAACGAGTGATTTTGGGGTCGTTCGGCCAAAAAACATGGCTGCCAGCAGCCATCTTGGATTTTACTATTTGCATGACTAAATCCTTTGGCGCGGGCTACAGGTTGTACCTTTGGTCTGATCTTTATGAGATTTGTCATAAATGTTGACATTGACATGTAGATGGGAACGAGTCATTTTGGGGTCATGCGGCCAAAAAACATGGCCGCTGGCAGCCATCTTGGATTTCAAGATTCAATCCATTGGCGCGGGCTACAGGTCGTACTGTTCGTCTGATCATCATGAAATTTGTCATTGATGTTAATTATGACATGTAGATGGGAACGAGTGATTTTGGGGTCGTTCGGCCAAAAAACATGGCTGCCAGCAGCCATCTTGGATTTTACTCTTTGCATGACTAAATCCTTTGGTGCGGGCTACAGGTCGTTGTGTTGGTCGGAAGTTTATGAAATTTGTCATGGATGTTAACACTGACATGTAGATGGGAACGAGTGATTTTGGGGTCATTCGGTCAAAAAATATGGCCGCCAGCAGCCATCTTGGATTTTACTCTTTGCATGACTAAATCCTTTGGTGCGGGCTACAGGTCGTAGCTTTGGTCAGATGGTCATGAAATTTGTCATGAATTATAACAATGACATGTAGATGGGAACGAGTCGTTTTGGGGTCATTCGGTCAAAAAACATGGCCACCAGAATTTTACTCTTTGCATGACTAAATCCTTTGGCGTGGGCTACAGGTCATACCTTTGGTCTGATCTTTATTAAATTTGTCATGGATGTTAACACTGACATGTAGATGGGAACGAGTGATTCGTTCGGCCAAAAAACATGGCCGCCAGCAGCCATCTTGGATTTTACTCTTTGCATGACTAAATCCTTTGGCACGGGCTACAGGTTGTACCTTTGGTCTAATCTTTATGAAATTTGTCATGAATGTTGACATTGACATGTAGATGGGAACGAATCATTGTGGGGTCATTCGGCCAAAAAACATGGCTGCCAGCGGCCATCTTGGATTTCAAAATTCAATCCATTGGCGCTGTATACAGGTCGTACTGTTCGTCTGATCATCATGAAATTTGTAGGTCGTAGCTTTGGTCAGATCTTCATAAAATTTGTCATGGATGTTAACAATTATACGTAGATGGGAACGAGTCCTTTTGGGGTCAATTGGCCAAAAAAAATGGCCACCAGCAGCCATCTTGTATTTTACTCTTTGCATCACTAAATCCTTTGGTGCAGGTTAGACATTTCAATTAGCACCTTTCCTATTCCTCCATTTACTGTCAACCATTAAATTATTCCCCTACCTAAGTTGAGCTACAGTGTCATTGACACTTTCATTTTATATGCACCAGGTCTCTTTGATCGCTGTTATCGTAAAGATTATATCAAATGCGGTCTTGTTTTCTGCTCGATTCGTTATGCCAATATATAACCCTTACAAATTAGCCAAAAGACCGACACCATAATCTAATATGGCGGTCAAGATGGCCGCCGAAATGTGAAAATATGCTATTTTTCTGACATTTGACCACTTTTTAGCTCACCTGAGACGAAGTCTCCGGTGGAGCTATAGTCATCACTCCTCGTCCGTCGTCCGTCCGTCCGTCTGGCCGTCCGTCCGTCAACAATCATCTTCTCGTCCCGAACCGTAAGACTTGACGTGTTCATATTTGGTGTGGATGTTCCCTAGGTGAATCACATTCAGATTTGTTCAAATGAGGCCACTGGGTGCAATAGTTGTGAAAGCAGGGCCATAACTCTATTCCTCCATAGTAATACTTAGAACGACTTCTTTTACTGAACTATAAGGCCGTATGGATTCATATTTGGTGTGGATGTTCCCTAGTTGACTCACATTCAGATTTGTTAAAATGAGGTCACCAGGTTGATTAGTTGAGAAACCAGGGCCATAACTCTTCCTCCATAGTAATTCTTAGAATGACTTCTTCTTTTGAACCATTTGACCGATTTAGCTTACATTTGGTATGGAGAGTCCTTGTGTGACTGGGGTTCAGATTTGTTCAAATGGGGTCACTGGGTCAAATAGGGGCAGAGCCAGGGCCCAGGGACATAACTCTTAAAAAAAAGTTAATTCAAATCCTTGTTTTAAACCCTTGCCCCTCCACCCCACCTCCCCCACCACTGCATGTCCCTGCCACCCCACACCAGAGATCCATGCAAGGTTCACCCCATTAAAAGCCTTACACTTTAGTTATATGACATGCCAGGAACTGACCAGCCTTAATTCTCACAGTGCTCACAGCTGTGTGTCCAGTCATTATAAAGTAATTAACTTTTATCTCAATATCATCCACATTTATCAGGCTGAGAGAGAAAGATGTGTGTGAATGAAATTTAATCCTATGTGTTTACAGCAATCTCAAATACAACTCTAACTGTTTGACAGTGTACACATTTTATAATAGTATTAGTATTAACCATTTCATTACTAGTCCAGGCACATAAGGTTTCACTAGTGTAAAAAATCGGGGAAAACTGATTTTTTCAGGGATCAATAAGAACATGTTTATGAACAACGTGGCAAAAGTCCCCTAAAATCCGAGTTGAGCTTTTTGAGATATCTTGATTTTTCGGAATGGTTCAAATTCTGAAGCATCTCCATCAGGCCATATGGGAATGCAGTCATGTGTAGATCAATTAATTCCAAATTCATAATACATTGACATACATACAAACAATGCTTAGCCGTGAACCATATAAGTTGAATTGAAGTCCCAAAATGGCCGCCAAAATGGCCAAAATAGAATGAAATTTACATTTTATGCATAATTGAATAGCTAGTCCCATAAGAGTGACAACACGCTCGAAATATGTGAGGAAGAATGATTGCAGAGAATAAGAGAAACATTTTATCGGGTATGTGCGAATTATCTCTAATATATATCGCGAGAGATATAGTGAAAAGCAAGGTCTCATAAAATGGTTAAATCTGGACTTTTTGACCGCAAAGAAACGGGAGAATAAGGCAAATTTTTCTGCACTATTTATCTTGAATCGTGTGATATATATGTACACTACACTGTAAAATGAAATTTAATAGCGAAGAATTGATTCTGTGACCTTTCATAGAAGCCGAAATATATGTGCTCATAGCAGTATCACTAATGTGACCGGTCATCGTTTCTTTTGATATATACACCATCAAACCTTTCGAAATACACTGCTATAGAGCAGTATGAGAGATATTCATAGAGTAATGGGTGAATTGTGTAGATTATATTCTCCGTGTCTTAAAATATTAGTAATTTTTGCCTAAGAATAAGTAATAAATCACGAATATTTCGCTGTTATCACAAGAATGCATGGTGGTATACTATGAAAGCAATTTATCAAAACACAAAGGAGTACCATATACTTTCTTTAAAAAAATCTAAACTTGACCAAAATTGCCCACATACTCTGTGACAGAGACTGTCTTTATACCTGGAAATAATATTTGGTTATATTCACCAAGGTCACATATACGCGAAGGGTACTATGTTTTCTGCAACCGCATTACCGTGTGTATCCCTTCTCCCTAATGTTACACATATCTGCTGAACTAACAACCATAACTAGCAACATTGAGTCAATGTTCAACGCTGAAATAACAGCTTTAAATGATGATCACCTGATATTTTGCACAAGTTCATGGGTGGTTTTGGCAAGATATTTTCAAACAACAAAATACGGAAAACTAATATTGTACATTGCGTAATAGCATATTCCAGTTGCAAGTTGCCGACTGAAGTAAGTTGAACAAATTGTTTACTAAGAGACCGGTTTGGAAGCAGCACGAAAATTAGTCGTATATCAAATGTACGATGTGCTGTCTATTTGATCTGTGTGATGCAGTGCTAATCTTTTGAAGAGGTGGCGGTTTCTTTGCAATATAATAAGAATTGCAACATACGTGTGTGGTTTATTATCATGTACAGTGATGAACAATCCGGAAATGTAACTACTATTTATACCGCAAGGATATGCACTTAAGTTTCTGCGTTCCATTCAATAATTTATCATCACGCCGAACGAAACTACCATACATTGTGTGGCGAAACATTACTTCGGATGTTGCATGCCCGAAATTATTATTTTTGGCCCCGACTGTAAACAGAAAACCCGAAATTTTAAAGACGTAATTCATTGGGTTTGACCTGCGTTGCAATGGCCGATAAATCCTCCACATGGGCCTGTTTTAATGAACTGTGTACCTTTAAAGATATTTAACAACAGACTTGTATATTGTTAATACGTATTTTACCTACTAGGTGGTTATATAATAAGTTGCCATCATTTCGGCTTAGCTTGGTGGTTGCGGCCATTTTGACAGCCATTTCATGACCGCGTTTGTAGTATTCTGATCGTGTCACTATATTCGCTCTCGTACTCATATTTCACATATACTGGTATAACTTAGTAATGCATATGACTAGCTTAGACAAAATAGAATATCAAAATACGACCAGATCGTTGACAACCAGATTCGGGGGTAGGGTTATGTTTTTACAAGTTTTGACAACTTATGATGTGCGTACTCGCTAGTTCTGCCTATTATAGCGACGGGGTGGTGTCTGTGCAGTTTTTAAAATAGATAGCTTGCGCCTGTTTTGAGAAGCCTGCGAAATCCGACATCGAATACATCAGTTTGTCTTCAAAATCGTCAGTATTTTGGCTCAGTGTTTTATTTCATATCTATATATGCGAAATTCATTCGATGTTTCCTTTTGAATGGGTGTCGTTGGTTCGAGAATTGTATATCGAACAATATTGAGTGCTTTTTGTATACGTTTCGGCTGAAAAATTGTTACAACATCCAATTATTTCCATCATTGTGAAAAATATTGTTTTGTTTAATTATATGGAAAAAATGATGAAACTCAGAAAGCTCAAATCGGATTTTAGGGGACTTTTCGTGACGCGTCCGCGATGTTATGGCCAAAATAATATAAAAAAATCAGCTTTCCCCGATTTATTTCCTTACTTTTCCACTTCCATGTCTAATGTGCCTGGACTATACCAGAGCTATGCTGATACAGCAATAAAGACCCTGCACCAGTGTATTCTCCTATATATAAGAGAATACACTGGGGTTCAAGATCAAGGAAATATTGTTAGGCCAATATAGTCAGACATCCAAATAAATCACACATGTCCTATTCTCGCAGGGATGTCCCCACATATGTTTGGGGAGGGGGCAAATTTCTCAGATTTGTTCATTGAGATGTAATTGTTTTTCCAAAACCAATTACATATACTAAAATAAAATGAATATAAAATAATAGACCATTGATCAAGAGAAATGAGCTCCTAGTTTTAATATTTGTCCAATATTTATTATTTTATAACAAAGTACTAGTATCATGCCAGTGCATTGTCTTATATATGTGAGTGTCCCATAGGTAGCCTCACCTAAGAGAATGCACTGGCTTTCAAGGTTAAGGAAATATTGTTAGGCAAATGTAGACAAGCATCCAATAGATGTCCTATTCTTGCAGGGATGTCCCCTTGGGTTGAGGGGGTGGAATTAGCAGATTTGTTCAATGAGATGTAATTTGTTTTCTCAAAATTAATTATATAGACTAAAATGAATATAAAATAGTAAACTACTTAATTTTTTAACACCCAGATTACATTATATAAAATATATGGCATATTATATACCATTTGAAAGAGCAAGCTCCAAAACATTGTATTATCAACTTATCCAGTATAATAAACTGTGGACATGTTGTTGTCCCCCGACGTTTCCGTCGGAGGACTATAGAAATGACCCTCGTCCGTCCGTCCGTGTGTCCGTCCGTCCGTCCGTGTGTCCGTCCGTCCGTGTGTCCGTGCGTCCGAGATCGGGTACCTTCATGGTGTAATCAACTCCTCCTACAGTTTTAAACGTAGAGATTTTAAACTCTGGGATATTGTTCCTAACATGTTGGTGATTTGCAACATCTATATAGCTAATAAAAAATATCATTTTTTCCATATTTTTGGGGGGTTTTCGACTTAGAAAATTTGGAACATTTTTGCCTTTTGGATGAGATTGGGTACCTTCATGGTGTAATCAACTCCTCCTACAGTTTTAAATGTAGAGATTTGAAACTCTGGGATATTGTTCCTAACATGTTGGTGATTTGCAACATCTATATAGCTAATAAAAAATATCATTTTTTCCATATTTTTGGGGGGTTTTCGACTTAGAAAATTTGGAACATTTTTGCCTTTTGGATGAGATTGGGTACCTTCATGGTGTAATCAACTCCTCCTACAGTTTTAAATGTAGAGATTTGAAACTTTGGGGTATTGTTCCTAACATGTTGGTGATTTGCAACATCTATATAGCTAATATTTTTTTTATGGAGTTATTAACCCTTTTCGACTTAGAAAATTTCAACATTTTTTTTAAATTTCTTTAACAAAGCGGCATCGACTTGCCATGTTGTCGGGGGACACTGTGGTCTGCTGACCTTTTATTTTTATTGAGTTGCCAAAGAGTTTTGTCATCTAGATTGCAGTAAAAAGCTAAATTATTTTCAATGCAGGGGGAATAACTCTATATATTAAAGATATATTAAAATTGCAAGTGAAGTCTGACATTTTTATAAACATTTTATGGAGATCTGCTGGAGGTCATTAATTCCCAATTACAACATCAATCTAACATATGTATTGTTCAAATCTTTCAGCAGGACATTTAACTCTCCCACACCCACCACTTCACGAGAACATATTTGGCAAACTTGAAAAGTGTTCTTTGAAAGAACCACCAGCTCTATTTAGTTCACATTTAATATTGAGGCTCCTTTGGTGATGTGTGATTCAGATTTGTTTAATCAGGGTCACCAGGTCAAGTTGGTGCAAGACCAGCTACATTACTCTTTCTCTCCATAGTAATTCATCATACGTCTTCTATTCAAGAATGAAATGGCCTATTTTGCTTATATTTAATAGGAAATTACCTTGGGTGACAGATTTGTGAAAATGGCATCACAAAGTCGAATAAGGGCATTGCCAGAGACATAACTATTTCACAAGATAGTAATTCTTAAAATATGTATGGCAGAGCCAAGAACTAGTTGGCTTATTTAGCATGGAATGTTCTTGTTTGACTGCGATACAGATATTTTTAATGGGGTAACCTGGAAAAATAGGACAGTTTCCTTCTTAATATGCTTCCTTCACAAGGACCATCAGGTCTATTTTATAAAAAGGCGCTTGTGAGATTGGAAATTTCCAACAATTGGGAAAGTTTGAGATGTCAATTGTGTAATTCCAACCTAAGACTTGGGAGTCTTGAGCCCAGTCGGGAGGGGACTTGTTGGGGGGGGGGGGGTGATAGTAGTGTACAGTTGGTAATTTGGCCACATATCCTGTTTAGATCTACTTCTTTTAAAGTGATTATGAAAAGTTCTAACTATTGTGGTCTCCAGAGTCCCAGTCTTATCAGTCTTTGCAGTCTGATGAGCGACCTCAGTCATTGACTGTCTTGTTTATAATAACTAATAGATTGTCATGATATTTCTATCATTTGGGGAATGATATATACATGGCAGCTTATACCTACATATTCCATATACAATTTGCTTAATTATGGTGTGATTCATATTCTTGATTACACGAAGGTGGTGAATTAGTCTGCACTTTAACACATATTTGTGTGTATTTTACGATTAGCCGACGAACGTGCGATAACATTGTCGGCTCTTCGTAAGTTATACATATTCAATACGTTGTGTGAATTTAGAGTTGTCCTTCCTGCATCGGGTCAGACACATCAAAGAGACCATTTAACCCCTCAATTCCGAGGACGGTGGAAGGGTGAAGGAGTGCTCGGATGTTCTCAGAAGCGGTGCGATGACACTTCCTGTGGCTTTTTACCCTTAGATAGCAAGTTTGGGCTCAATCGGTCGAGCCGTTTTCGAGTCTATAAAGGACACACACACACACACATATATATATATATATATATATATATATATATATATATATTTGGAAAGTGTGGAGAGCGCTGGCACAGGTCGGTTATCCGATTTCTTATGTAATTATTTCTATGGAACTAGCTAAATTTTGTTAGGTTGTGTCGGAAATTGACATAAAATATTGTGTTGAGCACAAACAAAGGATAATGATGTTGATATTGCTAAAAAGCTAATTGAACTGCGTGTTAATCAAGGTCTGAGTCTAGATCGAACGAGCATATCTCTCAAACTGGGATTTTTCTTGTAGGCAATAATAACCCGTTTGTCGAGAGGCTCGGTCAATTTAGTGTTTAATAATGCAAAGTTTTTTCTGAAAATGTTTGCGATTTCAACATTTCTACGATTGTAGATCAGAGGAAAGCACAAGAAATTTCGAGAAACACCTTTGTAGTCAATGTTAAGTCCGAACGGAAGATATGTTTTAAGTACGCCCATCCAATGATTTTCGCGTTCTATGCGTATTGAATCGGTTTGGTCTTCGTAGGCTAGAATTGGTGTCTGTTCTATTGTCTGAAAGCTGAAATGGGATTTAATGTCATGATTAGATGAGTTGAAATGATCGGAAATTTGCATGTCGAGTTTTTTGCGAACACTGGAAAGATGATTAGACATTCTAACTTTGAGAGAGGTTTTTGTTTGTCCAACATATTGTATACGGCATCTTTTGCATGTGATTAAGTAAATTACATTTTTAGAATCACAATTAAGTTCGCTATGCATTTGATACGATATGCGTGTTTGTTCGCTGGTGAAAGTGTTACTAGTATTGATATATCCTATTGTATTGATGTAACATCGTTTTTTGTGACAAAATGAGGCTGATCCATTACCCAACACCGGCCGGTTGTGCCGTATCCTTGTTGGCTCAGTCGATGTTGGGTCATGGCGTAACGATTCCAATTCTCTGAGAGTTTCGGACTTTACTTGGCGCAGTAATCTACTAGAGTAGCCGCGCGGTCGTAAAGCCTGGAACAGCACTGAACAAGCTTGATTTAGGTCGCTTCTGTTCGTGCAGTTCCTGTGGTATCGAATGATTTGAGATTTAATCAATCCATTGAAAAGTTTTGGCGGATGGAAAGATTTACGATGAAGAAGCTGGTGAGAGTCCGTTGGTTTCGTAAAAAGTTTTGTATCTAAAATGTTGCATGATGTAAATTGTGGGCCCTTAAATATTGTTAAATCAAGGAAATCAATGCTGGTTTGCGATATTGATTCTTTGAGTTTGATTGATTCATCATGACTGTTCAAGATGTTCAAGAACACCCTAAACTCATCCAGACCATGAGTCCAAATGATAAATATGTCGTCCAAGAATCTATAATAGGCTAATGGTTGTTTGTCAGATTTGGCTAGGGCGCCTTTCTCCCACTCTGCAACAAAAATTGAGGCAAAATTAGGACTAAACTTCTTGCCCATACTGTAGCCGGAGACCTGTAAGTAATATATATATATATACGTATGTCTCAAAATATATAGTAGACTAGCCGATGAGCCCGACGTTGTCCGGGCTATTCAAAAACCAAATTTCAAGTCGATAGCTCCACCCGTTTCCGAGATCTGGTCTGCGCATGCGCGAAGCTGGCGTCGCACGTGCTCGGCGACCCGATAAAATTCGTATCCGGGGCAAGATACATTCACATACCAAATTTCAAGTCGATAGCTCCACCCGTTTCCGAGATCTCGTCTGCGCATGCGCGAAGCTGGCGTCGCACGGGCTCGGCGACCCGATAAAATTCGTATCCGGGGCAAGATACATTCACATAGCAAATTTCAAGTCGATAGCTCCACCCGTTTCCGAGATCTCGTCTGCGCATGCGTGAAGCTGGCGTCGCACGGGCTCGGCGACCCGATAAAATTCGTATCCGGGGCAAGGTACATTCACATAGCAAATTTCAAGTCGATAGCTCCACCCGTTTCCGAGATCTCGTCTGCGCATGCGCGAAGCGGGCGTCGCACGGGCTCGCCAATACGACAACGTCGACCGCCTGGTCAAACTTCACACACGCACCAAGTTTCGTCCCGATCGGTCGAGAATCGTAGATTTGTATAAATGACAGACAAACAGACAGACAAACAGACAGAGGTCTTCAAAATATATATGAGACTAGCCGATGAGCCCGACGTTGTCCGGGCTATTCAAAAACCAAATTTCAAGACGATAGCTATTCAAAAACCTAATTTCAAGTCGATAGCTCCACCCGTTTCCGAGATCTGGTCTGCGCATGCGCGAAACTGGCGTCGCACGGGCTCGGCGACCCGATAAATTTCGTATCCGGGGCAAGATACATTCACATAGCAAATTTCAAGTCGATAGCTCCACCCGTTTCCGAGATCTCGTCTGCGCATGCGCGAAGCTGGCGTCGCACGGGCTCGGCGACCCGATAAAATTCGCATCCGGGGAAAGATACATTCACATAGCAAATTTCAAGTCGATAGCTCCACCCGTTTCCGAGATCTCGTCTGCGCATGCGCTGCACGGGCGCCGCACGGGCTCGCCAATACGACAACGTTCACCGCCTGGTCAAACTACACAGACGTACCAAGTTTCGTCCCGATCGGTCGAGAATCGTAGATTTGTATCAATGACAGACAAACAAACAAACAAACAGAGGTCTTCAAAATATATATGAGATATATATAGATTGCATGCGAAGACTTGCACAGTCATTAGACAATTATCATCTCGTAAACTTTCCAATTTCCAGATGCCCTAAGTCGTGTGGCAATAAAGAGTGTATCGTTTTAATTTATCGTAACGCGGTAAAACAAAAATAATTTGGTTTATTGCTGTCGGATTTAATAAATTATAATCAAGCCATTCATTAGCAATATGGTATGATATATATATATATTAGGGCAATAGGGTGTATATATATATATATATCGGAATATTGCTCCCCCCCCCCCCAAATATTGCTGACTGCCACTGATGAAAATTCGCTGCGTCTGTGCATGGTTAGTGGCCTATAAAATTAGCACTCTAGCGACGCGGTCTATTGAATATCCCGGCCATAAAACGTCCACGACGACAATGTTATTTTAAAAATCTTCAATTCAATTCACAACTCTAATATATACATTATTATATATAAACCTTAGCCCAGCCCAAATTACACCATATACAAGCCTTAAAGGTACTCAATCCGATAAAACTCCTCTCAATTACTATTTCAATGGCTTCGGGGGTCAAATATATTTGATTCGAGTCGAGGAAGTCACCCATCAAAGCTCAGATTTGTTAGATATCGATTTTAGAAATCTATTATTTTTCATTATCGGGAATTCTTTCTGGCCCAGAAGACAGTCAAAATTTCGTTGTTATTACCACTTGATTATAGAGTTATCCATCCTTGTCTGTTTGAATAGAGTTTTGGCGTAAAATCTCGAGCAGGTTACCAAATTGACGGCAGTTATTAGTACTCATCTCGAGCAGTTAACAAATTTCAAAAATCAATATCTAATAACTCTGAGCTTTGTTTGATGGGTTCCTCGACTCGAATCAAATATTTTTTACCCCCAAAGCCAAATAAATAGTAATATAGGACCCTCTGATCGGATTGTTGTTGTTGGAATCTGTTGAGATGGGGACCCTCTTTACGGACTGAGTACCTTTAATTTAAATTTTTGACATGCTACCATAAATATTTTTCTATTATCACGCACGCTCTATCGATTCTACAATATTATTATTATTAATTAGTCTACTCATTTGACGTCACATGAAGATATGCGACGGAGATAGCCGACAACCGGTGGGGGTATTATTTATTTATTTATTACGCGATTGTTATGGGACTTGGCTCATTGTGATCATAATAGAGGTGGCTTTCTGATAATGTTTTGTTGTATTCATCAGGATAGCAATCCTTTAAGAATATATTTGTCCTCTCAATCATAGATGTATAAAGAAGTAAGTCTCTTTGAAAAGCCGATGGAATCCTAACAGATTTACGTCTGGATTCACTTTTCTGAACATTTTCTAGGACGTGGCTTTCCCAAGCTGAAGAAATAAATTGTTTCCAAATATGAAGTGCATGTCTGGTGGAGTAAATATTTAGTAGTAATTAAAAAAAAAAAAAAATGCGAAAGAATAATCAGTAATAAATCATGTTTACTGATAAAAACTCGAAGATGAAGTCTACTAGGTTGTGATGAGTAAAACATTATATTTACATACTAAGTGAGATCATCACTAAATCCAGCATTCTGATTGGTCGGCGCCCACGTGGCTAGTTGCAATTATTTCTCGGTGAACGCGCAACAGCTCATAACTGCAACCCCATAATTACATCGACGAGTCATAGATATCAGAAAGTAAAACGCGTAATGTTTTGGGCGCATTTGGACTCGCGCAGGATTGACTTAATAAATCATCAGGTTTCAATATAAAGAAATTGTTCCTGTTAACTTTTGGCAAGGGTGCTATGGGATATTTTGGGCTGGTTTTGTCACGATACACTTTTCGATTTAAATACTTACAAAAGTAGCTTTTTCGCTAAATGTATATAAATATAAGGATTAACTGTCATGTGGACTGTTTTTATGGAGATGTAACTGTGAGGTAAGTGGTCATAACTTGTATGTAAAACCCTTCGGGTTTTACACAAGTTATGACCACTTACCTCACGGTTACATCTCCATAAAAACAGTCCACATGACAGTTAATCCTTATATGAATGCGTCTCCTGTATTCTGCATTATAACATTTGTTGTGTTTTGTTATCGTGGGAAAATTTTCAAAATGTCATTGACCACCAATCTCGCAATTTATATATAACCAACCCATTTGGGGGGGGGGAGGGAAACTGTTTCACGAGAATCGATTCTATCGCAATTTTCGTTCCGACCCTATTGTTACATTTTTCAACCATTTTGAATGACAAAATATGAAAAATAAGGACAACATTCAGGAAAATAGTAAGTATATAGTTTTAAAATTAGTTCTCCGGCCACACATACTTCAGTGGATCTAGATCCAGGAAACATTCATTTCAATGTTCCAGAATGGAAACACTCACACCACATCACATATTACTGTTAATTTTACGTGATCTCATCTGTTTCAATACGATTTATATAATGTTTATAATATATAGTCCATGGGCCAATTCTCAGAAAGCCTCTTGTTCAGAAGTTGGCTGCACCCACCCCCCCTTCCAACAAAGGTTTTAATATATCAAATTAAAGGTCATTATATGATGCATCCGATTTTGCTTGTTTCCCACTTCAGAATGTGTCCCAAAATATATTTTTCAGGGAAGACAACTCCTACCCCTAAAATAAAATAAAAATTTCATCGAGTACAAGTGTCAGCGGAAGAGAAATGACTGCGGTTATAAAGTGAACAAGACATCATTTATATTACTTATAGATCACCATAAAACTACATGAGATACAACACTGGCCCATTGTATAAGCTAATTCGAAAACATTGCGATAAATATTTTGAAATTGCAAAATATTACTTGGATTTTGAAGTGTCACATATAATTGGCTATAACTTGTGAAACACATGGGATATTGACGTGCAACATATCTCAAAAATTGCCCCAAAAACCTAGCAAAACAATTTGGGTGATGGAATGCCAATTATATTTATGTGAAAATGCGTAATAAACGTAACCCCACCCCCTAAAATATAATTTTCTCAGAAAAGTGAATTGTATAATTCACACTTAGAATGCCGCATGCAAAGAATGCCTTTGAGCACAGGGGCCTGTAACGCGCTCCGCTGTCCGCCCCCCCCCCCCATTTGCACTGCCCATATACGCCGCCTCTATATACGCGCCTTCTTCGCGTTAATGGAACATTATATAGACAAGGGTGACTGTAGAAATTCAACGATTCACCATCGCTCGCGAGTCGCACAAATTTAGCCCATTCACCCCAGTAATGATAACGATATATACACGGATGGATCGGCAAAGAATTCATCTTTCAATAAATACCACAAACTCCCATCAGAAACATTCATACACGTTGCATTTGATAAAATTTTAACCACCGAATATTGTCTCCGGAGAGCGTATTTTTTCGATTTGATCCGGCCCAGACAGCAATGTCCGACATGTGTCTCGAAATTCACCACCCATGCAGTTAGTCGCCACATCCGTCCAATCTCGCTACTCTCATCAGTGTGACCGTGCTATTTTATATACCAAATCAGTATATGCCTTTATTACATGCTACACATGTATACTAACTAAGTTATTAAACCTAACTCACTAATATACATTTTATAGCCGCATTGTAATCATTTCATTCCGCGTACTTGGTTCATTCCATGTCGCGCTATTCCGTTCTGCACATTCCCCGTTTTCTAGTCTCATCGCTGATCTGTATTTTGCTATTTCCTATTTCTACTTTCGCCCAATATCTCATCCACTCTATTCTCTACCTTTTATTTACCGCCCAATCTGAGATCTAACTATCGGACACTGAGGTGTTTTAGCCAATTACAGGTAGGCTTATTTACCGCGCTTTCTCAGTCCGTATTTCGTCACCAAGGTGTAAACATCGCTACATCGTATAACACTCTCAGTGTTATCCTAATTTCTTCATGCTCGAAGAATGTTTAATAAGTTTAAGAAGTAATACTATGTTATGACATCTGACCTATGCTTTCCAAAGGATGGTATGTAATATTTGTTATATGTTGTCACCCGTTATTATAGCTGTGTATTTTAATAATATTGTCTTCGGTTTTGAAACTTTAGTGTTGTCACATTTGCATAAATATATTTGCCCCATAATGTATGGATGTTGGAAATCGCACACTGCGTTCATAATCTACCTTTTATACTAGCATGTAGGTTTTATTTCTAACTGTTCGTCACAGTTAGGATTGTGTCAAAATAGTTGTTTATATCGACAATAGGGAAGTTGGTTTTTGACACAATCACATTTCACATATTTATTAATATCCATACTGGATATTTATTCGGCAGCAACTACAACCTATGTATTTGTTCGCCAGGGTCCTGTAACTCCTGTTGGTTATTTCGTTGGATCTCTGGATTGATGTCTGATGTTTGATGTTGTTGGAACTTGGAAGTCAAGCTGTCCATGTAGATGTGATTGATGTCATCCATGTGTCGTGATGTTGGATTGTGTTCCGTTTGCATAAGTATTGAATAAATGCATGATGAAGACTTTTAAAGGTAGGCTCAGTTTACTATAGACCCTGCCAGATGTTTAGACTCAGAGCCCTACAAATGTTTGTGATAGCGACATGGTTCTCTTAAGACCCACCCCTGTGCTCTACCACATCAAGATGAGAGTAGCGAGATTGGACGGATGTGGCGTCTACCATGCAGTTTACTATCATTAAAAATCGGTCAAACGATCAACTAAATATCTGGAACTTAGTGATTTATTGTCGGCTAATAATTTATTTACTCATACAAATCAACTCATTGTCAGTAAACAATTCTAATAGAGGAGAAATCTGTCGATAATTCCAACTTTGAAAAAGAAATTTGTCAAGTGACACAGTTCCTAATTTTAAAGGTACTCGGTCCGTAAAGAGGGTCCCCATCTCAACAGATTCCAACAACAACAATCCGATCAGAGGGTCCTATATTACTATTTCTTTGGGGGTAAAAAATATTTGATTCGAGTCGAGGAACCCATCAAACAAAGCTCAGAGATATTAGATATTGATTTTTGAAATTTGTTAACTGCTCGAGATGAGTACTAATAACTGCCGTCAATTTGGTAACCTGCTCGAGATTTTACGCCAAAACTCTATTCAAACAGACAAGGATGGATAACTCTATAATCAAGTGGTAATAACAACGAAATTTTGACTGTCTTCTGGGCCAGAAAGAATTCCCGATAATGAAAAATAATAGATTTCTAAAATCGATATCTAACAAATCTGAGCTTTGATGGGTGACTTCCTCGACTCGAATCAAATATTTTTGACCCCCGAAGCCATTGAAATAGTAATTGAGAGGAGTTTTTATCGGATTGAGTACCTTTAATATTCTCGTCATACGATTTGACAAGTGCACAAGAAACTATTCTCTCAAAGGGCCTTAAATTTATACCGACACGGAAGAAGATAGACCATGATCGATTAATGGCAGACCTTGCAGAGTGGGAGAGGAGGAATCAGGGAGCTAAATGTGTTCTAGAGTCGGGGAGCTAGTACACCGTGGAACCCTAAAGGTGAAGGTAACTGAAGAATGACCTTCACCTGATACATTCGACACGTTATTAAAGGATGACATCGCGTTTATTTGATTTGTACATAATATCTAAATAATTTAAACTGGTGAATGAATGGGGGAACGGATTTTTGTGAGCGGGAAATGTATTTAACTAGCTGTTGTAGATCTGGGTTTTTCCAGATCAAATTTGGCTGTGAGATAGCCCTGTCATACACTTGGGGATTTATTTTAAAAAGTAAACACATGACCTATGATTTTTCTTGCATTTTCGTGATCAACTGGTGTCAATCTAGCTGGGTAAACATCACTGGTATGGCCTGCAGGCTTCAATTCAGCGAATTTGGCCGAAACGTTAACACTGTCGCCTATGGGAAACCATTTAGTTCCGTGATTCCAGGAGAATGAGACTACGTGAATTCTTCGCTGATAAAGGAGATACTTCTCTCAAGGATAATGACGTACACGAAATGAAATTCAAGGTAAAAGAGGAAAGCACTTTCACACCACCGGCCGGGAGGGACCATGCACTAGATACGTGATACGTATATAACACTAGTAAAGCGGGATATAGTGGCGAGCATAGATAAACACCCGACGTGCAACATTACTATGGATGAACGTATGGCTATTCGTGAACTGGAACAGAATAAGGATATCATTATTCGACCGGCAGACAAGGGTTCCGGAATTGTCATTCAGGATAAAATAGATTATACTGGGAAGCTTCGCATTGAAATGGCAGGTAGTAACTCATATGTGGAAACAGATGGTGACAGGACGAATACATCAATAAAAAATGTTAAAAAAAATGATCAACAAAATGGATAAAGCAAATGTGATATCGGGTGAACTGAAAAAATATATGACACCCAGATATTCCAAGTCAGGAAAACTGAAAGGGAACCCTAAACTGCATAAAGCTGGTGCTCCGTATAGGACTATCGTTAGTGGATTGGGTACACCAACAGAAAGGATTGCCGAGGTGGCGGAAAATGAACTGAATGAATATGTAGTTAGTTCGCCTAGTTATATTAAAGACACAACGCACTTTCTCAATAAAATAAAGGAAGTGAATAATGTACCTGATAA
Source organism: Siphonodentalium dalli (assembly GCA_032622095.1). NCBI lineage: Eukaryota > Metazoa > Mollusca > Scaphopoda > Gadilida > Siphonodentaliidae > Siphonodentalium > Siphonodentalium dalli. Next base: position 142,090,932 of record CP136063.1, read on the forward strand.
CGCCATATTATTTTGTTTCGATGTGTGCAAACTATACCCATCAGTACCGAGGAAGGAGGCTTTTGACGCATGTAAGGAGGCGTTAGATTCGAGAAGTAATCCGTTAATCCCTACAGAGTATGTCTTACAGGTGATAGAAACCTAACCAGGGCTTACCTGACGCCAAGCATACACTTTAGAACGGCTATTGGAACAAGACGGCTGTCAATCAAGACTAATAGAAACCGTGCTCGATAACAACAACTTTTCTTTGGGAGACAAACATTATGTTCAGAATGAGGGAGTATCAATCGGAAGTCGCCTTGGAAAAAACCTAGCGTGTACGTACATGCGTAAATGGGACCAGTCTCTACTTACGTTCGAACAGCAGCCATATATGTATGGTCGGTATATTGACGACGGATTTGGGATATGGACTGATCGTGTAGAGGAACTGGAGAGGTTCGGAGAACATGCTAATTCCATTCACCCAAATATTAAAGTTGAACTGCGACATCACGACAAATGTATTTAATTTTTGGACACATACGTGAAAATTTGTAACGGTAAAATATATACAGATCTGTACAAGAAACCGACAGATAACCAACTATACCTGTATCATATGGCAAGCCGTTTTCACATTTTTGATTGATTTAGACTTAAGTCCAATTATTTGGACTTAAGTCCAATTATTTGGACTTAAGTCCAATTATTTAAGACTTAAGTCCAAATAATTGGACTTAAGTCCAAATGAATTGGACTTAAGTCCAATTAGCGAATTGATTTGGACTTAAGTCCAAATCAATTGGACTTAAGTCCAATTATTTGGACTTAAGTCCAATTATTGGACTTAAGTCCAAATAATTGGACTTAAGTTCAAATAATTGGACTTAAGTCCAATAATTGGACTTAAGTCCAATTATTTGGACTTAAGTCCAATTATTTGGACTTAAGTCCAATTAGTGAATTGATTTGGACTTAAGTCCAATTCATTTGGACTTAAGTCCAATTCATCTGGTTTGAAACGATAGTCCCCTTCTTTGTAATGGTATATTCCTGCAAGTTTTGATTGACAGTCAAACTTCGTATTAACCAGGGCATTCCTGACTCCAAGACTAACTCCGTACGTCCCCTTTGCCACGTGGCTTGTTTTCGGCATGCCGAGATTGAAAATGTTTCGAATCCGAATTGGCATCTTAATAAATGCTAACTGCATGCATGAATGAAGTAAAATTAATTCACGACTTGATTCAATTGTTATTTGACAGCATGTAGTGTAGGCTACACGCAGTTTCGTTTATTGCATTTACTAAGTGTCTTATATTTGATCTGGTCCACATCGAGCTGATTCATTATATATGTTGAGAAAGGTAACAATTAACAAGATCAACAAGAATTAGACCCAAATGTAAACGGCAATTTTCCCACAACTCCGCCCTATGAGCAAAACCAGACCTGCTTAATATCTGATGGGGGTGTTTCTTATACAGATGAATTGGACTTAAGTCCAAATGAATTGTACTTAAGTCCAAATACCACATAATTGTGAATTCGGCGAGGAATTGGACTTAAGTCCAAATAGATGAAAATATCGGTATTTGGACTTAAGTCCAAATCAATTGGACTTAAGTCCAATTCCTCGCCGAATTCACAATTATGTGGTATTTGGACTTAAGTCCAATTCGCTATTTGGACTTAAGTCCAAATAATTGGACTTAAGTCTAAATCAATCGAAAATGTGAAAACGGCTTGCCATAGTATCATAGTTCGGATCACCCATCGCACACAAAAAGGTCAGTGGTATATTGCCTTGGATTGAGAATCAAGCGGATATGCACTCGGGAACTATGGCAAGCCGTTTTCACATTTTTGATTGATTTGAACTTAAGTCCAATTATTTGGACTTAAGTCAAAATGAATTGGACTTAAGTCCAATTAGCGAATTGATTTGGACTTAAGTCCAAATGAATTTGACTTAAGTCCAAATAATTGGACTTAAGTCCAATTATTGGACTTAAGTCCAATTATTTGGACTTAAGTCCAATTATTTGGACTTAAGTCCAATTAGTGAATTGATTTGGACTTAAGTCCAATTCATCTGGTTTGAAACGATAGTCCCCTTCTTTGTAATGGTATATTCCTGCAAGTTTTGATTGACAGTCAAACTCCGTACTAACCAGGGCATTCCTGACTCCAAGACTAACTCCGTACGTCCCCTTTGCCACGTGGCTTGTTTTCGGCATGCCGAGATTGAAAATGTTTCGAATCCGAATTGGCATCTAACTGCATGCATGAATGAAGTAAAATTAATTCACGACTTGATTCAATTGTTATTTGACAGCATGTAGTGTAGGCTACACGCAGTTTCGTTTATTGCATTTACTAAGTGTCTTATTTGTATAATTTGCTCGGTTTTCAAAGTCAATGTAATAAGGGTGTACTCGAAAGTCGAATTATGCCAAAACAATAGATTAGAGTGACTCCCCTTCTATTGCTATTGTAATGACTGCGTGAAGCACAGCCTCGGTTAACTTTGTCAATCTATTCTACAGAGACTTCTTTGCATCAATTAGCTTGGTCAGAAGGAAATTGCAAAAATAATTTACATTATATATTGCTCAGAATCAGTGTTAACATACGCTTTATATATAAACAAATTAGCAGCCATAATTCCATTAGTGCATGCAGCCTCGATCGAGTGTGGACCCTGTACATAAGTTGTAACTTTTTTATCAGGTTAAATTTATAAAGAGCAAGGAGTGGTATTTTATCTACCTGGTCGGACTCTGGTAACATTATTATCGGTAAACGGCCATTTTCCCACAACTCCGCCCTATGAGCAAAACCAGACCTGCTTAATATCTGATGGGGGTGTTTCTTATACAGATGAATTGGACTTAAGTCTAAATGAATTGTACTTAAGTCCAAATACCACATAATTGTTAATTCGGCGAGGAATTGGACTTAAGTCCAAATAGATGAAAATATCGGTATTTGGACTTAAGTGTAATTCATTTGGACTTAAGTACAATTCCTCGCCGAATTCACAATTATGTGGTATTTGGACTTAAGTACAATTCGCTATTTGGACTTAAGTCCAATTATTTGGACTTAAGTCCAATTATTTGGACTTAAGTCAAAATAATTGGACTTAAGTTCAAATCAATCGAAAATGTGAAAACGGCTTGCCATAGGGAACAAGACTATATACGACACCGCATTGAGCTGAAAAAGCAATTGAGGAGACGAGGATACAGTGGTAGTTTTATTGAGAGGGAATTGAGCAAAACAGACTTACTGAAACGAGAGGAGTTGTTGACGGGGAGGAGGCAGCGGAAGAATAATAACCGGGAATAATAACTAAAAACAGTCGCTTCAGAAATTACACCAATGCTGACAAAACTCTTTCAATCCTCAATCAACCAAGGGAAAATACCAACTGACTGGAAAGAGGCATATATCACTCCATTGTACAAGAAAGGAGATAAAACATCTGCATCAAACTACCGTCCAGTATCTTTAACATCAATCTGCAGCAAAATTCTAGAACATATAATTCACCACCATCTAATCGGTTATCTGGAATCAAACGACCAGTTAACAGACTTTCAACATGGTTTCAGAAAGAACAGATCATGTGAAACTCAACTTCTCTTGACGGTGGATGACTTAGCAAGAGGACTATTTAAAGGCGAACAGATCGACGCTGCACGACTCGACTTCTCCAAGGCATTCGACAAGGTACCGCATCAGAGGTTACTACAAAAGTGCGTAGGACATGGCATAAATGACAACATCTTGGAATGGATAAAGGATTTTCTCTCAAACAGAACCCAGAGAGTCATCTTAGAAGGTCATCTCTCCGAAGAAAAATCTGTAACATCAGGAGTACCACAAGGAACAGTTATGGGACCATTACTGTTCCTTATCTACATCAACGACCTTCCCAAATGTGTGACAGCTACACCCCGCTTGTTTGCAGATGACTGCTTGCTGTACAGGACAGTAAAATCAAAAAAAGACGCTAAACTGCTCCAGGAAGACCTTGACAACCTTCAACTTTGGGAAAAGAAGTGGCAGATGGAATTCAATGCGGACAAATGCGAGATCATACGTATAACAAACAAAAGGAAACAAAATGTCTTGGAAACCCAGTACACCATTCATGGGAAACCACTACGATGTGTGAACTCTGCAAGGTATCTCGGTGTCTATGGGCAGCCAAATTAACATATACTCAAATATTTGGAGATATCTCTAAATATTTGGAGATATCTCTAAATGATTTGGAGATATCTCTAAATATTTGGAGATATCTCTAAATATTTGGAGATATCTCTAAATATTTGGAGATATCTCTAAATATTTGGAGATATCTCTAAATCAGCACATATCCATAATTGAACCTGGAATTGGACTTATCTCTAAATGAATTAGAGATATCTCCAAATTAATTGAAGACATCTCTAAATCATTTGAAGATATCTCTAATTCATTTGAGGATAAGTTCTTTTTGAACATATGTCACATATCCGTAAATAAAATACTTCTCCATAATTCGATTTGGAGATATCTCCAAATAATTGGAAATATCTCCAAATGATTTAGAGATATCTCTAATCATTTGGAGATATCTCTAAATGAATTGGATATATCTCTAAATAATTGGAGATATCTCTAAATCGACATATCCACAATTGGACATATCCGTAAATAAATACTTCTCCATAATTCGATTTGGAGATATCTCTAAATATTTGGAGATATCTCTAAATATTTGGAGATATCTCTAATTCATTTGAAGATATCTCTAAATATTTGGAGATATCTCCAAATAATTGGAGATATCTCCAAATGAATTGAAGATATCTCTAATTATTTGGAGATATCTCCAAATGAATTAGAGATATCTCTAAAAAATTGGAGATATCTCCAAATGAATTGGAGATATCTCCAAATCGAATTAGAGATATCTCTAAATGATTTGCACTTCTCCTCAAATAATTACTTATCCGTAATAAAGAAGAGCAATTGGAGATATCTCCAAATCATTTAGAGATATCTCTAAATACATTGGAGATATCTCTAAATGAATTGGAGATATCTCTAAATGATTTATGGATAAGTGGATAAATCGAATATACTTCTCCGTAAATGCATTTGTGGATATCTCTAAATGATTTGAAGAGATCTTCAAATATTTGGAGATATCTCCAAATAATTGGAGATATCTCCAAATCAATTAGAGATATCTCCAAATGAATTAGAGATATCTCCAAATATTTAGAGATAGCTTCAAATGGTTTGGTGTCCTAAATAGTTAGGGTATGAATTGAAGAGGTCTCCAAATCGATTTAGAGACATCTGCAATGTATTTGAAGATATCTCCAAATGAATTAGAGATATCTCCAAATATTTGGAGATATCTCCAAATATTTAGAGATATCTCCAAATATTTAGAGATATCTCCAAATATTTGAGTATATGTTAATTTGGCTGCCCATAGGTGTCAACATCAAGGAGGATGTTAGTTGGAATGACCATGTTTCTAAGATCTGTAAAAAGGCAAAATTCTACAACAGCCTTCATTGGAAGAAACCTAACCAACTGCAGCCCCAACATCAAGAAGCAGTGTTACAATGCCATGGTGCGTCCAATAGTAGAGTACTCATCGACTGTATGGAACCCACACACAGCGGAAAACATCGAGAAACTGGAGAAAGTTCAACTGAGAGCAGCCAGAATGGTCCAGAACAACTACCAATGGAGGAGCAACACAAGAACGATGGTGAAAAACCTTGGATGGAAATCACTTGAAGAAAGACGAAAAGATGCCACCTTGTCTATGTTCTTCAAGTGTATCAAAGGACTGGTCGTCACAAATCAAGCTACTCTACTTGTGAAGAGCAAAACCAACGCCAGATCACGAGGCCATAACCAGCGCTACACTCAGCATCATGTGCGAGTAGACGCATAAAAATACTCCTTCTTTCCGTCGGCCATACGGATGTGGAACGCCCTATCTGAAGAGGCAGTGGCTTGCACCTCCCTGGAAGACTTTCAGAAGGAGATGCTCAAAACAGGCTACTGAGGATGACAGAACCGATTTTTTAACTCCACTCATGATGATTTTACTTGTATTATACACAATCCTTATTTTAAATTCACCAATATTGGCTTTTAACGACATCCTCATCCGCCTGTGCGCACAAATGCGATAATATTCATACAGAAGCCTTCTGCAGGGAGTTGCATTTTATCGGAAGAAGAAGAAGAACCCTTAGTAACAACATTCTCAAAAGGACTACCAGACCTGCCAATGATAACGAGGAAGTATATGGGAGCATTACACGAATCGGCTAGGATGAAGAAAGTCTTTGATTCTCCCCCTTTAATATCATATCGGAGAGACAACAACTTGGGCGATATATTGGTACACAGAAAGACAGCTAAAGCCGTCCGTACTCCAACCCACAGGAGCTTGTAATTTGGTCAAAACCCCTCTTTTATTGGCAGAACCACCACCCGGGACCATAGGTCACGGAAGGAACGAAACACGAATTTGTTGCCACCCATTTTGAACTCAGCTGTATTCCTACAAAAAATATATTTTCACTAAAAACTTTTGGTACCTCTTACACCTTAGATGCCAATCTACAACATTCCATAGGTATATTTTTCCAGTTCTTCGAAAACCTCACTTTATTTCGGTAATGTATTGTAAATTCACCAACGAACACAAATCTGCGACACCTCCATCACCCGTTCTAGAATCTGAGCAGCGGAAATGGTACCGAAATATGCGGAAACTTTAAAACTATGATCCGGAGACGGATAGCATGAAAGTACCGTTTATAATTTCGAACATAGCTGCTGATTACATGTTTATTACATGACCGAAACTGATCAATTGTGTCAAATACAATTTAATATATGTAATTCTGCGTCAATCATACGTCGTGGTTGGTATAACACAATTTTTAACCAAGAATTCGAAGAGCTCCTGATCAGGTACGTATTATACAAAGAATGCACTGGCCAGATAAAATTTCGACCAGATGTATTATGTATCAAAATGATCATTGGGCAATTCCTGCAATCGATCTAATCACAGGAGCTTGGAGTATGGTCCCGGTGGTGGTTCCGCCAATACAAGAGGGTTTTTTACCAAATTCCAAGCTCCCTGTGATCTAATAAATATTGTCTGAGTCATTTTTGGCTCATTTGCATAAAAAACATGGCCGACAGCAGCCATCTTGGATTTCAAATTTGCACCCTTTAGCACGAACAAGAAGTCGCAATGTTGGTCCGATCATAATTAAATTGGTCATGGAGGTTGACATTGACATGTAGATGGAACGAATAATTTTGGAGTGAATTCCCCAAGAAACATGGCCGCCGTCGGCGATAACCCTGCATATATAAATCAATAACACTGCCTAGAGCTTTGTCGATGCACCGATCATCGTGAAATTTTCATGGGTCATGACATCGATATCAAAATGAGAACGAATCATTGCTATATACTGTAGCATTGGTACGATCATCGTGAAATTATTCATAGAAACATGACCGCCGTAGGATTTCAGCCACTCGTTTCATCGACCATGAAAGTTACATTAAGTAATGTTTTTAATATTTTTGTGGGGTATTTTCGACTTTGAGAAAAACAATGCCATATGGCGGCTAGCTGTCTTGAATTTCCAATTCATGAGCACAGGCTATATAATCATATGCCTAAAGCCATTCTTTGAGAGTTTTGGTGATGATTCGTTACGAGCCACGAGTGACGTATACTATTTATATATCCTGGTAGTGATACAATTGACAATACTTATAGTTGCTTATTAAATAAAATTTATGTTAGCGAGTTTATCACTAACTCAAATTTATAAACTAGTTATTCGGTAAACCAGTTTGCCTTTCAACTTGTACAAATAAAACGTATACCGTAAAGAATACGCAGGATAACATGAAAGAATCTTATTACATTTTGTTACTATATTTGGCATATCTATTATATATTTTGAAAGATCTGTGTGTGTATGTATGTGTTTGTTTGTGTGTGTGTGTGTGTGTGTGTGTGTGTGTGTTTGAAATCGATGGACTCGAAAACGACTAAGCCAATTTCGATGAAATTTGGTATTTTAGGGTATTTTCGGCCGGAGACGAACATAGGCATATTTATTTGTCCGTGCGACGTCAACTTTTCACGTGCGGAGGTCAAATCTATTTTTACGCCGTTTTTGCGCTAATATATTTCAGTTCGGTGCTCACAAATCGATTCGATATAGCGCGAATAATAAATTGCCAGTCATATAATTTGCACGGTTAGAATCTGTGTGGCTTCATCTTTCGAACGATATATAATATGTATGTATCCGTTTTAGTTATCTGCCTCAATTATTAGGTACAAGTGGTACGATGCTTTTATCAGGATAAAATCAATGCGTAATTTCTATGACGTCGTCAGAGGTCATAAAGTTAGATTACGTTAACTCTCACCCTGCCGATGCATTTGACTGTGTCGCGTTAACTCATCACCGGCCGAGGTATCCGCAAATGACATTGGGCTATATATCTCGGAAACGGGTGTAGCTATCGACTTGAAATTTGGTATGTGAATGTATCTTGCCCCGGATACGAATTTTGTCGGGTCGCCGAGCACGTGCGACGCCAGCTTCGCGCATGCGCAGACGAGATCTCGGAAACGGGTTGAGATATTGACTTTAAATTTGGTATGTGAATGTATCTTGCCCCGGATACGAATTTTATCGGGTCGCCGAGCACGTGCGACACCAGCTTCGCGCATGCGCAGACCAGATCTAGGAAACGGGTGGAGCAATCGACTTGAAATTTGGTTTTTTAATAGCCCGGACGAAGTCGGGTCACCTTCTAGTTATGATATAAATGGCGAGCTTTTGTACCCTACATTGACAATTTTGAATTTCGCGAAACTAAACACTCGTTCTATATATCGTTACCTAATTGAAGAAAAATGTTTTCTCTCGTCAACTAAGACACGTATTTGTTCGTCAGAACTAGTAAAAAACAGCATTTTATGTGGAAATAATCAAGATATTCTGGCAACGAATATGCACCAAAACGCACAAAGGAATCGCTTCATGCATAGGCATATATCTATTATATATTTTGAAAGATCTGTGTGTGTATGTGTTTGTTTGTTTGTGTGTGTGTGTGTGTGTGTGTGTGTGTGTGTGTTTGAAATCGATGGACTCGAAAACGACTAAGCCAATTTCGATGAAATTTGGTATTTGGATGTGTTTTCGGCCGGAGACGAACATAGGCATATTTATTTGTCCGTGCGAGGTCAACTTTTCACGTGCGGAGGTCAAATCTATTTTTACGCCGTTTTTGCGCTAATATATTTCAGTTCGGTGCTCACAAATCGATTCGATATAGCGCGAATAATAAATTGCCAGTCATATAATTTGCACGGTTAGAATCTGTGTGGCTTCATCTTTCCAACGATATATAATATGTATGTATCCGTTTTAGTTATCTGCCTCAATTATTAGGTACAAGTGGTACGATGCTTTTATCGGGATAAAATCAATGCGTAAATTCTATGACGTCGTCAGAGGTCATAAAGTTAGATTACGTTAACTCTCACCCTGCCGATGCATTTGACTGTGTCGCGTTAACTCATCACCGGCCGAGGTATCCGCAAATGACATTGGGCTATATATCTCGGAAACGGGTGTAGCTATCGACTTGAAATTTGGTATGTGAATGTATCTTGCCCCGGATACGAATTTTATCGGGTCGCCGAGCACGTGCGACGCCAGCTTCGCGCATGCGCAGACGAGATCTCGGAAACGGGTTGAGATATTGACTTTAAATTTGGTATGTGAATGTATCTTGCCCCGGATACGAATTTTATCGGGTCGCCGAGCACGTGCGACACCAGCTTCGCGCATGCGCAGACCAGATCTAGGAAACGGGTGGAGCAATCGACTTGAAATTTGGTTTTTTAATAGCCCGGACGAAGTCGGGTCACCTTCTAGTCTATTATATATTTTGAAAGATCTGTGTGTGTATGTGTTTGTTTGTTTGTGTGTGTGTGTGTGTGTGTGTGTGTGTTTGAAATCGATGGACTCGAAAACGACTAAGCCAATTTCGATGAAATTTGGTATTTGGATGTGTTTTCGGCCGGAGACGAACATAGGCATATTTATTTGTCCGTGCGAGGTCAACTTTTCACGTGCGGAGGTCAAATCTATTTTTACGCCGTTTTTGCGCTAATATATTTCAGTTCGGTGCTCACAAATCGATTCGATATAGCGCGAATAATAAATTGCCAGTCATATAATTTGCACGGTTAGAATCTGTGTGGCTTCATCTTTCCAACGATATATAATATGTATGTATCCGTTTTAGTTATCTGCCTCAATTAATAGGTACAAGTGGTACGATGCTTTTATCGGGATAAAATCAATGCGTAAATTCTATGACGTCGTCAGAGGTCATAAAGTTAGATTACGTTAACTCTCACCCTGCCGATGCATTTGACTGTGTCGCGTTAACTCATCACCGGCCGAGGTATCCGCAAATGACATTGGGCTATATATCTCGGAAACGGGTGTAGCTATCGACTTGAAATTTGGTATGTGAATGTATCTTGCCCCGGATACGAATTTTATCGGGTCGCCGAGCACGTGCGACACCAGCTTCGCGCATGCGCAGACCAGATCTAGGAAACGGGTGGAGCAATCGACTTGAAATTTGGTTTTTTAATAGCCCGGACGAAGTCGGGTCACCTTCTAGTCTATTATATATTTTTGAAAGATCTGTGTGTGTATGTGTTTGTTTGTTTGTGTGTGTGTGTGTGTGTGTGTGTGTGTTTGAAATCGATGGACTCGAAAACGACTAAGCCAATTTCGATGAAATTTGGTATTTGGATGTGTTTTCGGCCGGAGACGAACATAGGCATATTTATTTGTCCGTGCGAGGTCAACTTTTCACGTGCGGAGGTCAAATCTATTTTTACGCCGTTTTTGCGCTAATATATTTCAGTTCGGTGCTCACAAATCGATTCGATATAGCGCGAATAATAAATTGCCAGTCATATAATTTGCACGGTTAGAATCTGTGTGGCTTCATCTTTCCAACGATATATAATATGTATGTATCCGTTTTAGTTATCTGCCTCAATTATTAGGTACAAGTGGTACGATGCTTTTATCGGGATAAAATCAATGCGTAAATTCTATGACGTCGTCAGAGGTCATAAAGTTAGATTACGTTAACTCTCACCCTGCCGATGCATTTGACTGTGTCGCGTTAACTCATCACCGGCCGAGGTATCCGCAAATGACATTGGGCTATATATCTCGGAAACGGGTGTAGCTATCGACTTGAAATTTGGTATGTGAATGTATCTTGCCCCGGATACGAATTTTATCGGGTCGCCGAGCACGTGCGACGCCAGCTTCGCGCATGCGCAGACGAGATCTCGGAAACGGGTTGAGATATTGACTTTAAATTTGGTATGTGAATGTATCTTGCCCCGGATACGAATTTTATCGGGTCGCCGAGCACGTGCGACACCAGCTTCGCGCATGCGCAGACCAGATCTAGGAAACGGGTGGAGCAATCGACTTGAAATTTGGTTTTTTAATAGCCCGGACGAAGTCGGGTCACCTTCTAGTATATATATATACCAGGCCTCCCCGTGAGTCTATATATCTTTTTTTTCTTCTACTTTGTGATATTCGATCAGTGGGTTGATTACTATTACTATTATATGATGGATAGTTTAGGTCTATAAACAGATCGCGACAGAGAGAGAGAGAGAGATGGGAGAGAGAGAGAGAGGGAGAGAGAGAGAGAGAAGAGAGAGAGGAGAGAGAGAAGAGAGATGGGAGAGAGAGAGTTGTGGTCCCCTTATGACCAATCATTGCAACAAGTAGCATTACCAAGTCAAGTAGTACATAGGCCTACCGGTGCACAACGAACATAAAAAAAAACAATACCACGTGGTCGTGCCATAAATAGAAATAAATTATATTTAAAATATTTGTACTAATTACCATTCAGTCAAATGAAGAATATCTTCTTGGACAGTCGTCATTTTCATCAGATGATAACAGCAGACAGACAAATACAAAAAAAATCAAGAAAATACACAAAACATCAGGATAAGATCATCAAAAACGCGCATAGTATGACGCAAACATAAACTGATTTAAGTTTTCTGGCGCCTAAGTTCGAAAACCGCACGCACTTTCAAATATTTTTGAATTTCGCGGGCTTTAAATTTAGGTTTCGATTTTATTTCGTTCCGACTTTGTTATTCCGGAAAAATGGTTTTGTGCCATTTGTCATTCAGATTCTAGAACGGGTGATGGAGGTGTCGCAGATTTGTGTTCGTTGGTGAATTTACAATACATTACCGAAATAAAGTGAGGTTTTCGAAGAACTGGAAAAATATACCTATGGAATGTTGTAGATTGGCATCTAAGGTGTAAGAGGTACCAAAAGTTTTTAGTGAAAATATATTTTTTGTAGGAATACAGTTGAGTTCAAAATGGGTGGCAACAAATTCGTGTTTCGTTCCTTCCGTGACCTATGGTCCCGGGTGGTGGTTCTGCCAATAAAAGAGGGGTTTTGACCAAATTCCAAGCTCCTGTGCTCCAAACAACCTGTGCACAGATGAATGTGAAGTATGCAAGATAATAATTACGGATCCCATCAAATCGACGGACTTGATTAATGAGTACAAAGTGGCACAGAATGCTAAAGTGTGATTGTAGGAACGTCGTATATGGCCTAATTTGTGACAAGTGTTCATGCACGGTGTATGTGGGAGAAACATCACGGGAACTGAAAGAAAGAGTTACAGAACATATGCGAGACATTCGCCTGCATCCAGATAAGCCGGTGTATGACCATTTCAATACAAATGGACATTCACTTATAGATATGAAGGTAGTCGTGTTAGAGTATGCTAGTGGGAGTCGCTACTTCAGACTTATAAAAGAGAATGGTTGGATACGCCGGCTAAGAACGTGCTACGGGGTTGGATTCAACACTAAAATCAACAACATTGGCGCCAGGTAATTTGGCGCGAAATGAAATCGATCACTAACGTACATACGTCAGGTAAACAAACTCAATATCCGTCTGGCATTTACGAATGCGTTGATGTCAGAGCAACATGTAGACTTTACTGTGTTAATCGTTTTCCACTGACGAAGGCCTATGGTCGAAAGCTATGGAATGAGCTAATAAATCATTTTATATTAATGACAATTGGTCCCTTTATCTGGACTTTATACATATACTTATTTGATAATTGTTTTAAGATGGTCCAAAATGGCCACAAACATCGAAGATTTTCAAACTTACCAGCACAAATTTAACTGGGTTCGTCATATGAAAATAGGGGAATTGTCCATTAAGAAATGCATTCACTGGTGCTCCTCAACAAACTTAAGAACTCTATTATCTTGTCTCAACTCATTTAATATTGTGATGAGTTATTGATTGACGAAAATGCCCAATAACTCTGCTCATTCTCAGGGTAGAAAGTTAAGTCAAAATTGGCACTATACTACTTCAGTTATTCCATGCAGATATCCTCATATTTTATACACCAGTACATCCTTGATCATGTCGCAGCCAAATAACAACAATTCGCATCAAACCTATTGCAAATCGAAGTAGTTTCATAACTGCATTTGGATAGGGATGAAGTGCCATCAATGCGTTGTTGGTGTGTAGGACTTCCGGGGCCCCTCACGCAGTGACCACCGATGGCCGTCTTGGAAAACCAATCCCATATAATCCCATGCACCAATATATCTCATGCATGGTAACTATGCTTTCTATACCGATACTTCTGTTGCGGGGTCAGTTTAGTCAGACCTATTTTCAACCTTGATGGAGACAAGCAGAACTCCCTATATGTTAGTGCTGGGGGAGGGACCGGGCCACCCAGGTCCACCCGATACACTGCATGTCAAAATGTTCAGTACTACATGCTGTTTCAAAAACACTGAATTATGTTTGCCACGTGATACTGTCTGTGAATGTAGACGTTTGCTTAGAGTTAATTCCCGATCTCGTGCTTGTATGTTACCACGAGCAAGCGGATACAGGTATGCATGGGAACATGTCTCTATTCCAAAGGTTCGCTATTCCGAAGGTTCACTAATCCGAAGGTTCACTAATCCGAAGGTTCGCTATTCCGAAGGTTTTTGTTATTTTAAAAGTTAATTCTATATTCTAAAGTATTGAGAGGGTTCTTTAGTACGAAGACTCTTTTTATGAAGGAAATAACTTAAAACATTAAAAAAATTGAGATTTAACCCTTTGGCGAGTAGAACGACATATATGTCGTCTATCGGCTGAGGACTAAACCGACATATATGTCGTTTTAGGAAGTGTTATTTTACGTAGACATAACTTCAATAAATCATCTGATTTCTAAATGATTTACAAAGGATTTATTTTGATTAATATAATGTCCCAAATGCTAAAGGCGGACTATAACAGTGGGGCTCTTACGGTCAATCAATACTGGAGCGCTATAACTTACTGTATAGCAGAATACCGCTGAATGGACCTAACTGCAATTCTGACTTTGTTTTGATTTTAATGTTGATGTTTCTTTCAAGTACAGATTGCCAGTTCGGGTAGAATGCATCTCTAACTCGTAGTTTATTTCAGTCATTGTGTTTTCAACTTTCTATAATATTAAAATGATAAACTGATACTGTCTTCTTGCTATTAATAACCGACATCTGGGACAAATTGGATATTAGATTGGGGTGTATAAATGTACGGGGGCGCAAATTTTGATTCATTTCTGGCTAAAAACTCCCATAATAGAAAACCTTCGGAATAGCGAATCTTCGGAATAGCGAACCTTCGGATTAGTGAACCTTCGGATTAGTGAACCTTCGGATTAGTGAACCTTCGGAATAGCGAACCTTCGGAATAGAGAACCCTACCCGGTATGCAGCACGCCAATGCAGCACGCCTCGATTGGAAGCTAGTTATTGTTTTTATTCCCCTGACAAAAGCAGTAAAATGTGATGCGACTTTTGCATCAATTTGTGCAATCTATTAATGTTGATGATGACACTATATATCCTCCCAAGAGTTTGCATGTGGGCTATATTATGGGGAGTCATAATGTCGTCAATTCGAAAAATGAATGCACACTTTCTTATGTTGTACGTATAACCGAACACTGGAACACATTAACATATCTTTGTGCGAACTACATCAGTGATTGGCACATCATAGTTATATACTCCCCAGCCTGGTATACCATGTCCTGACAGCCATGGCTGGTCGCTCTTTGATTGAGTCCTACAAACCAGACGGATTATACTTCCTCCCAATCTACTGTAACTACTGAGCTTTGGCTGCAAAGATGCATGTGGATCTAACAAATGATCTTGTTTCACCGCAGACTAACCATGTAACGATGTATGTGAGCATGTCTAAAATAACTGAAATAGTGTAAATTTTGATGCCTCATAGGATGAGCAGAGTGAGAGAACATTCAAGGACTAAAGATACACAAATTATAGAACAGGAAGTAGTAGCATGCCTTGAAAACTATTTGGCAACACAATATTAAATACTGCAAAACTCATTTCTTTATTGACAAAAAATCCTCTCGAAAACAACTAATTTTGTTAATATAAAATATTTCACCTGAACATATTTTACATCAGAGATAGGTAATTTGAAATTGGAGGCTGATAATTTGGGCATACAATTTAAATTTTCTTCAGAAAAATTATATAAATGGATATTACTTATCTAAACTGATCCAAAAGGCACATGTTAGTGATGATTGTTTTTATCTTTCTATACATTGACTTTTATCAAGTATTCCCCAGACAATCAATTACTCATTCGCTTAAATTGATTGAAACAATAGTAGGATTCTTCGGTTTGTTTACGGTTACCAGTGAACTCATGATTAACAATTCCCTTGTCCCCAGATAACGAACTGTCACATTTGTGACGGAAAGTGTGAGAAACTTGGATTTTGTTGGCTGTTTTTGAATGCCATCCTAAACTTATTTTCAAATACGAAGCACATGTAATACCATATCTATTGTCAGTTGTGATCAATGTCCCGACATGCGCGGCACAAATAAGAAAAACTGTTCAGTATAATGTCAGTCTCACTCATAAGCCTTTGTAGCCACATGTGTTAAGTTGAAATATATTTATATATAATCTTTCCATAAAAATTCAAGTAAAAATTGAAAAATATATGAAATAGTTGCCAGAAAGGTGATCGTATGAGGTTTTATGAACTTACTAATTCTAACCAGTGTTATCGTGAGGTTATACCATAGCCTATCAAATTTAATCACAATGTTGTAAATTTTACAGAAATTAGTAAAAATTCTCATTTTCCACAATTTTTTTCTTCAAATTTTAATCTTAGATCACGTTCAGACACTGTTATTTATAATTCCCTTCATCAGTCTCTACACTGTTTCAGTTTATGCTTCTAATACCAACTTGACATGCGGCATTCTAAGTGTAAACCACATAATTCATTTTTTCTGCAAAAGTTATATTTTCGGAGGTGGGGTTAAGTTTACGCTCATATCACATTTGCACAGCAATACTCTTGGCATTCCATTACTAGTATCGTTTTGATATTTCATTGGGGCAATTTTCGAGCCATATTGCGAAACAATAGCCAATGTGGTTCAAAAGTTATAACCAATTATTTGTGACAATTTTTTTCAAAATCCAAGTAATTTTTCGTGATTTCAAACTATTTATCGCAATATTTTCTAACTAGCTCATAAATTGGTCTAGTTTTGTATCTCGTGTCATTTTATGATCATTTCTTTTTAATATAAACGATATATTGTGCAGTTTATAACCACAATATTTTTTTTATGCTCTGACACTTGTACTCGAGAAAATGTTCATTTTATTTTAGGGGTAAGAGTTGTCTTTCCTGAAAAGTCTATTTTGGGACATGTGTTGAAACGGGCAACAAGCAAAATCTAATGCGCCATATGATGACCTTTAATTTGATATATAGAAACCTTTGTTGTAGGGGGGGGGGGGGTGCAGCCAACTCGAAAAATATCTTGTTTGGCCCACGGATGAATAATTGTAAAATAACACATGGGTTCTGACTCTATTAAATCATCATGCGATTTCTATATTCTCTTCAGTAATAAATTGCACATATCTAGTGACACCTACTCCACGATAGATTAGTATGTGTGAAGATTGTGCCTGGACTAATTGTCTGTTGGGTTACTCAACAACCATCATCACTCAGTGGGAGGCGAAGCATTTCTTTTAACTCAAGCTTGATTAGAAGATCTCAGTAGTTTCCACTGTAACTACTCGTTCATCCAAAGGAACCACTTGCAACCACTCATATTCTGATTGAAAATGACTGTTTTTCTTATATTTATTTGCCTCCGTCTCTTTCACGTTCTAGGTTCCTCAACTCAATATTTATTTGACGAGAAAGTTTCCATCTATTTCTATCCTTTTGTCATTCATCTTTTCTGTATGATGGATCATCGACAATAGGATATTTCAAACTTTCAAATGTTTATTCAATCAAACTCAATATAAATATCAAAATTATACATATTACCTTAAGCTTGACTGAGGGTAACGTCCGAATAACATCCCTGGGACTTGACCCACCACTTCTTACAAATATCAATACAATATAAAATATAAACTCGATGCTGACTGCCTATTAACAGACGTTGCAATGTCAGGCATGCGCAAAGGGTTACAAATTGACTTTAAAAACAAGGAATCGACCGCAGAATCCTCGGGACGATATGGCTGCCAATATGGGTGCACCCTGAACGTCACACTATCCAACAATTTCATGTCATATATTTGTTTTAGAATCCTGTGTATTAAACTGGTAAATCAAAGGTATATAAATATCCTATTTTCTCAACAAAAATTATCTTTTCAAAATTTCAAAAGCAAATTTCTCAAATTACTCAATATCCACTTCTTTCAGGATAACCTACTGAACAAGGGTTGCGAATCAAAGATGGCCCTGGTCGAGTTATTTTGTCCGTACATGTAAGAGTGAATCTGTTTGACTGAGAACCACTTAAAATGGATGAACTAAAGAACAATAACTCAGAACTTAGGGCCATAACTCGATCAGATAAAAAAAAATCCAAGTAATTTTTCACGATTTCAAACTATTTATCGCAATATTTTCTAACCAGCTCATAAATTGGTCTAGTTTTGTATCTCGTGTCATTTTATGATCATTTCTTTTTAATATAAACGATATATTGTGCAGTTTATAACCACAATATTTTGTTTATGCTCTGACACTTGTACTCGAGCGGGCAACAAGCAAATTCTGATGCGCCATATGATGACCTTTAATTTGATATATATAAACCTTTGTTGGAGGGGGGTGCAGCCAACTCGAAAAATATCTTGTTTGGCCCACGGACTAATAATTGTAAAATAACACATGGGTTCCGACTCTATTAAATCATCATGCGATTTCTATACTCTCTTCAGTAATAAATAGCACATGTCTAGCGACACCTACTCCACGATAGATTAGTATGTGTGAAGATTGTGCCTGGACTAATTGTCTGTTGGGTTACTCAACAACCATCATCACTCAGTGGGAGGCGAAGCATTTCTTTTAACTCAAGCTTGATTAGAAGATCTCAGTAGTTTCCACTGTAACTACTCGTTCATCCAAAGGAACCACTTGCAACCACTCATATTCTGATTGCAAATGACTGTTTTTCTTATATTTCTTTGCCTCCCTGTCTCTTTCACGCTCTAGGTTCCTCAACTCAATATTTGTTTGACGAGAAAGTTTCCGTCTATTTCTATCCTTTTGTCGTTCATCTTTTCTGTATGATGGATCTAGTCGTTTGAGTTTCATTCTTAGCCTGGACCTTCGTGACTCTTTAGCTCTGGAAAAGAATTATAGCATGTGGAGTGACAAATGTTATCATTTCTTTTGCTGCCACTCAGCACCACAAGCGGATTCCCCACTAATGGAGTCGCTTAACCCACAATAATGGAAGAATCATTCACATCCGGATAGAAGCACCAAACTTCGCACATATATTGTCCACTATATCCCTGATCATAATCCAGCTGGTTCCAGCTTTCGGTTAAGTGGAACCCGTTAAATTCAAGATGGCGCCCAACATGGCCGCAGTTTTTCAGACGGGTCACTAAATAAGTTTGATGCAAATTATA
The DNA here is from genome assembly GCA_032622095.1 of Siphonodentalium dalli. Lineage (NCBI taxonomy): Eukaryota > Metazoa > Mollusca > Scaphopoda > Gadilida > Siphonodentaliidae > Siphonodentalium > Siphonodentalium dalli. Next base: position 142,110,156 of record CP136063.1, read on the forward strand.
GTGAGACAGTCTTGTCATATGTATACAAATGTATACATTTTTGTGAAGATAAGATAAAATGCCACCATTATAGGGTACAATTGGAACTCCCCGTCCAAGATGGCCGTCAAAATGGCAGCTGGAAGTGGAAAATTTTGATTTTTTCTCCAATATCTTTAAGATCAGTTTATGCTGTTTGGTACTAGTTGATAACTGTGACTTTATGTTGGATTGTTCATGTTAACGGACCATTGGAGCAATGAAATATGCCATTCATGGTGTCAGAAACCCTTATGATCCCTCAAAAATTCGATTTTACAGAAAGCGTTATAAAATAATACCAAAAATCACCATTGGGATTTCTAGTCATATTTCATCAAGAAATGGGCAGAACTGTGGAATTTTAGTGAAACATTCATTTCTTATGCATATTCCAACCCACTAGTACCAAAATTGTCACTTTGGCTCAAAATGGCTGCAAACATGGCGCCCAAAATGGCAGCCGGAAGAGGAAAATTTGATTCGTTTTCTCTGATGTCTTTAAGATCAGTTTATGCTGTTTGGTACTGGTTGAGAATTGTGACTGTATGTGGTATTTTTCATGTTAACTGACCATTGGTGCAATGAAATATGCCATACATGGAATCAAACGCTTCTGATCCCTCAAAAATTCAATTTTACAGAAAGCGGTATAAAATGTTACCAAAAATCACCATTGAGATTTCTAGTCATATTTCATCAAGAAATGGGCAGAACTATGCAATTTTAGTGAAGCATTCCATTTTTTATGCATATTCCAACTCATTAGTACAAAAATTGTCACTTTGGCTCAAAATGGCTGAAAAAATGGCAGCCAAAATGGCAGCTGGAAGTGGAAATTTTGATTTGTTTTCTCTAATATCTTTAAGATCAGTTTATGCTGTTTGGTACTGGTTGAGAATTCTCACTTTATGTTGTACTATTCATGTTAACTGACCATTTGAGCAATGAAATATGCCATTCATGAAGTCAGAAACCCTTCTGATCTCTCAAAAATTCGATTTTACAGAAAGCGGTATAACATTTTTCCAAAATCACCATTGTGATTTCTAGTAATATTTCATCAAGAAATGGGCAGAACTGTGCAATTTTAGTGAAACATTTAATTTATTATGCATTTTCCAACTCATTGGTTCCAAAATTGTCACTTTGGCTCAAAATGGCGGCCAAAATGGTAAAAATGGTAAATATTGCCCATGCTGCGTGCCATGCAACCACATACAAGTTGTGGTTGATGACAAAGTTTGACTATTATGTGTTTAATATATAGATTGAATACTAACATTTCTTATGCACCCAACAAGTTAGTTTTTCATATATATCCCAAACATTATTCTCTGCTGTTCCGAAAAGGTAGCAAATTGTGACCTACTGGGTTATTAAACATGTTACTTGATCAAGTGAAAACTATAGGTTCTATTATGGTTGTCCCAGTACCTTATGAGGCATGACAAATTCATTTTAAAGGATGCAATACTGTGCAATATGGAATTTTGCCTAAAAAACTTCTTTTGAGATTCTGGCCATGTTTCTGAAGGGAAATGGGCATGCACGCCATGCAGAACTTCGAAACTGAGCTGAGCGGGACCAATTGGTGTTGCTACTCTCACAAATTAGCGTCAACAAATTACAACTTAATACATGATGTTTGTAAAAATGTCAGGGAGTGACTTTGTGGTCACAGATGATGTAAATAGGTATACATGAAATATAATCACGAATGGTGTGACTAGTTATACAAGGAGTGTCTATATGGTCATGTGTGTGTAATTTATGGTGAGATGCAGGTAAACAAACAGTGATAATGCATGAGGTGAATAGGTATACATGGCGTGGCTGTATAGTCACTGAAGTGGTGTATGGGTATAACAAGATTAGCTACATTCCATCCGTGTGTTGTTTATGTATATATGGAGTGACTTTATGATCATGTGTGGAATGTACAGGTGTACATTTGGTGGCTTCATTGTCATGGATGGGTGTATATGTATACATGTGTTGGTTGTATGAAAATGAGTGCAGGGACATGGCTAGAGGGTCTCCATTGGGGGGTGTCTATCTTGGGGAAATTCCAACTGCACCCCCCCCCCCCCTTGAATCAGAATCACACCACACACAAGTTTTGCATAATTCCATTTGCACCCCCCTCCCCTTGCACCTCAGTACTCATGCCTAACATCCTATATATTCATAAACCATGGTTCTATATATTCCCGGTATAACAACATTCAGATATTTTAACCTGAAAAATTGCATAAATCCTAACATCTAGTGGTCTAACTCCAGACAAATGCACACCAGGACACACCGGTCTGACCATGGTTCTTTGGGCTGGTGTGAGAAAAATTTTAAAACTATACAAGAAAATCGCAAATTCTAGCATCTCGACTGGCTTCAACTGAAGTTTTCCTAGTGTTAGAAATTTCAAATGTTATACCCCTCCTCAGGTTGGTAAATTCTCCAACTGATGACCATTTCAGTCCACAAGTTTGACCAAATGTAGTAAAACTAATTAGCAGTTTTGTATTGGCCATGGGGGAGGGACAATGACACACCGTATGGTCGGCCCGGTGTGCGAAAATTTTGAAATCTGAACATGAAAATCGCAAAATCCTAGCATCTAGACTAGCCTCAAGCCTTAATCCTAGAGTTGGAAATTTCAAACCTGACTTAGGTTGGAAAATTACCAACTGATGACAATTCCAATGACAATGTTGACCAAATGTATGACACTATTGTTTTCTTAAATTAACTAGCATGTTTTTGACTGCCCATGGGGTAGGGACCAGCTGGACACAAGCTTTCCAAGTGTTGGAAATTTCCAACCTGTCACCCCCCTAAGGTTGGAAAATTTCCAACTGATGACCATTTCAGTCAAAAATTTTGATCAAAAATAGGAAAATATGCAAATATTGGTCCAAAAACAATTAATCCACCCCCCAATAAATTGTTTGAAAATCAAACTACAAAAACATTTTCAACCTATTGTTAGTGTGAAATTTCCAACTAACGTTTTGGCAGGTATGAAATTACCAACTGTTGAAATTTTTTACCCCCCCCCTGTCGCCACGTCTCTGAATGGGTGGGTGTATGGATACATAATGAGTGGTTGTATGCTTATGGGTATATTAATTGTAGGTGTACATGGAACGGTTGTATGGTCATGATTGTTGAAATGTATATGTATACATGCATAGATGGATGGTCATTGGCGAGCGTGTTGATATATATGAAGTGGCATTGTGATCTTTGGTGTATATGGTATTTATGTGCATCTTTGCTGTTGGTGTATTGTCATTAGGGGATATATATGTATACAGGGAGTCGCTGTAGGTTACACTGGTGTAAATAAGGTTCGGAGAGACCTCTAGCGGATGCGGGAGGAATATATAGGAGAGAATAAAATAGACACTGGGCCCTGATTGGTCAATAGCCTTGTGTGCTTTTTGCATAAAAAAATCATCACACCTCTTCCCTATGATTTCCCATAGGTAAGATAGCCATTGGCACAGGAATTAACCCTTTGTGGTGAAGTTTGAATTTGTTGGTGTGGTCTAAAATATGACAGTATTTTTTTATGCGGATCTGACACTAGTTACGAAAACACAAGATTTAAAGGCGAATTCCCTGCTAGACAGATATGATTTTTTTGTGTAAAAAGTTTCCCGAAATGTCAATTTTTCAGATTAAAAAAAAAAATTGGACCCATGGTTCATATAGCCAACAGCATACGCTAAAACGTTAGCACTGAGGCCTATGGAAAATATTTACACCAGTGTAACCTAAAGGGAAAAATGAGCTTTTTGGCATTTTTGATTCCTGGGAGTCACTTTAAAGTATTTTAATGCATTTTTCACAGCCTGGTCTTTCAGTCCAATGAATCTCCCATGCATGGTGTGGCTATTCTTGCTGCTGATGTCTTCTTTCACTTACATCGGCCAAAAAAATGGTATGATTTTTCATAAAAAATGCCAATTTTTCAAGGTATTTTCAAAAAATTTCAAGGTGGTAATTGTCACATGATAATGCAAATTACCCATAACATGAGCATGTCAATGACACACATACCAATTGTTATAAGAAGCTAATCTAACAAGTATTTTGGATTTTATAGCCAGTGATATACAGATATATATAATAAAAGTGTCTCATTTTCACTGGTGGGTATGGCCATTTGAAGGTTAATAGCACTAAAACTTGGACACATTTAAGAAAATGCTTCAGCATTTCAAAGAGAGCATATCTTTGTTCAACTAATTCAATATACACCCACATCCAGTTATCTTGGATCACCCTTGCAGACCTGAAAATGTCATATTTTAGTCTTCCATGTGCTGATAAAGTCATGTGCTTGATGCTCAGCTGATCAGATCTGGACTCAATGACCTCACATCACCAGAAGTTCTCTCATGGAAAGGATCTTGTACAGTCTTCCATAGCTGATCCAATTTGCAACACCAGACCCCAAAAACTGTGTGAAAATGGGGCCTGAATATGACTTGTGGTGGAAAAATGTGCTTTTTTGATGAATAATGTGTTACATAGAGTGGGGTTAAATTGTGTGTGATAAATAAAGAACCACAGAAGTGATATTATTTTTGAACACATTTTTTTCATTCATGGGCAATTCTGAAAAAATGTAGGGTGTTACAATTATTCCGCGAAAAAGCGGGCTATCGCTTTAGGTTACACTGGTGTAAATAAGGTTCGGAGAGACCTCTAGCGGATGCGGGAGGAATATATAGGAGAGAATAAAATAGACACTGGGCCCTGATTGGTCAATAGCCTTGTGTGCTTTTTGCATAAAAAAATCATCACACCTCTTCCCTATGATTTCCCATAGGTAAGATAGCCATTGGCACAGGAATTAACCCTTTGTGGTGAAGTTTGAATTTGTTGGTGTGGTCTAAAATATGACAGTATTTTTTTATGCGGATCTGACACTAGTTACGAAAACACAAGATTTAAAGGCGAATTCCCTGCTAGACAGATATGATTTTTTTGTGTAAAAAGTTTCCCGAAATGTCAATTTTTCAGATTAAAAAAAAAAATTGGACCCATGGTTCATATAGCCAACAGCATACGCTAAAACGTTAGCACTGAGGCCTATGGAAAATATTTACACCAGTGTAACCTAAAGGGAAAAATGAGCTTTTTGGCATTTTTGATTCCTGGGAGTCACTTTAAAGTATTTTAATGCATTTTTCACAGCCTGGTCTTTCAGTCCAATGAATCTCCCATGCATGGTGTGGCTATTCTTGCTGCTGATGTCTTCTTTCACTTACATCGGCCAAAAAAATGGTATGATTTTTCATAAAAAATGCCAATTTTTCAAGGTATTTTCAAAAAATTTCAAGGTGGTAATTGTCACATGATAATGCAAATTACCCATAACATGAGCATGTCAATGACACACATACCAATTGTTATAAGAAGCTAATCTAACAAGTATTTTGGATTTTATAGCCAGTGATATACAGATATATATAATAAAAGTGTCTCATTTTCACTGGTGGGTATGGCCATTTGAAGGTTAATAGCACTAAAACTTGGACACATTTAAGAAAATGCTTCAGCATTTCAAAGAGAGCATATCTTTGTTCAACTAATTCAATATACACCCACATCCAGTTATCTTGGATCACCCTTGCAGACCTGAAAATGTCATATTTTAGTCTTCCATGTGCTGATAAAGTCATGTGCTTGATGCTCAGCTGATCAGATCTGGACTCAATGACCTCACATCACCAGAAGTTCTCTCATGGAAAGGATCTTGTACAGTCTTCCATAGCTGATCCAATTTGCAACACCAGACCCCAAAAACTGTGTGAAAATGGGGCCTGAATATGACTTGTGGTGGAAAAATGTGCTTTTTTGATGAATAATGTGTTACATAGAGTGGGGTTAAATTGTGTGTGATAAATAAAGAACCACAGAAGTGATATTATTTTTGAACACATTTTTTTCATTCATGGGCAATTCTGAAAAAATGTAGGGTGTTACAATTATTCCGCGAAAAAGCGGGCTATCGCTTTAGGTTACACTGGTGTAAATAAGGTTCGGAGAGACCTCTAGCGGATGCGGGAGGAATATATAGGAGAGAATAAAATAGACACTGGGCCCTGATTGGTCAATAGCCTTGTGTGCTTTTTGCATAAAAAAATCATCACACCTCTTCCCTATGATTTCCCATAGGTAAGATAGCCATTGGCACAGGAATTAACCCTTTGTGGTGAAGTTTGAATTTGTTGGTGTGGTCTAAAATATGACAGTATTTTTTTATGCGGATCTGACACTAGTTACGAAAACACAAGATTTAAAGGCGAATTCCCTGCTAGACAGATATGATTTTTTTGTGTAAAAAGTTTCCCGAAATGTCAATTTTTCAGATTAAAAAAAAAAATTGGACCCATGGTTCATATAGCCAACAGCATACGCTAAAACGTTAGCACTGAGGCCTATGGAAAATATTTACACCAGTGTAACCTGTATGATAATGGATCGGATGTATGACTATACAGTGAATGGCTGAATTGTCATGTGTGAGGTGTATATGCAAGTCTGGAGTATACAAATGACAATGTGTTATTGGTGTATCCATTCAATGCTGAGGTGTATATGCATACATTGAATAACTATATAGCCATGTGTGGGGTGTATATCTTGAGTGGCTATATGCCACATATGTGGCAAATAGGTATGAGTGGGATACCATATGGCCGATGGTGAGGTGGTGTAAATGGTACGGGTATGTCTTGGAAGGATTGTATGGCAATTAGTGAGGTGTATACGCACAACGGGAGTGACTCTATGGTCATGAGTGGGGTGTATATGCATATCTTGAGTGGCTATATGGTCATGTGTATACAGGGAGTGACCGTATGGCCAATGGTGAGGTGATTTGCTGGGTATTGGTATGTCTTGAAAGCTGCATGGCCACTGGTGAGGTGTATATGTATACCTGGAGTGACTTTATAGGCATGGGTGGGGTGCATATGTATATCTTTAGTGGCTATATGACCATTGGTGCGGCCAATATGTGTATATGGGATAACTATATGGCCAATGGTGATGTGAATTGGTAAACAATGATTGACTATATGACCACGAATGTGGTTATGAGTATACAGCGAGTGACTGAATTGTCATGAGTGAGGTGTATATGCAAGCCTGGGTGTATGAATGGTTGTGTGAGCGGGGTATTGGTATATATATATAACGTCTGTATGGCCATTGGTGATGCGTATATGTGTACTTGGAGTGAATCTATTGTTATGGGTGTGGTGTATATGTATAGCTTGAGTGACTACATGGCCATGGTGTGGCAAATATATATACATGGAGTAATTGTATGGCCAATGGTGAGGCGAATATGTATACATGAAGTGAATGTATGATCATGAATGGGGTGTAGAGCTATATATAGAGTGATTATATGGTCGTGGGTGAGGCGTAGAAGTATACCTGCATGGTGACTTGTGACTATATAGTCAAGTGCGTGGTGTATGGTTATACCTAAATAGGGCTGTACGGTCATGGGTGAAGTGTGTGTGTAACGAGAGGCCGATCACGATCGGCAGATGTTTAACCCATACCTTGGCGATAGCGACTAGCCATAACTGATAATTTGTCAAAGATATGATCACAGGAATTAATCCATATATCAGTACCCAACTTGAAATCAAAAGCTCAAATAATTTGTCTCAAGAAAGTGTTAAAGTATTCGGGTTGGGGAGGAGTAGTTTTAAATCTCATAACTCTGTCCCTATTCACACAAGGACCTCTCACCGTGAGATCCAATGGTTTAGTGATTGCGGAGGACATGTTTAGGAGTTTAAGTTAACTCATTGGAAGCAAAAGTGATAAATCCCTATTTTTGCCACTTTTGACATGCCAGATATTCAAAATTTATTATTCACTTCTAAAGAGAAATTATAATTGTTGACAAGCCAGACTGCTTAGAACGACATATGTAGGGGATTCCATCTCGTATTTAAATGGTACTTTAATTACCCCCCCCCCCCTTCCCCCATTCTCCCCAGTTATTTGTTTATCAAACATGGACAGATATAAGATCAGATCTGACCTGTGTATTAAATAAGATTAAGTGTTTCATAACAGGGGTGTATGGTTTTCAAAAATATATGTAGTTTATACAATTCAAAATTATTATCTATATAATGTTATACAGACATAATATGATGGGGATGCTGGCCCCTATGACCACCAAATCGTTCATATAAAAGAAAGTAAGTTAGCCCTCATTTGAATGGTTTCACACATTACAATGTTTTACAAGTAGCTTGGGCACTAAAAGCCACAACCTTCAATGTTAATCTTCTAAGTGCTCTGTGGCCCCTAAAATTCAATCAACCATGAAAATGTGAACAAATGGGAAAATAAGGTTCCTGGAAATACTAACATCTACCATATTGCTTTTCAAAACAAGTCATCACTTACAATAGTCATGTATATTTATCTGCCTGTTTCCCATTGCATAGATAAATCATATTGGCTATCAGCTGTTGTTTTAATTTCAAATTTTGAAAGCACGTGTCTGAAGGGTTAATAAATTTTTCAAAAATCAATTAATCAGTCAATACCAAAATTGATAGAAGTGAATAGTGTGCAAAGATACCCAATAGATATTAAGAGATATGAGGAAGAGTCCATGTACATTATAGCATGTGTCTATGGAAACCTTGGAAAGGGTTAATTATTTTTGAAGCAAATTAATGGAATTTAGAAGACTTATATAGATGAGGGGGCCCTGATCTCACCCTGTAATGAAATTTCAAGAATAGGAAAAACACCAGTCTTGTGCTGCCATTAATCAATTTGACAGTTAGAATAAACAAACAGCCAGCCACCAGTGTTGTTTATCTTGCTTGACCCACCAGAGCTCTGTATCATATGTCATCACTCATTTCATAACAGATTTCACTTGGAATGACAACATCTATAAAAATCCTCTCACGTACTCTGGATGTTGGATGATCACATGGTAATTTATTGATATCATTATATTACATGAAACTATTGCAATAAAATCTTCATATTTTCAAAACAGGATATCACACCTAATTAATCGTATAAAACTAAAATAAATGAAAGTGTCAAATTTTTTTTATTATTTAATTTTTTTATTATTGTTATTAAAGGGGTACTGTACCCAAGATGTTGTTGTTGGTTTCTATAATCCCCGAGTCGGAGAATAAGGTAACAACTTTTCCATTTTTTGAAAGTCTGTTGAGTACGAAGTATTGTTACGGATGGCAAATTTACCGGAATGCAAAAATACAAATTGTCATTGTCGAGTAATTTTTGTACAGTTTTCAACCAAATGAATCAAATAAACATTATATTATATGCTTAGCAGTCCCATATACTCATTTAAGTTAGTGTATGGTCACTAGTCAATGAGTGGCTTGGGGTTTCTACCCTTATAAGCATAATGTTTCAAACGATCGTGTGTGCAATTGTTTTATTAATCCAGTATCCCTCAATTATAATTTGATTACGTTTTGTACACGGAAATTCCAATTTTAAGAGACGCCATTTTATGGCTGGAGCCATAAAATCAATTTATATTAAATTATTAACTTTTAAATTATTAAATTTTAAGATAGCCTATTAACCTGAGCGTTTACAGAATACATCTTCGACTCAAATTACTTATATTTCTATATAGTATCGATAATAGATCGTTGTTATCACCGGGAATTTATTGAAAATGGCGTACAGTACCCCTTTAAAGTTCAAACAAAATTTAATATTTGTATATGCTAAATTTAGCAAGGAGCTAAATCTAAAAAAATTGAATTTAAAAAAAAAAAAAAAAATTCTCGAAAAAGGGTCATAACTCCTTTAAAATTAATCGGATCAAACCCATATGTTTGAGTTATGGCAGAATGCGTGAATTCTAAGTTGAAAAAGGGCCATAACTCTGTAACAAAAACTCGGATCAAACCCAAATTCGAACTCGATCTGTATTTTGGGCTGAGAAACCCATATACAAAATTTGGTTTCGATCGGATAGAAAATGTTTGAGTTATCGCATTACTCGTAAAGTGTCTACGGACAGACAGACAGACAGACAGACATACAGACAGACAGACGGACGAACGACGAGTGGTCAATCCGGGCAACGACACTATGTTTACCATACTATGGTATGGGTAAACATAAAAAACTAGTGGCTACATGGTCATTTATGTGGTGTTTATGTATATATGGAGCCAGTGTATGCTCATGGGTTGGTTGTACATGTGTAAATTTGGGTGGGTATCGCTTTACACAATAACTCAGGGACATGTTAATCGATATATGACTAGAATCCCAATGGTGATTTTTTGTAAATTTTTATACCACTTTCTGTAAAATCAAATTTTTAAGGGATCAGAGTTGGCAGGGAGCCCACGAATGGCATATTTCATTGCTCCAATGTTCAGTTAACATGACCAATACAAAATAAAGTTACAATTCTCAAACAGTTCCAAAAAGCAGGAACTGATTTGAAAGATATTAGTGAAAAAACGTAATTTTTTTTTATTTTGGCATCCATTATGGTGGCCATTTTGGATTATCATAGACAAATAGAATGTGGATACAAAGGCGGATATCCATGGTATCGCTTCGATAATCTCCAATGTCTATATATCATTTAATATAGCCATTATATTCGATACAAAATAGATACCCCTAAATCTCAAATTTTCAAAATGTCAAGGTCAATTTGAAGGTCAAGGGGTCACCAGAAACCTGGAACCAGCTAACTGGTTGATAAGGATCACATACCCAACCAACCCTGAAAGTTTCATGCTTCTATCCGAAAGTGAACGATTTTTCGTTAAGCGACTCCACTACACTGAGCATACCATACATGTATGCATGCATTATGGGTGTATATAATTAACATCGTGTATCTCAAGTATCACTTGGAATAATGTGTTGAAACTTCATAAGTGACTAGACATACCAGTAGGCATCGCAAATTCATAGCCTCTCATGCCACCACCATAGAGGAGTTGTGACCTTGGCAGCCGTCTTGGTTTACACACTAATTGCTGTGTTTGAGCCATATTAATGTGTATACAGGTATATATGGGAGCTATCAATCCAGAAATTGGTAATTCTCAACATTTATTTCTCACTTTACCTTCGTTAGTTGACATATTTCAGGAAGGGACCCATACCCGGCCAAAATGTGCTATATATACATATTTGAATAGGTCACATGACCGTGGTGATGTGTATAGTCACATATGCCATGTATATGTAGGTGCGGGTTAGGATCCTGCGAATATTCGATATTCGATTCGAGATTCGATTCGAAAGTCAAATTCGATTCGAATTCGAGTCGAGATTTCCAACTCGAAATTTCGAATATATATGGATGAAATTATTAGCTGCTTACGAACACGTACACACGTCGATCTTAGCTGTTTCTGTGCCATTTAATTCCCTAAAATTATGAATATATATGCTTTATAATTCTTATTGTACATCACGAATATACGCATGCTATTAAATAGATTTATGGCCAGTAATTAGCCACCAGATTAGGACCACTAAATACGTCTGAATTCTAGCTTTGAACATGGTTGCCAAAAGCTCTGAAATCGCCGTTGGACCGACGACGCACGTAAATTATAATAACCATGAGACTGAGCAACTGCTAGCGTTATCCGCCGACTGTCTATCTCAGGTTCCGCGTTATTTGTATGTGACATCGTTGATGATGTAAACTTCACATGTTTCAGGTGTCGAAAAGTGCATGTTGGTGGAGTTTTCTTTTGAAGTTGACTGTCAGTTTCGGAGCGTTCCTTTGGCACTTGACAATAAGTCGTCTGTTATTCATGTTTATTTTAAACATGATAAGCTTCTCAAGCAGTGCAAGAACCTACAAGTGTGACGAATACAACATGGTGTATAAATCGCAAGCTTCTGGGACAGAACATGTATAATTTTGTCCTAGCTTTTATTCCTACATTTTTAGGTCAATTTTTGTAAAATTTGGCACAGATATTTAGTACCATGGGAAGCTGTGCACCTGCGATTATGACGTCTGTCTGACATTGTTTGGTGGAGTTATCTCCCTTTTTCAACATGCAAAATTTTGTCCGAGCTTTTATTTCTACATTTTAGGTCAATGTTTTTTAATCTTGGCACTGATAACCTTTGCACCTGCGATTATGATGTCTGTCTGACTTTTTTTTGTGGAGTTATGATTAGGGTTAGGGGTTAGGGTTAGGGGGTTTAGGGTTAGGGATACCTGTTGAGTTATGATTAGGGTTAGGGTTAGGGAGTATAGGGTTAGGGATACCTGTTGACATCATTTCAGTGCCCAATATATGGTAATGGCTACTTCACTCAAATAACATTTTGAATACGGGGGATACTACTTAGTCCCATCTGGGACAAGCCCATCTCTAGTTGTATTTGAGTTTATTGATATTATTGGTTAACTAAACTGTGATATGATAGCTAACGACACACATGTGACCTATGAAAAGATTACATGACCATGCCATCACCAAGTGCCCTATAATATATAACGGTTCGCGTTATATAGTCCTATATACAGAGAATGCCTCTTATCTGCACTATGTCACACATTTCGTGGTGTCATATAGTCTGGAACTTTATATGAGCATGACATGTATGTGCCCATCACTGGGACTCATATACATCATATCAACTGGACGGCCATATTTACACCTCATGTACCTGTCCTGTTGGCAGCATATACCCGATTTCAACTCATGTCGCGATCAGCAGTTTATGGGTAATTCGACTGTAGTCGCAATCTGCAGTGAAAGAGTTAAAAGTGATGTGATCATAGCTGGTGAGAGAGCAATCACAGATGCAGCATAACTTGGTATTAAATCAGCCTTTTTTGCCAAATGTAGGGAAGTAAACATGCTACAAATAACTTCTCAATCCAAAGCCGATAACTCATCTTTTTCTTGATAATTTGGCAAATTTCTTTCTCGGACGACATGATTAGTTGATTTGTTGAATGCCAACTGGAAGTCAGGGTTCACGCTGGCCCAAAATTCCCAGGTGCCAACACTGTTGCCAATTGCATTATTTTTAGAGCCACTTTATACATTCTGTTGCCACTTTTTTCCGACCAGTATTTTTTGGTGCCACCAAACCAAACAAGCAAAAGTTTGTGAAAGCTGAGTTACGAAGGAGATATTTATTATAATTTATCTAACACCTACTATCAATGCACAGCTTCCTAACGATGTAGACTTCAGGAAGCCCTTTGTTTGACTAATGTTTGTCAAATTGGAGTCAATAGCCGTACTTAGTGTTATTATCGAGTAGAAATTTGAAACCCTTTCACCCCCGTGATAAAATAAGTCGATCTGAAATAAGACGCGAATCTATTATACCCTTTCAATTAGGACCCAATTAGCTATGTCGCGACCGGATATCGATGTGTGTTTTGTTTCTGACCAATTGACTGCAAGCTTTATTATACAGTATGCCCGATGGGTACCAAATGCCAAAAAGCTAGGTGCCACTTTTTGTAGCCAATCGGGATTTTTTTGAAGCCATTTCATTTTTAGCTCAACTTTACTTTGTAAAGTTTGAGCTATTGTCATGGCTTGGTATCCGTCGTGCGTGTGTGCGTGATTCGTCAACAATTTCCTTTAGCACGGGCTACAGTTCGTACCTTTGGTCCGATTATTATAAAATTTGTCAAGGATGTTGACATTGACATGTAGATGGGAAGAGTCATTTTGGGGTCATTCGGAAAAAAAACATGGCCACCAGCGGCCATCTTGGATTTCAAAATTCAATCCATTAGCATGGACTACAGGCCGTACTGTTCGTCTTATTGTCATGAAATTTGTCATGGATGTTAAAATTGACATGTAGATGGGAACGAGTAATTTTGGGGTCATTCGGCCAAAAAACATGGCCGCCGGCAGCCATCTTAGATTTTACTCTTTGCATGACTAAATCCTTTGACACGGGCTACAGGTCGTACCTTTGGTCGGATCATCATACAATTTGTCATGGATGTTGAAATTGGAATGTAGATGGGAACGAGTCATTTTGGGGTCATTCGGCCAAAAAGCATGGCCGCCAGCAGCTATCTTGGATTTTACTCTTTGTATGACTAAATCCTTTAGCACGGGCTACAGGTCGTACCTTTATTCTGATCATCATAAAATTTGTCATGGATGTTGAAATTGGAATGTAGATGGGAACGAGTCATTTTGGGGTCATTCGGACAAAAAATATGGCCGCCAGTGGCCATCTTGGATTTAAAAATTTAATCCATTAGCACGGGCCACAGGTCGTACTGTTTGTCTGATCATCATGACATTTGTCATGGATGTTAATATTGACATGTAGATGAGAACGAGTAATTTTGGGGTCATTCGGCCAAAACACATGGCCGCCAGCAGCCATCTTGGATTTTACTCTTTGTATGACTAAATCCTTTAGCACGGGCTACAGGTCGTACATTTAGTCTGATCATCATAAAAATTTTCATGGATATTAACAATGACATGTAGATGAGAACGACTCATTTTGGGGTCATTCGATCGAAAAACATGGCCGCCAGCAGTCATCTTGGATTTTACTCTTTGTATGACTAAATTCTTTAGCACGGGCTACAGGTGGTACCTTTAGTCTGATCATCATAAAATCTATCATGGATGTTAACAATGACATGTAGATGGGAATGAGTCATTTTGGGGTCATTCGGCCGAAAAACATGGCCACCAGCAGCCCTCTTGGATTTTACTCTTTGTATGACTAAATCCTTTAGCACGGGCTACAGGTCATACCTTTAGTCTGATCATCATAAAATTTGTCATGGCTGTTGAAATTGGAATGTAGATGGGAATGAGTCATTTTGGGGTTATTTGGCCAAAAAACATGGTTGCTGGCAGCCATCTTGCATTTTACTATTTGCATGACTAAAGCTATCAAATGCTTTTGAATTTTATTGGAAAACATAGCCGCCAGCAACCATCTTAGATTTTATATATATCTTCATGTCGATAAACTAGTATTAGACATTCAACTTTCCACATTCCTAATCGCTCCAATGACTGTAATACATTAAATTATTCCCTTTCCAAGTTGAGCTACAGTGTCATTGACACTTTCATTTTTATAGCAATTTGCTAAATTGGCTATCGGCAGCGCGAACCCTGCTGGAAGTGACTCACCAAAAGATTTCAGGAACGATAACTCATTTACTATTGGAGTAGTGGTAGTAACTTAAACTAATATAATTCAGTCTATTAACAGAAGTGTCAATCAGTGTTCATTCTGATACACCTTTTACAATGCAGCTTTTTTCGACCCAGTATGTTTTCATTAATTTTGTTATTCATATGAATATATCTTATTACTGCATAGCCCATTTAATATTACTGATCAGTAACGTTCACCAGTAAACCTGGGACTGTTAATTTGACCAACTATTAAGTGCTGGAAGGGATCATCGACAATAGGATATTTCAAACTTTCAAATGTTTATTCAATCAAATATCAATTATATAAATATCAAAATAATACATATTTACCTTGCGCTTGACTGAGGGTAACGTCCGAATAACATCCCTGGGACTTGACCCACCACTTCTTACAAATATCAATACACTATCAAATCGATGCTGACTGCCTATTAATGGACGTTGAAATGTCAGGCATGCGCAAAGGATTACAAATTGACTTTAAAAACAAGGAATCAACCGCAGAATCCTTGTGACGATATGGCTGCCAATCTGGGTTCACCCTGAACGTCACACAATCCAACAATTTCATGTCATAGATTTGTTTTAGAATCCTGTGTATTAAACTGGTAAATCAAAGGTATATAAATATCCTATTTTCTCAACAAAAATTATCTTTTCAAAATTTCAATGCAAATTTCTCAAATTACTCAATATCCAGGATAACCTACTGAACAAGGGTTGCGAATCAAAGATGGCCCTGGTTGAGTTATTTTGCCCGTACATGTAAGAGTGAATCTGTTTGACTGCAGGGAACCACTAAAAATGGATGAACTAAAGAACAATAAGTCCAGGGTTCATACAGGTTCCCAAAAACTAAATTTAAGCACTTTTAAGCACCTTTTTAATGACCTTTTTAGTGTCCCATAAATGTGGAGTCGAAATAGCTACTAGACACTAGATTTGTAGAGGTATCCATGAATCTGATGTGTATGTCCATTTGTTTGTTTTGTAGGGTTGAATTTAAACTTTCGTCAAACAGGAGGACGTATGTATCGGCGTCCTTCAGACGTGAAGTCATTTGCTGTCTGAAATATGGCGCCAAACCATATTTGGTGAGATATGCCGTTTTGCGATAGCCACATGAAAACGATTTTGCTATGTTGGAGTTGGGAAACATCTTCGCAAACAGTTCTGCGGTGTGTGTCGAACTGTTGTAGCTATAATGTGAATCAACAACTTTCATCGTCCACAAGATTTCAGATGTGACCACTTCCTCTGTTCTCACAAATGGTGTCACTGTTGGGCCTCTGGATGTGGATGAAACTGATGTCGATGTGGAGTTTGTGGACGTTGTGGGCGTGGCATTCGTCGCATTGTTCATAAACACCGAAATCATGGAAATGTCATTCGACTTTTGACTCCGGTCGATGTGTCTTTTCGACAAAATGTGGCTTTTCAGGGCCGCCTCGCCCATACCGGCTATTGTGAACGTTTTCACGCATTTTGCCGAATGAATGTCTTGATCGGGCGAAACCACTGCTTATACTTTGTTTGTTTACACCATTCGACATTGAACTTGCACTTTCCCGGCATATTTATGTGTTCAGCCGGTAAAATTTTCTATTAACTTACATGATTGGCTGGTGTAAATTTTCCCTCCAATCAGAGCGAAGCTTACATATGCTTTGCGGAGAGCACACAGTTTCGTACTATTGAAAAATCGTACGTATCGGAAACGATGCTATTTTTAGCAATTACGCGATGTCTCCCTCACTTCCGCCGCAATGTTCCGTTCGATTTTTACGATCATATCGGCAATGTTAACAGTTTTCTAGGTATAAGACCGCCCATGCCTTGTTGTTTATTCCCCAGGCCCGGTCTTATACCAGAATTTAAGCACTTTTAATGACCTGAGTGGTATTAGGGTGAGAATTTAAGCAGTTTTAAGGGCCTTGAAAATATAAAATCAAATTCAAGCACTTTTAATGACTTTAAGCACCTGTGCGAACCCTGAATAACTCAGAACTTAGGGCCATAACTCAGGTAAAAAAAAATCAGACAAACCTGGTTCTTGAATTCAATCAGGAAATTGTTGTGAACTTTACCAAATATGAATGGAATCGATTGACATTTGTTCAAGTTTTTGCACTATTAAAGACCAGCTGAATAATACAATTAATTTAGCTCCAAATATATCTAAATATGTCTTAACTTATGGACTTTAAACAGTCATAAAATTGCTAAAAATAGACAAACTAAGGGCTGTAACAGAGGTAAAATAAATCAGACAAACCTGGTTTTTGAACTCAATCGTGATATTGTTATGATAGTTTTGCACTAACGGTCATAAAATTACTAAAAATAGAAAACTAAGGGCCATAACACCGGTAAAAAGGATTGGCGAAATCTGGATATCGAACTCTTTTGATATTATTGTTAAAGAACGGTTAAGAACCATATACCAATATGAATGAAATTAGTTGAAATTTGTTAACTGTTAAGTTATCGCACTAGCAGACCTAAAATTGCTAATAATAGAAAAACTAAGAGCCGTAACTCAGGTAAATAGGATCGGACAAATGTGGTTTTCGAACTCGTTCGAGATATTGTTGTGAAAGATCCATGTACCAAATATGAATGAAATTGGTTGATGTTTGTTCAAGTTATCATTAACAGACCTAGAATCACTGAAAATTGGCCAAAATAAGGAACCATAACTCAGAAATAAGGGCCGTAATTTAGGAAAATCTATAAAGGTGTTGTTGTGAAAGATACATATACCAAATATGATTGGAATAAGTTGACAATTGTTTGAGTTTAGTATTGCTCTTACGGTCATAAAATTGTAAAAAATAGACAAACTAAAGGCCATATGTCATGTAAAAAAAACCTGGTTTTTGATATCAATCGGGATTTGTTATCATAAGTAGCTGCTGGGTGGGGGAGGAGATACTCAGGCCGAAGTTAATTTCTCGCCATTTCATGACTATATAAGGCAAAAAATAAGCGATAAAAACAAAAGCTGAATTTCTGTCATGTAGTTTCTGGGTGGGTGGGGGGGGGGGGGGGGGGGGGGAGATACTCAGCTCTGGGTATCTGCCCTCCCCCACCCCAAATCCTGACTCAATAAACTTTATATAAAGCAAAATAATTGATAAAATCATAATTCTGAATTTTGAACACATCGTCTTAAAGTGTAAGTTCCCAATAAAATCGGGAATGGAGACACTCAGACTTATTGTGATATACAGACCCCCAGACAAACCGGGTGGGTGTAAAATATCTCTTTTCCTGAAAGAGTTTGAACAACTTATAAGTTATTATTCAAGTTGCGCTATGCCGTTCGTTATTGTCGGAGACATCAATATTAAAGTAGACGATGTTTCTGATAACAACACTGTGACATACCTGAAGAAACTTGAGCGAAAGGGGTTAACCCAGCACGTTGTCAGGTGTACCCGTTGTACCAGTGAAGATCCCCATATTGGTCACACTCTCGATCACATAATTTCAAGCCAAAATACTCATATTTCAAACATTAACATATTAGACCGTTCATGCTTTAAATCCGATCACCATGCTGTCGCATGCGAGTGGTCGGTGAGTGTTCCGCGACCATCTACAAAGGGACAATGTGTTATGCGACATCCTTTCAAATCTCTGGATGTTGAACGATTCTCTGTGCTTGTTGAGTTAAAATTTATTCAATTACTGATGTGACATCATATAATCTGTGTGTAACCGAAATTCTCAATGAACTAGTTCCTCTAAAGAATGTAACATTAGGTCGCAAAAATAACCCCTGGTTCACAGACGAAATACTTGAGGCCAAGAAAAAACACCGTAAACTATCTGTGAAACATTCGAGACATCGAACATCTGACAATAAAACCGCGCTGGTAGAATGTTCCAGACGAGTTGTGAAAATGGTTTATAGTTAAAAAAAATCATACTTTGAAGAATTCTTAGCTAATGCCTCACAAAAGCAAGTCTTCGACTGCCTAAAGCTTTTAACTAAGAAGCAGGATGTTCAGTTACCCTGTCACAGTAATGATGAAATTTTGGCGAACGAATTTGTCATATTTTTTCAAGAGAAAATAGACATTATCAGGAGGTCTTTCCCAGCGACCACACGCGTGCAACCATCGAATTCATGGCTTTCTTCAAACATTACCTTTGGTGAATTCCAACCTGTCCATGAAGCTGATGTTGAGAAAGTTTTGAATAAAATGAAGAGCAAGTCATGCTCATTGGATCCGATACCTACAAGATTCCTGAAATCGGACATTGTCAAACAACATATTGTTCCAGTTTTTACTTGAATTATTTCTAACTCTTTATCTACTGGAGAAGTTCCAGAAAACATGAAAACAGCGATCGTTACACCCATCATTAAGAAAGCTTCTCTCGATGCTGATATTCTGAAAAACCAGTGTCCAACTTATCATTTCTGTCAAAATTGTTGGAGAAAATTGTTAGTCTGCAGCTATTAGAACATGTTAAGACGCATAATTTGTTTGATTCCCTACAATCTGCATACAGAAGTAATCATTCTAGAGAGACTGCGCTTGTTAAGGTTAAAAACGACATTGATTTATCTTTAGACCAAGGAAAGTGTGTGTTATTACTTATGCTTGATCTTAGTGCGGCTTTCGACACGTGTGACCACACCATCTTACTGGACCGCCTTTGTGACTATTTAGGTCTACACGGTATGGCGTTGCACTGGTTTTCTTCTTATCTGATTAATCGCAAGCAAAAGGTCGTGATCGGGGAGTCATTCTCAAAGGAAGCCAGTCTAGATGTCGGAGTACCTCAGGGATCTATACTAGGACCGCTCTTATTCCTCATTTACACCTTGCCACTTGGACGGATTCTCGAAGGTCATTCGGTTAAATACCATATGTATGCTGATGACACACAAATATATGTAGAATTTTCTAGAAAAGATCCGAATGGCAATACATTGTCTGGAAGAGTGTTTCTGTGAAGTAAAATCTTGGATGCAGAATAACAAACTTAAACTTAATGACGACAAGTCCGAGTTTATGGTAATTGGCTCCAAATATTCCATCAAAGAACTATCGCTCTCTGTGGGTAAAAACACAGAGCCAGAGTTTGAAATTAAGCTGGGCGACAGCATTATTCCATCGTGTAGTGATCTTCGGAACCTTGGTGCATACTTTGATTCTACCATGTGTCTTGACAAAATGGTATCTGACATACTACGAACATGTTACTACCACCTTAGATGCCTGCGCAGAGTTCGATGCCACCTGAGCAAAAAAGCTATGAATCGCGCAGTCTTATCGCTTGTCAGGTCACGTGTTGATAGTCTAAATTCTCTGCTGACAAACATCACCAAGGAGAATATGCACCGGATCGATATTTTAATCAACATCTGTGCACGACTTATCGACAACAAAAGCAAATATGACCATATAACCCAGACGTTGATCAGTGAGCATATAATGACTTTTCAGTTTAGAATGGAATACAAATGTGCGGTCACAGTATTCAAATATCGCTAAATCATACGGTTCCTGTGTACATCTCAGTCTGAGTAAACTCATACCTAAATATTCATTCCAACATCGAGTCGACGTTCACCCAGACTGTGTACATCTCTGACATGTTTGTTCTGAAAAGCGGGGGTGTGACACGATCATGTACCAGTGGGAAAGATATCCGCAGAACGACCAGGAAGCCTAACATCAACTACGGAATTAGGTGCTTCCAAGAGACTTCCATTAACAACTGGAATAACTACCAATGGACATCCAGAAATGTGCTACTTTCCCCAAATTCAAGTCAAAACTTAAAACCCACTTGTTCGAGATATGTTTCAATCTGCCAAAAAAGGTGTTATTCAAACTTAGCTGTTTACCAGCACGTTAGCGAGTAGCTATAGCCTTGGTCAGCTAGGGTGTTCCAGGCTATACCAGGTGAAAGCTAACGTCACACGCATCAACCAAGAAAAACACCAGCTGAACTTAACTCGTGTATATATGAGTTTGATAACTGTTTTTATCTTTATCTTAAAATACCAAAAACAAAAACACAAAAAAATACTAATGCAAATACTCTTTGTTGATAATATTCTATCTTTTATACTGTTTGGATCACTAATTAAGCACCTTAGTCTCATCAATATTTTTCGTTTCGATTTTACTTGTTCCCAATCTTTCCCCATTTTACCCCCTTTTCATGTTAGTTTTAGCTTGTTAGTTCGCCATTTTCCCCCCTTTTTTCGCTGTTAGCATTTTTTAGCATGTTACCACCTCCAATTTATCAGTAACTTTTTAATATTTTTTAGATTTGTAATTTTATGCGCTGTTGTATTTCTTAGTAACGTCTCACTTATAGTTTTACATTTTTTTTTTATGTCCAAATTATGTCTTATATTTGCAATTGTATTTTATGTTTAACATGTCAAGTTTTTTAGAGCACATTGGTGGATTTTACGCTATACAAAACTGTTTTTTATTTAAATTTATTTATATTGCCTGTTATATATACTGCGGCTGAGAATTAGGTTAAGTTTGCGTATTTTCTAGTTAGGTTCTTTGTATATAAAATTATTCATTTGCTATTTACTATCATTTTAGGATGTGTGCCATGTCTGTATTGTAAGCGCATGTATGTATAATGCGCTCTAAATGTATCTACCGGTATAATAATAATTATAATAATGAAAGTGTCAATGACACTGTAGCTCAACTTGGAAAGGGAATAATTTAATGTATTACAGTCAATGGAGTGATTAGGAATGTGGAAAGTTGAATGTCTAATACTAGTTTATAGACATGAAGAGAAAAGTAAAATCCAAGATGGCTGCTGGCGGCCATGTTTTCGGCCGAATGACCCCAAAATGAGTTGTTCCCATCTACATGTCATCGTTAACATCCATGACAAATTTTATGACGATCAGACTAAAGGTACGACCTGCAACCCATGCTAAAGAATTTAGTCATACAAAGAGTAAAATCCAAGATGGCTGCAGGCGGCCATGTTTTTTGGCCAAATGACCCCAAAATTACTCGTTCCCATCTACATGTCAATATTAACATCCATGACAAATTTCATGATGATCAGACGAACAGTATGACCTGTGGCCCGTGCTAATGGATTAAATTTTGAAATCCAAGATGGCCGCTGGCGGCCATGTTTTTTGTCCAAATGACCCAAAAATGACTCGTTCCCATTTACATTCCAATTTCAACAGCCATGACAAATTTTATGATGATCAGACTAAAGGTACGACCTGTAGCCCGTGCTAAAGGATTTAGTCATACAAAGTGTAAAATCAAAGATGGCTGCTGGCAGCCATGTTTTTTTGGCCGAATGACCCCAAAATGACTCATTCCCATCTACATGTCATTATTAACATTCATGACAAATTTCATGATGATCAGACTAAAGGTACAACCTGTAGCCCGTGCTAAAGGATTTAGTCATACAAAGAGTAAAATCCAAGATGGCTGCTGGCGGCCATGTTTTTTGGACGAATGACCCCAAAATTACTCGTTCCCATCTATATGTCAATATTATCATCCATGACAAATTTCATGATGATCAGACGAACAGTACGACCTGTGGCCCGTGCTAATGGATTAAATTTTGAAATCCAAGATGGCCGCTGGCGGCCATATTTTTTGTCCGAATGACCCCAAAATGACTCGTTCCCATCTACATTCCAATTTCAACAGCCATGACAAATTTTATGATGATCAGACTAAAGGTACGCCCTGTAGCCCGTGCTAAAGGATTTAGTCATACAAAGAGTAAAATACAAGATGGCTGCTGGCGGCCATGTTTTTTGGCCGAATGACCCCAAAATGACTCGTTCCCATCTACATGTCATTATTAACATTCTTGACAAATTTTATGATGATCAGACTAAAAGTACGACCTGTGGCCCGTGCTAATGGATTTAGTCATACAAAGAGTAAAATCCAAGATGGCTGCTGGCGGCCATGTTTTTGGGCCGAATGATACCAAAATGACTCGTTCCCATCTACATGTCATTATTAACATTCTTGACAAATTTTATGATGATCAGACTAAAAGTACGACCTGTAGCCTGTGCTAAAGAATTTAGTCATACAAAGAGTAAAATCCAAGATGGCTGCTGGCGGCCATGTTTTTGGGCCGAATAACCCCAAAATTACTCGTTCCCATCTACATGTCAATATTAACATCCATGACAACTTTCATGATGATCAGACAAACAGTACGGCCTGTAGCCCGTGCTAATGGATTGAATTTTGAAATCCAAGATGGCCACTGGCGGCCATGTTTTTCTTCCAAATGACCCCAAAATGACTCGTTCCCATCTACATGTCAATGTCAACATCCATGACAAATTTCAGAATAATCGGACCAAAGGTACGAACTGTAGCCCGTGCTAAAGGAAATTGTTGACGAATCACGCACACACACACGCACGACGGATACCAAGCCATGGCAATAGCTCAAACTTTACAAATTAAAGTTGAGCTAATAACAAGGGGTACGCATCTAAGATGCTTTTGTCGAGTTTTTTGGCAGTCGAACCAAACTTCTGCCAATAAGGTGCACAACTCCGGGAAAAAAAGTTGGACGGTGGTATATTATTGCAATAGACCTATATACCAAATATCAATTGAATCCGTTAATATTTCATTGAGTTATCGCACTAACGGTGATAAAATTGTGATTAAAAGACAAACTAAGACCCATAACTCCGGAAAAAAAATTCGGACAAACCAGGTTTTCGAACTCGTCCGAGATATTGTTGCAATAGACTCATATACCAAATATTGTTTAAATCGGTTAATATTTCATTGAGTTATCGCGCTAACGGTGATAACATTGCTAAAAATAGACAAACTAAGACCCATAACTCTGCAAAAAAAAATTCGGACAAACCTGGTTTTCGAACTCGTCCGAGATATTGTTGCAGGAGACTCATACACCAAATATTGTTGAAATCGGTTAATATTTCATCGAGTTATCGCGCTAACGGTGATAAAATTGCTAAAAATAGACAAACTAAGACCCATAACTCCGCGAAAAAAATTCAGACAAACCTGGTTTTCGAACTCCTACGAGATATTGTTGCAGGAGACTCATATACCAAATATTGTTGAAATCGGTTAATATTTCATCGAGTTATCGCGCTAACGGTGATAAAATTGCTAAAAATAGACAAACTAAGACCCATAACTCCGGAAAAAAATTCTGACAAACCTGGTTTTCGAATTCGTCCGAGATATTGTTGCAAGAGTCTCATATATATACCAACTATTGTTGAAATTGGTTAATATTTGCGTGAGTTTTCGCGCTATCGGTGAAAAACTTAACTAAAAACCATCTAAGATGGATAACTCTTGTAAAAAAGTTTGGACGTGACCCATTTTCTACAGGCAGTATAAATTAGTCATTGGGAGCAACTGCCATACCAATTTTTTTTTTAATCCGTTCACAAATTTCAAAGTTATAAGGCATTCTTTAGTCCAGCCCGCCCACCGCCCGCAAACCGTCCCTCGCCAAACCATAAGTCGAGTTTTTGAAAAACTCGACTAATAAGCTGATTTTTGTCATATGTAGCTACTAACTGCATGCTGTGTGGGGGGGGGGGGGGGAGATACTCAGGCCTAGGTATCTTCCCCCTCCATACCAAACCCCGACTCAACCAACTTTTTTCTCGTAAAAAGTTTATTTCTTGACTACATGTATATAAATAAAAGCAAAATAAGTGATAAAATCGATAAGCTGATTTGTTGCCATATTTAGCTGCTGGGTGGGGGGAAGATACTCAGGCCTGGGTATCTTCCTCCCCAACCCTAAATCCTGACTCAATCAACTTTTTCTTGTATAAAGCTAATTTCTTGCCATTTCATGACTATATAAAGCAAATTATTATAAAGCGATAAATTCAAAAGCTGATTTTTTTGGTCAGATGTAGCTGCTGGGTGGGGGTGGGGAGATTATACTTATACTTTAAATAGGCATGTGTATCTACCATCCATAACACTGACTCAATCAGCTTTTTCTGGGATAAAGTTAATTTCTCACAATTTCATGACTATATATATATATAGCAAAATAAGCAATAAATAATAAGTTTATATTTGTCATATGTTGGCTGCCTGGTGGATGCGAGGGGTTGACAAGTCAGACTGAAAATAATTTTAAAAATTAAAAAAAACTCAAATTAAAAAATATGTTTTCTCATCATTTCATACCATAATAATATCAATTCAGTAATAACAAAATATCATAGGTGGGGGTGGGGGAGATACACATGGGTGGTGGGGGAGATATTGTGGTACACCAGAACCAAATTCGAAATTGATTGCGACTCAAATTAAATAATTCTCAAGTTAT
Organism: Siphonodentalium dalli; assembly: GCA_032622095.1. Taxonomy (NCBI): domain Eukaryota; kingdom Metazoa; phylum Mollusca; class Scaphopoda; order Gadilida; family Siphonodentaliidae; genus Siphonodentalium; species Siphonodentalium dalli. The sequence goes on from CP136063.1 coordinate 142,135,760, forward strand.
CATTTGAACATTGAGATACTTGTCAAATTCTAAATCAATAAAAAAGCCACTAGGCCACACTCATTCATTGAATCAAACTTTGCTTCCAACTGTTTAACTGCTTTAACAAGAATAAATCTAAGGTAACGTGGGATACAATATTAGAAAATAGATTCAACCCAACAAAAGAGATTAGTGAACATCAGTTACCTCTTCATCAGAAATATTAGTTTTGCTCTGATTACTAATAATAAACTGCTAGTTTCTCTGCATCTGACACAGCAGATATCAAACTAACTCTCAACTTGGTGTATTGCTATTTTACACAATTCAAACTGATAGTTAGTATGTGGAGTATGATGTCTCACCTGTACTGTGGATCTGTTCTGATTTCCCTTTTTCTCATCCTCTCTTTCTCCCGCCTGCGGGTCTCATTCAGTCTTTCTGATGAAATAGTATTCAACAACAGATCTGGTATAGTACATGTAGTTATTACAAGTTCCTCTGCTGCAAGTGAAGAATCTGCTTCAACTTCACATTTCTGTATGTCAGAGGAACTGCGGAATAGAATACACATTTTATACTGGGTACCAGTGGCTGCCAACACCACCTTCTTAAAGTGAAACCATTAAGCATTTGATTTTTAATGCAGCCCCATTAAAACGATTCCTTCCATATGACTTTAATATTTCACCAGCATTACTAATTGCATAAATCTAAGGAAATAGAGAAAACATTGGCACATCATAACGCTTACCAATAGTAAATTAAGACTCTTGAGGCTGATTACAGGGTAATTTTATGTTGATGATCTGTATTAATGTGAGATAATCTAATTATACGGAGTGGGGCATATATGGGTGAGGACCATTTGTATGGGGATAGCGCTCAGTTCTATTTTAGACATTTCCTAGGCACATGTTAGGTTTTTTCGAAATCACGTAAAGAGCGTTTCGATTGGTCTCGTCGACAATCAACTACCAGAGTGCATAATCCCAAAATAAATTTGTAATCAACCTTGGGTTTACTGTGCACACTTTATATATTGAAGTTGGTACATTCTTTAGTCCCGGCTTCTCTTTCAGTGTAAAGGTACATTAAACAAACTAATTTGTGTCCCTTTTCCAAGTATGGACATTATAATCACTGTGACTAATTATAGATATGAAGTCACGCCCCCTACCTCGACAAAAGCTCCTTCCACGACATCTCAACTGCCCCATACACTGACCTCTTGTCGTATCGGTACTTGAAACAACGCCACCCGCTGCTGGAGCGACTGATGTCTGAATCTCTCCAAGACACAAATAAAAACATAATTATTGGAGAAGCAGACGACCGCAACAATCTTTTTGGACAACAAACACGTGGCAGTCAGTATATTGGCTGGTTCAACAACTTTAAAAAACTAAGTATTTTACAAACATAATTATAGGCAGCTAACTAATAAAGTAATGAGCTGTGTTAGTAGCTATCATCATTTTTGCCGAGATAAAAAAAATGTTGCTTATTATCATGAGGCGATAACTGTTGAATATCTATTGTATTCAAACCCTTTATGAAGTGAAGCCAGTTGTTAATAAAAGGGAGGCAGTTTATGACACATTTCGTAACCATTGAGTTAAGTACTGCCAGCCTGTACATCCAATTATGGAACAACGCATATATGTATTTGATCTTAAAGCCTGCCTAATCAACAACAAATTACATAACCGGTGTACAGATTAAGTGTTTTGATGATTAGTTTTTTAAATCCAATATTATTTGAAATGGCTGTTTAAATGTTAGAGCTGACATGTTGCTGTCTCGCAAAGTTTTTAGCTCACCTGAGACGAAGTCTCCGGTGGAGCTATAGTCATCACTCCTCATCCGTCCGTCAATAATCATCTTCTCCTCAAAAACCGTAAGACTGAACGGTGAATCACATTCAGATTTGTTCAAATGAGGTCATCAGGTCAATTAGTTGAGAAAGCAGGGCCACAACTCTATTCCTTCATAGTAATTCTTAGAACGACTTCTTTTCCAGAACTATAAGGCCGAATGGGTTCATATTTGGTGTGGATGTTCCCTAGGTGACTCACATTCAGATTTGTTCAAATGAGATCACCAGGTTGATTAGTTGAGAAACCAGGGTCATAACTCTATTCCTCCATAGTAATTCTTAGAATGACTTCTTCTCAAGAAATATTGGGCCGATTTAGCTTATATTTGGTACGGAGGGACCTTGGGTGACTGGGGTTCAGATTTGTTAAAATTGGGTCACTGGGTCAAATAGGGGCAGAGCCAGGGACATAACTCTAAAAACAAAAATCCACACATAGGCATGAGCTATCCAATGCTGTAACCTAAGTATTTTTTGTCCGATTGTGTTCATATTTGATATGTAGGTTTATATAAATGACACACCCATCACCTGTATAGTTTTTGGTATCGATTGGTTGATCAGTTAGAAAATAATTAACCCTGCACACAAATGCTATCTGATGCATCTAAGTCAAACAATTTTCTTCTGATCTGCCTCATATTTCTTACCTAGGTCTTTCTTAGCATGTTCTTCATCTGTATGGATTTTGGTATTGTTTATTTAACCCTTTCCACTTGTTTTTAAATAGAATTCATCCAAGCCAGGATGACTCAAACATTTTTCATCTGATCGACACCAAATTTGTTATTTGAATTTCTGACCACTAAATACAGAAAATACAGATCAAGTTCGAATATGGGTTTGATCCGATATATTTTAACAGAGTCATGACCCTTTATAATTCAAATTTGTTTGCACTATGAAAGTTTTAAGAGAAGATTACCCCACTGAGCACTGTGTTATTGAATGAGACAATATAGCTACCAGTATGGGCACCTGATACCACTGGTGCCTTGCAGACCTGTTTATTATCTGTCAAACTGTGACTGATGACTCTTTATTCCAGTTTAGAAATTATTAACACTTTGCATCTGCACATAGGCATGAGCTATCCAATGCTAGCTGTAACCAAAGTCTTTTTTGTCCGATTGTGTTCATATTTGATATATAGGTTTATGATGACACACCCCTCACCTGTATAGTTTTTGGTATCGATTGGTTGATTTGATTAGAAATAATTAACCATTTTACAGACTGCCATCCAAAGCAATAAGTAAAATATGTTTCTTCTGATTTACCTCATATTTCTTATGGTACCTAGGTTTTCCATAGGGCTATCTTCATCTGTATGGATTTTGGTTTTAATTAATTAACCCATATACTCTTGAACCAGGGTTATTAATGAACACTATTTGATAGTTTTTAGCTCACCTGAGACAAAGTCTCCGGTGGAGCTATAGTCATCACTCCTCGTGCATCGTCTGTCCACAGGAGCTTGGAATTTGGTCAAAACCCCTCTTTTATTGGCAGAACCACCACCCGGGACCATAGGTCACGGAAGGAACGAAACACGAATTTGTTGCCACCCATTTTGAACTCAACTGTATTCCTACAAAAAATATATTTTCACTAAAAACTTTTGGTACCTCTTACACCTTAGATGCCAATCTACAACATTCCATAGGTATATTTTTCCAGTTCTTCGAAAACCTCACTTTATTTCGGTAATGTATTGTAAATTCACCAACGAACACAAATCTGCGACACCTCCATCACCCGTTCTAGAATCTGAGCAGCGGAAATGGTACCGAAATATGCGGAAACTTTAAAACTATGATCCGGAGACGGATAGCATGAAAGTACCGTTTATAATTTCGAACATAGCTGCTGATTACATGTTTATTACATGACCGAAACTGATCAATTGTGTAAAATACAATTTAATATATGTAATTCTGCGTCAATCATACGTCGTGGTTGGTATAACACAATTTTTAACCAAGAATTCGAAGAGCTCCTGATCAGGTACGTATTATACAAAGAATGCACTGGCCAGATAAAATTTCGACCAGATGTATTATGTATCAAAATGATCATTGGGCAATTCCTGCAATCGATCTAATCACAGGAGCTTGGAATATGGTCCCGGTGGTGGTTCCGCCAATAAAAGAGGTTTTTTTACAAAATTCCAAGCTCCTGTGATCTAATAAATATTGTCTGAGTCATTTTTGGCTCATTTGCATAAAAAACATGGCCGACAGCAGCCATCTTGGATTTCAAATTTGCACCCTTTAGCACGGACAAGAAGTCGCAATGTTGGTCCGATCATAATTAAATTGGTCATGGAGGTTGACATTGACATGTAGATGGGAACGAATAATTTTGGAGTGAATTCCCCAAGAAACATGGCCGCCGTCGGCCATCTTGGATTTCAGCGATAACCCTGCATATATAAATCAATAACACTGCCTAGAGCTTTGTCGATGCACCGATCATCGTGAAATTTTCATGGGTCATGACATCGATATCAAAATGAGAACGAATCATTGCTATATACTGTAGCATTGGTACGATCATCGTGAAATTATTCATAGAAACATGACCGCCGTAGGATTTCAGCCACTCGTTTCATCGACCATGAAAGTTACATTAAGTAATGTTTTTAATATTTTTGTGGGGTATTTTCGACTTTGAGAAAAACAATGCCATATGGCGGCTAGCTGTCTTGAATTTCCAATTCATGAGCACAGGCTATATAATCATATGCCTAAAGCCATTCTTTGAGAGTTTTGGTGATGATTCGTTACGAGCCACGAGTGACGTATACTATTTATATATCCTGGTAGTGATATAATTGACAATACTTATAGTTGCTTATTAAATAAAATTTATGTTAGCGAGTTTATCACTAACTCAAATTTATAAACTAGTTATTCGGTAAACCAGTTTGCCTTTCAACTTGTACAAATAAAACGTATACCGTAAAGAATACGCAGGATAACATGAAAGAATCTTATTACATTTTGTTACTATATTTGGCATATTATGATATAAATGGCGAGCTTTTGTACCCTACATTGACAATTTTGAATTTCGCGAAACTAAACACTCGTTCTATATATCGTTACCTAATTGAAGAAAAATGTTTTCTCTCGTCAAGTAAGACATGTATTTGTTCGTCAGAACTAGTAAAAAACAGTATTTTATGTGGAAATAATCAAGATATTCTGGCAACGAATATGCACCAAAACGCACAAAGGAATCGCTTCATGCATAGGCATATATATACCAGGCCTCCCCGTGAGTCTATATATCTTTTTTTTCTTCTACTTTGTGATATTCGATCAGTGGGTTGATTACTATTACTATTAAATGATGGACAGTTTAGGTCTATAAACAGATCGCGACAGAGAGAGAGAGAGAGAGAGAGAGAGAGAGAAGAGAGAGAGAGAGGAGAGAGAGAGAGAAGAGAGATGGGAGAGAGATAGAGAGAAGAGAGAGAGAGATAAGAGAGATGGGAGAGAGAGAGAGAGAGTTGTGGTCCCCTTATGACCAATCATTGCAACCAGTAGCATTACCAAGTCAAGTAGTACATAGGCCTACCGGTGCACAACGAACATAAAAAAAACCCAATACCACGTGGTCGTGCCATAAATAGAAATAAATTATATTTAAAATATTTGTACTAATTACCATTCAGTCAAATGAAGAATATCTTCTTGGACAGTCGTCATTTTCATCAGATGATAACAGCAGACAGACAAATACAAAAAAATTCAAGAAAATACACAAAACATCAGGATAAGATCATCAAAAACGCGCATAGTATGACGCAAACATAAACTGATTTAAGTTTTCTGGCGCCTAAGTTCGAAAACCGCACGCACTTTCAAATATTTTTGAATTTCGCGGGCTTTAAATTTAGGTTTGATTTTATTTCGTTCCGACTTTGTTATTCCGGAAAAATGGTTTTGTGCCATTTGTCATTCAGATTCTAGAACGGGTGATGGAGGTGTCGCAGATTTGTGTTCGTTGGTGAATTTACAATACATTACCGAAATAAAGTGAGGTTTTTGGTCACTGGGTCAAATAGTTGTGAAGCCAGGGCCATAACTCTTTCCCTCCATAGTGATTCTTTTAAACATCTTCTTCTCAAATACCATCAAATGGGTTCATATTTGGTATGAAGGATTCTTGGGTCACTGGGGTTCAGATTTGTTAAAATGAGGTCACTGGGTAAAATGTGGGCAGGCTAGGGACATTTTTTTATTTTTTTATTAAACTCCATGGTCAATTATATATATACTGGCCCTTTACTCAAGTTCACTGCCTCTGGCACCCTAGTCCCAAAAATAATATGTACTCAAATTCTGAACAGAGAATCATTAGTAAGAACCATTTACTTTGGCTCTAACTGTATACAGGGTATGCCTACACATGTCAATTGAAATCTGACATTTTTATAAACATTCCCTGCAGATCTGCTAGAGGTCATTAATTCCCAATTACAACACCAATCTATCATATGTATTGTTCACATTTTTCAACAGGACATTTAACACATTTATCAGGGTCACCAGGTCAAGTAGGTGCAAGGCCAGTACATTACTCTTTCTCTCCATAGTAATTCATGATATGTCTTCTATGCAAGAATCAAATGACCTATTTGCTTATATTTGGTATGAAATTACCTTGGGTGACAGATTTGTGAAAATGTGATCACAAAGTTGAATATAAAGGGCAGAGCCAGAGACATAACTATTTCACCACATAGTATAGTCCAGGTACATTAGACATGGAAGTGGAAAAGTAAGGAAATAAATCGGGGAAAGCTGATTTTTTTATATTATTTTGGCCATAACATCGCGGACGCGTCACGAAAAGTCCCCTAAAATCCGATTTGAGCTTTCTGAGTTTCATCATTTTTTCCATATAATTAAACAAAACAATATTTTTCACAATGATGGAAATAATTGGATGTTGTAACAATTTTTCAGCCGAAACGTATACAAAAAGCACTCAATATTGTTCGATATACAATTCTCGAACCAACGACACCCATTCAAAAGGAAATATCGAATGAATTTCGCATATATAGATATGAAATAAAACACTGAGCCAAAATACTGACGATTTTGAAGACAAACTGATGTATTCGATGTAGGATTTCTCAGGCTTCTCAAAACATAGGCGCAAGCTATCTATTTTAAAAACTGCACAGACACCACCCCGTCGCTATAATAGGCAGAACTAGCGAGTACGCACATCATAAGTTGTCAAAACTTGTAAAAACATAACCCTACCCCCGAATCTGGTTGTCAACGATCTGGTCGTATTTTGATATTCTATTTTGTCTAAGCTAGTCATATGCATTACTAAGTTATACCAGTATATGTGAAATATGAGTACGAGAGCGAATATAGTGACACGATCAGAATACTACAAACGCGGTCATGAAATGGCTGTCAAAATGGCCGCAACCACCAAGCTAAGCCGAAATGATGGCAACTTATTATATAACCACCTAGTAGGTAAAATACGTATTAACAATATACAAGTCTGTTGTTAAATATCTTTAAAGGTACACAGTTCATTAAAACAGGCCCATGTGGAGGATTTATCGGCCATTGCAACGCAGGTCAAACCCAATGAATTACGTCTTTAAAATTTCGGGTTTTCTGTTTACAGTCGGGGCCAAAAATAATAATTTCGGGCATGCAACATACGAAGTAATGTTTCGCCACACAATGTATGGTAGTTTCGTTCGGCGTAATGATAAATTATTGAATGGAACGCAGAAACTTAAGTGCATATCCTTGCGGTAGAAATAGTAGTTACATTTCCGGATTGTTCATCACTGTACATGATAATAAACCACACACGTATGTTGCAATTCTTATTATATTGCAAAGAAACCGCCACCTCTTCAAAAGATTAGCACGCATCACACCAGATCAAATAGACAGCACATCGTACATTTGATATACGACTAATTTTCGTGCTGCTTCCAAACCGGTCTCTTAGTAAACAATTTGTTCAACTTACTTCAGTCGGCAACTTGCAACTGGAATATGCTATTACGCAATGTACAATATTAGTTTTCCGTATTTTGTTGTTTGAAAATATCTTGCCAAAACCACCCATGAACTTGTGCAAAATATCAGGTGATCATCGTTTAAAGCTGTTATTTCAGCGTTGAACATTGACTCAATGTTGCTAGTTATGGTTGTTAGTTCAGCAGATATGTGTAACATTAGGGAGAAGGGATACACACGGTAATGCGGTTGCAGAAAACATAGTACCCTTCGCGTATATGTGACCTTGGTGAATATAACCAAATATTATTTCCAGGTATAAAGACAGTCTCTGTCACAGAGTATGTGGGCAATTTTGGTCAAGTTTAGATTTTTTTAAAGAAAGTATATGGTACTCCTTTGTGTTTTGATAAATTGCTTTCATAGTATACCACCATGCATTCTTGTGATAACAGCGAAATATTCGTGATTTATTACTTATTCTTAGGCAAAAATTACTAATATTTTAAGACACGGAGAATATAATCTACACAATTCACCCATTACTCTATGAATATCTCTCATACTGCTCTATAGCAGTGTATTTCGAAAGGTTTGATGGTGTATATATCAAAAGAAACGATGACCGGTCACATTAGTGATACTGCTATGAGCACATATATTTCGGCTTCTATATATGAAAGGTCACAGAATCAATTCTTCGCTATTAAATTTCATTTTACAGTGTAGTGTACATATATATCACACGATTCAAGATAAATAGTGCAGAAACATTTGCCTTATTCTCCCGTTTCTTTGCGGTCAAAAAGTCCAGATTTAACCATTTTATGAGACCTTGCTTTTCACTATATCTCTCGCGATATATATTAGAGATAATTCGCACATACCCGATAAAATGTTTCTCTTATTCTCTGCAATCATTCTTCCTCACATATTTCGAGCGTGTTGTCACTCTTATGGGACTAGCTATTCAATTATGCATAAAATGTAAATTTCATTCTATTTTGGCCATTTTGGCGGCCATTTTGGGACTTCAATTCAACTTATATGGTTCACGGCTAAGCATTGTTTGTATGTATGTCAATGTATTATGAATTTGGAATTAATTGATCTACACATGACTGCATTCCCATATGGCCTGATGGAGATGCTTCAGAATTTGAACCATTCCGAAAAATCAAGATATCTCAAAAAGCTCAACTCGGATTTTAGGGGACTTTTGCCACGTTGTTCATAAACATGTTCTTATTGATCCCTGAAAAAATCAGTTTTCCCCGATTTTTTACACTAGTGAAACCTTATGTGCCTGGACTAGTAATTCTTAAAATATGTTTGCAAGAGCCAAGAACTAGTTGGCTTATTTAGCATGGAATGTTCTTGTTTGACTGCAATTCAGATTTTTTTTAATGGGGTCACCTGGTCAAATATGGGCCAAGCGGAGGACAGTTTCACTCTTAATATGCTTCCTTCACAAGTACCATCAGGTTTATTTTACTGATATTTAGTATGAAGGGTTCTTTGGTGTCTGCGATTCAAATTTATTCAGATGGGAGTCACCAGGTTAAATAGGGTGGGACCAGGGACATAACTATATGTCTCTATAGTAATTCTTAAAATGTCTTCTCAAGAGAGGTTGGACTATTTAGCTTACATTTTGTTGGAGGATCCTTTAGTGACTGAGATTCAGATTTGTTAACATGAAGTAAACCTGTTAAGGAACGACGGGGCTATGGGGAGTTAACACTTTTGTGTCTAATCAAATCATTGAAATACCAAATTCATTAAAACATCTACCTTGGAACTACCTGACTGATTAATTTGATATACATGTATGGTGTTTTGGGTCCATGGATAATTGGGCTTCAAACATGTCTAAATGGTTTAATAAAAAGGTGCTTGTGAGATTTGAAATTTCAAACAATTGAGAAAGTTTGAGATGTCGGTTTTGAAATTCCAACCTAAGACTTGGGAGTCTGGAGCCCGGTCGGGAGGGGACTTGTTGAGCTGGAGCAGCGGGTTGATCAGTAGTGTATAGTTGGCAATTTCAAGGTGGATATTCACCGATCTACATACAGGAAACCTCTCTAGCCACATATCCTGTTTAGATCTACTTATTTAAAGTTCTTATGAAAAGTTCTGGTCTCCAGAGTCCCAGTCTTATCAGTCTTTGCAGTCTGGTGAGCGACCCCAGTCATTGACTGTCTTGTATTATATACAGTTTCATGCAATGCTGTGCAGCTAGCCACGAAATAGTTACTCACGCCAGCCTGAATGCACACACTACAGAACATTACACCCTTCTGTTTATCATCACCATTCAATAAATGCTCCCATCACAAAATAAATTTTTGTTTGTAATTTGGTACGATACTTTCGTCGCATAACTTTGTCAGGACTGTCGATCTATTCAGCGCTTTTGAATTAGCATTTGGGGTAAAAACAAATTTTGCCAAAGGTTTGGCCAAATGAAATTTGTATTGGCCAATTTCGAAAAAAAATGGCTTTTAGCCTAATTTGGCCACCGACAGCACAAACACTGGTCATGATGATGAATTTCCATACAAAATTTCATATAGATCCTTTAACTATTGGTTGAGATATATGTGTTTGGGAGAGATTCTAACTAAGCGTGTTTCGATGTATACTATATTAACTGATATAAACAACTGATTAACAATACAACTTGGCCGCGAGGTCAGTACAGTTCATGCGTATGCTTATGCTCAGTGGAGCGAAGTATTGGCTATAGGCCACACCAAAGCTGTTCCCCGACATCCTCCCCGGGGAGGCAAAAGAGAAAAAAAGTTACACTGCTGTAAAGCTGCACACAAATAACTAAAACTATCATGAACAGTTCATAAGGTCAGCAATATTCAGCCGCTAATTCATATTGGCGTTCGTTGTAACAATCATGAACATAGATAGACAGATGTCCCGGACATTCAGCTTTGTTAGTACAATTCAATATAGTTCTGATAGTCGTCGTTCTGGACTCTTTGAAAACAGGATGGTGGAAACATAGTGACATTTACCAGTTTCATTGAGCTTAACAACATATATTGGCACCTTCCATATTTCAACGTGTCCTTCAGAATGCTATCGTGTTTGAGAAGTCCTGGTGTCATCCCCAGGCGTCGCACCACTGCACCTGTTAGTTGTGTCTGAGTCTCAACATTCATAAGGAAGGATTCATCTCTGTCAGACCAAGGTAAATGTGCCATACAGTAATTGTTAACATATTCCATGGATTCACAGTATCTCCCAAGCTATTCTCCATTGAATAATCAACATCATTGGCTCCGTGCTTCTCATATTCCTCTGTGTCACGGTTCTCTGAACAATCCTCGGTCAGCACACTCAACATCATACAGTCCGATTTCAGCGAAGATATGATCGGACCAGCTAGGAGGTATCCTAATTTTGACTGAACTGCTATTGGGCCTGACTTTCCATGAATCTGAGTTCCATCAACTAACATATAGTACTGATCCGCACCAATTAGTATGTCAATTACGAAAGAATTGGAGTTTCTTGTTGGATGGGCCAATTTGAGACCACGGATGTGCTCATAGTGAGATCAATTGCGATAGGTACTGATGTCTAATGGTGTGGAGATTTGAGGAACCACGAGAAGAATTAGTTTCACATCCCCAGTGTCACATGGTAGTCTCACACGGACGACATCAAGAGATCTTGTTTGAGAATTCCACATCCAAATGTTGACACGTTTATTTGACGTTTACTGATCAAGTTCAGTTGTAGTATTTTAGCACATGTTTCAGTTATGAATGAGCATTGTGAACCGTCGTCAAACAGGAAATTTGCACTTTTACAACTTATCTGGGAAGAAACTTCACCGCAGTTTTCAGCAACGTTGGCAAGACACAAGCGGTACTGTCAGCAAGATCATTTGTACCGTACTACATAAAACCCACAATCTCGATCGCATCTGTCTGAAGATGAGGCGAACATTTGGTGAGTTGTCTGATTTTGGTTGAACTCGTTTGTAGCCGCGATTCTGGATGGGTTACAGAGACTCGAGTGATGTTTACGTTGACAAATTCTGCATCGAAATTTTGATCCACAAACGAACACAAGGTGGGAACTAGAAAGACAATTGTAACACAAATTCTGTTCTTTAACGATGTTGAGTCTATCTTCGAAATTACTGACATTAGAACAAGAATATGAAGAGTGGGTTTGAGATTTACAATAAACACAATACAGCTTATTTGAAGACGAATCACTGATATTGTTATGAATTGCATTCTTGGCACTCGTGAATATAGTGGAAACAGGTGATTGCTCGTAATAACGGTCTTCACAGCCAGCTTCAAGAATTTCGATCTCTTGGCTGAGGAATTTCTGAATTTTAGTTAAGCGGAACTGTCTATTTCCATACTGAAGGACAATCGTACAATGTATAACATGAGGCAACTTTTGTAATACTGTTGATGCCAACATGTCACTGTATGATACTGTATGTTCATTCATCGCCTCCAGAGATCGCACATGTGACTCGAGTTCATCTTGAAATCTGTTAAGGCTATACAAGTTATACTGGGGATGAGGAAGTGCAGACAATGCTTGGAGATAATTAAATTTTATGTGACTGACCAAAACACTGCTTCAGAATTTTGATAGCCTGAATGTAGTTATCGTTGGTAAGTGGTAAACCCATTTATATATATACAACAAGTATAGTGAGCGTGAGTGTTGGAATTTCTTAATCCTGGGCAACTCAGTGTCCGGAACACTGTGAATTGCAGCTTCAAATGAGTCCCAGAATGTTTGCCACTCCATTATGTCAACCTAAAATATTGGCAAAGATAATTTGGGAAGAGATACATTTCTGGTAAAAGATTTTGGTGAATGATAATTTGTTGCTGTTTCGAGTTTAGCTGATGACTTTTTGGTCGGAAATCATAATCTGTGCTGACAGTAATGTTTTTTCAATTTTACACATGTAATTCTCAGTCTCATCCGCCTCCAGCACAAACTGTTCATCATCCTCGATGAAATTTAAAATTGACTCATTTAAAGTAGTTAAAGTATCAATATGCCTGGCTACTTGCGTGGTGATGATCTCTAACTCTCGGTAGTCAGGTGGTTCCATTTCCATGATCGATTCTGCAGCTTTAGTGTGTCTCGTAGAGTGACCTCGCAATGCTGTCCGTTTCCTTATCAGAGTGGCTAATTCTTCGGAATTTTGCTTTTCCATCTTCAAAGTGGTTCCAGGGACCAATATTTGGGAGAGATTCTAACTAAGCGTGTTTTGATGTATACTATATTAACTGAAATAAACAACTGACTAACAATAAAACTTGGCCGCGAGGTGAGTACAGTTCATACGTATGCTTATGCTCAGTGGAGTGAAGAATTGGCTATAGGCCACACCAAAGCTGTTCCCCGACAATATGCACAGACGGACAAAGAAATCAAAATTTCCAGATAAAAAATGCTTGCAGCCATTTTTAAAACAATTTTGGGAAAATATTTGACAGCTCCCAGCTAGAGGCCACCACCCCAAAGATCCATATGAAGCTTGGTGACAATCGGATGAGGGATGTGGCCTGAAGTGACTATCGAAGGATTTAGTCATGTAAAGAGTAAAATCATTATTTACTCAATAAGGCCTGAAACTCCAGAAAAAGTCAATGGACAAAACCTGCTGTTTGTTAATACTCTTTCCCCTATGTTGGATCATCAGCATACCGAAGGTTATTAAAATCTGGCTGACAATGACCAAGATATAGAGCTTCAAAGTAAGTTGTTACGGACAGACAGACTCATGGTCAGACGGAATCACGGACGTGATTCAAATCCATGATTGATGCTGGTGGCCATGTTGAAATTCATATAACTTTGATGTCTCCCATCTATAGGTCACCCTGATGATCCATATGAAGTCTGCATGGTGAATGATCAGATGAGTGATATAGTCTGTAGGTTAATTGTGCCCAAGGATTTTAGCCATGCAAAGAGTAAAATCAAAGATGGCTGAATTTTTTGTGGCTGAATGACCCCAAAATGACTTTTTCCCATCTACATATCAATGTTAACATCCATGACAAATTTCATGATCAGATGAACAGTCTGGCCTGCTAATTAGCCTCTGCTAGTTGACTGCATTTTGAAATCCAAGATGACTGCTGGCAGCAATGTTTTTTTGCCAAATGACCCTAAATTGACTCGTTCCCATCTACATATCAATGTCCACGACACAATATCCACGACAAATTTCAGCATGATCTGACCAAAGATACGACCTATAGCCCGTGCCAAAGGATTTAGTCAAGCAAAGAGTAAAATGCAAGATGGCTGCCAGCGGCCATGTTTTAAGACCGAATGAGCCCAAAATGTCTCATAGACCGGCCCCCAGATGAGGGTGGTGTCACACGAAAGGGTAGAAATTTTGACGCTATCTCCAATTATCCTTGTCCCATGGGGGTTCCAAAACACTGAGGTATCCAGGGCGGAACATGTGGAAAATATATTTTTTTGATGTTTTTGACCTGCAAATTTCAGTATAATCAGGAAAACCAATAAAATAAGACAAATGTTGAATAAAATATACTTGAATATCAGATATTTATTCTATCTGGGTTGCTTAACATTTATGATGTGCAAAAAGTTATATTATCCAACAAATTTTGTGCAAAATTCACGAAAATTCCAAAAAAATGCATAAATTGCAGTGCTTTTTCAAAAAAGTTTTCCAGATACCTGTTCACCTCACTATTGGCCATACAGTCACTCCCTGAAAACATATTCACCTCACTATTGGCCATAGAGTCACTCACTGTATATATATTTGCCACGTCAATAGTCATATAACCACTCGATATATGCATATATATCCACACATGACCATCCACACACTCGTCAATGACAATTCAGCATACATCAGGTACACATATATACACATTAATATGACTACTGCCATTCCATGTACACCTATACACATTACACATAGCTGCACATCTATTTATCCATTCAACCCACCAATGATCATACAGACAACACATGTATACATAAGTATACACCTATCTATGACAATACAGCCACACAAGGTACATATGTACATCTCACCCATGAACATACAGTCACTCCATATATACATAAACACATGTATGTACTCTCGTTATTTACATACATGTAAACCACAGCAATGCCCATTGAGCCACATTGTGTACACATGTACTGGTTAATCATAACCATACAACCATACAGTCACTCCCTGTATATATATATTCACCTCACACATGACCATACTCTCACTCCTTGCATACATATACATCTCACCATAGCCACGCCATTCATGACCATATAGCTAATCATGTACACCTACTAGTATTCACATCATTCATGACCATAAAATAACTCCCTTTATACATATTCACCTCACCTATGACCACACGGTAACTCCATGGGTGCCATATTGACCTCCATTCTGTATCACAAGTAATAATTACCTTTCATCGTTGTTCCAAAAAGGAAAAAAAAACACTACTGGAAGTTGCTGGAAAGACCATCAAGATATATGGATGTCATGGCTTATTTAGGAATGAATTGGGTTTTGGACAGTGACACGCTTAATACAATCAAGGAGTTAACATGTGCCTTATACATGTATGGTCCACATTCGAGAAAAGTGAATTAAGCTAGGTGGGTAAAGTTCCAGATGAAGTTCGAGAATCAGCAAAAGGTAGTTGATCTTTCTGCAATTCCACCATGTGAGGAATCTTTAATTCTACACTCAAAATGAGCCAACATGATGGCAAAACAGTGGATACTAGCAACCGTTGTCAAATCAACCACTCCCGGTGCAGCACTTCATGGATGGACGGCCGATAGGCAGCCTGAGTTGTTAGAACCAATCTTCTCGTAAGATGTTGCACATAAATTCTATTGACTGATACAATCACATTTGATGAAATTGACAATGACAGGGAAGATGAGATTACATAATCCGTGGGCAGAACTATTGCAATTTATGATATGAATTATATCAACTAATATGAGCGACCTTTCGAGTTTAGTATAGCATAAAATTAAAAGCATTGAGAACACTATCTTGGGGTAGGGTTAAGTTTTACTTTATTTCTCAATTCTGGTCTGGTACATGATTATAGCATTTCATGTCTGATATTGGGGAAGAATTCATGCTTATTGTGGTGCATGTTGTGCAGCTGTATCCATAAAACTGACAAAGTCATGGGAATTTTTCCGAAATTTTTCACTGAAAAATAATCAAAATTTAGATAATTTACCCCCAAAAAATCAAAATTTAAACAATAATAGACTCTACCATAACAGAAACCTCCTCAGATACATGCTAATTCCATGATATATAATAAGACTCTGAATTGGTTAACAAAACGGAACGAAAACGGGCTATTCTGACTTGACAGGTATTTTCAGATAGAAAATCAGTTTTAGGGGGGTGGGTTAAGTTTTTGGAAATATCTCAGCTTTTTGGAAATCATTGCTTGTGATGTTGATATCATTAAATCAGGTATATAATGCTGAAAATTTTGATGCACCACTGAGAGCTTTATACCGAAAAATGAAAATTTTATAGGAAATCTTCTGGAAAACTTTTTTGAAAAAGCACTGCAATTTATGCATTTTTTTGGAATTTCGTGAATTTTTCACAAAATTTGTTGGATAATATAACTTTTTGCACATCATAAATGTTATAAAGCAACCCAGATAGAATAAATATCTGATATTCAAGTATATTTTATTCAACATTTGTCTTATTTTATTGGTTTTCCTGATTATACTGAAATTTGCAGGTCAAAAACACCAAAAAATATATTTTCCACATGTTCCGCCCTGGATACCTCAGTGTTTTGGAACCCCCATGGGACAAGGATAATTGGAGATAGCGTCAAAATTTCTACCCTTTCGTGTGACACCACCCTCATCTGGGGGCCGGTCTATCATACGTTCCCATCTACATGTCAATACTAACATCCACGACAAATTTCATGATGATCAGACGAACACTTCATGCTAATGGATAGAATTTTGAAATTCAAGATGTCTGCCGGCAGCCATGTTTTTTTGCCGACCTGTAGCCTGTGCTAATGAAAATTGTTGACGGATGCACACAACCCATGGCAATAGCTCAAACTTTACAAAGTAAAGTTGAGCTAAAAATGGACCAAAATATGATATTTGTCCAATGACCATGACCGTAACAATTGACCTAGACCATATATGTCCTAGAGGCCCAGTCCGGTTGATGCACTATTTATGTTACTGTGAGTTAACATCAATTCTTAACACAAGGCCCATTGGTTGCCAACAGTGGGCATTTTCAACTTTTCTCCAAATATTTGATGCCGTTGCCATGGAAACCTGATTTTATCCGAACACAGAAGCCCCCCCCCCCTACCTGGGCACCCCATCCAAAAAGTTTCCCTTATAACTATTAAGCAACATATATTATTAGAAGTTTCATGCTTTTATTATAGTCACTAAAGTCACAAAAACACAATGATTGGGTCTGAGGGACCCCATTAGTACACTCAATTTCAGGGAAATGAATTTGCGTGCATGGGTAAATGAACCACATGTATTCACATGTGCATGATGTTCTATTATATATTACATAGCCATACTTATATATTTCGCATGCACGTGTCAGTCCTTCAAGCAATGGGGTGTATAGGACTATACCTTCTGATTAGACCCGAAAAAACCTTGAGCTTACTGATGGATGATATTTCTGGTATCCCTGAAGAAGATGACAGCACTTTATACAGTAGTAACCTACTACTTTGACACATTGAAACCTTGATCCATTTCTCCACAAAGATTGCATGAAATTATACAAGGTATCTTATAACAGTGCTTACCTTGACTCATGGGCCAAGCCTAGCGTTGACCATATTGTCTCATCACTGCACAATGGTTCTGATATTGAGACATTGCTTTGAGAAATCTTGTTGAGAGCCAGTTCTGTCTTATTGTGTTCTTGTGTAGTTTTGTTATCTTCAGTAAACTCTATATCAATAGACTCTGAGGTTGTAGAAACAACTGCTTCTGCTGCCACATCACATATTATTGTGTCAGTGATTGGTATCTTTAAGCCAAGTTCCATCTATGTTTTGTGTTCTGCTTCTGCAAGCAAGAATTTCAATAGAATAAATTTCCTATCAGAGAGATAAGATCTTATTCACAATTTCTTTTTAAAATAGACATAACGTATAGAATTGAATAGATTTTATTTGTAAATCAACACGCTCAGACAGGCAGAGTAATTGGGTGAATATTTGAAAACTGTACAATTTGGAAGATTGCATTACGTGAAATTCAAAGTTCAAATTCACAGAAAAAGAAAATTTCCATGTCGAACCTGATGACTTTAATACCATGAATTAGGGTTTGCTTCGGCACGCTGGAATTTTATTGCAAAGTAGTAAAATATGTCACTCCTGTAAATAACAAACAACAATCAGCTTACACCAATAGCAGTCATTTCATACCACTAAAATATATTTATTTTTATTACCTTTTGTTAATTCTTGGAAATAATTGAGCTTGAATAAGCTCATGATAGCGAATATGTTTAAAATCTCTATAAACATGTATCGACACTTTGTACCAATCCCAATATAATAATAACTGTTATCTTTGGATGAGTATTTTTTTAACAAAATATAAACATGCACTGGTAACAGGAGTGACATTAGTAACAGGAGTGACATTTTGGTAACAGGAATGACCCTCCTGGTTTTCACAATGTGGCCATATACAGTGAATTTTGGTACACAATAATGTTATGTCACTCAAGAATCTTGCTTTTTTATGTGATCATCTGTGCACAAAAACTCAAACCATGTTTGGCAAGGTCAACACTCTGGCTGGCACTCGACTGGTGGGCATCAACAGCTGGATACAATTGGACTCAATTGGACTGATTCAGATAAAGAATAGGTTTGGGTTTTCACAATTCACCCTGTATAAATTGGTCTGTCTGTGATTTATATTGAGAGCTAAGACTATTTATAAAAGTATGCAACTGTTTTGCTTGTTGGTGGGATACATGTAACTTGGAATAAATATCAAAAGATTTGCTGTAGCCACCAAGACAAGTCTCTGCATCTCTGATGTGACTCTTGTTGGAAATATAGTATAAAATTTATTTTGAATCAAACCGGAATACCAAATCATTCGTATCCATTTGACTCTTCAATATTAAGACATACATGTAGCTAGAAGCTATATAACACAAGACTTCAATTTATGGTCTTTATTTTTAACAGAACTGTGCTATCAATTTCTGATATTTTATATGTGGCAAATTTAATGAAGTTGACCATGGCCTGAATGGGGGGGGGGGGGCTTGCAAGATATCAAACAACAAATATAAAACATATATTACGGTACTTCATTTTTTTTCCAAATGGATTATATTGAATTTCCTTCTTGTGATGAAAAGTGATGACTGCTGACTTTGGTGATCTTCATTGGTCAACAAGAACTGGCTAATCAAAGTGTTGTTGGCAATAAATGTTCATTGCACATATCTGTTGCACCTAGCTGTTACTGTCACTCCTGTTACCAAAAAAGTAACAGGAGTGACAGTAACAGGAGTGACATATATGGCAGTTAATGACAAATTTTCTCCTGTTGCACAAACTTCTGTAATTATAGGACCAATGGTTGTAACATCAAATTGTACACTTTTCAGATATTCACCCAATTACAATAAACAAAAGAACATAATAAAATAGTATGATTGAGTGGGTTGACTGTACCGGTATACCAATTTCAATAAATTCCTGGTAATAACAACGTTCTACAAGTAATATAGATAATATATAGAAAAATAATTAATTTGAGTCGTCGAAGTTGTCCTCTGTAAACGTTCAGGTTAACAGGTTATTTTAAAATCAAATTTAATAATTTAGTATGAATTAATAATGGCTCCAGCCATAAACTAAGTTAACGAATCTCCATGTACAAGATGTAATCAATTTCATTGAAAGATAGTGAATTGGGCAATGAGTGGCACACATTTTGTCAAAAATTATGTTGGGCTTATCTGCCATCTGTAACAATATTTCGTAATCAATAGAATTCAAATAATGAAATATTGTTTCCTTATTCTGTGATGCAGTTGAACTGTTTTGCTGTGAGAAGAAATTAATGTGTCTAATTGTTTAATTAGTCACTTTTGTAGGGGCTATATGCTTTTTCTTACGTGATATAGAATTCAAATATAGTGGTATTGTATAGAATGATACAATTACTAAATTGGAAGAATGAGTGTATGGCCCAGGTCAAGTGGGTTGAAATATGGGGACTCTATTATGTAATGATGTCAATGAATAGAAACTTTATAAATCTATTTAAGAGCAAAATATAATGAGCGAACAGTTGAACAGTATGGATAAGCCTATTAATAACTCCATTAATTTTGCTTTCCTTTGAAGCTGAAGTTTGCTTACATGGGGAATGGGTAGCACTAGTGATATCACTTGTCTGTCAGGACCTGACTATTCTAACAGAGCTAGTCGCTCACTAATATTTTGAGCTTAGCTCTGATTATTTAAGAATGCCAGCCAACTGGGACCTTGACTAACTGGGACATTTGGGACCTCGAAGTTTATATCGATGACCAAGATATCTGACATCATTTTTCCACCAAATCAAGGATATCATGCTCATAACCGGAGTTCCTCTGAACCAATTTTTACACGAGAAACATCAAATTGAAGAGTGATGAATACACATTATCGGTACAGTGAAGTGACATGGCAGCGAGTTTGAGGCGGCAATCTGACGAAACGTGATACTACAGCCCATATCTCTTCACTGCACCGATAAAGAGTTTATTATATGACTTATGAGACTTAAATTTCGCCGAGAATTCACACAATTACCCAAAAATGTTACATAGTGTATTTTGAAAATTTTTGTGGACTTTCATTTTTTTTTTCTTCATGTTTTTAAAATTTTTATACCTTTCTATACTATACGATGAAGTATTATTCGGGTGGTCCCAGGGGCAAACTTTTGTTCCGAAGAACTATGGGTACACATAGTGTCGACGTCCGGAATGACCACTTGTCATTCGTCCATCCATCTGTCCATCGACACTTTTACGCATGGTGCAATAACTTTATTTTCTATTCGATCAGAACCAAATTTTGTATATGAGTTTCTCAGCCCAAAATACAGACCGAGTTCGAATATGGGGTTGATACCAGTTTTTTTTTATGGATTTATGGCCCTTTTTCGAATTAAATTCACACATGTGTCTGGGCCTCATTCGTTATTGCAAGTGTTATACTGATTCAAATACCTTTTTTTTTCTTAAAATTTCATATATGAATTGTTTTTAGATTTAGCTTCTTGCTCAATTTAACAAACAAACAAAATATTAAAACTTTTTTTTTAACTTAATAAATTTTTTTTAAATTATAAAAAATGTATTCAATGAAATTACTGAGACTAATTTAAACATCCTCTCCGGAACCACCATGCTGATTAATCTGACATGATGTGAAGGGGCCTTGGATGGTAGGTATTCAAATATTATCTCTTTCCACCCACCCTGTAAACACATGCTATCAATATTAAATTCAAATATTGGCTAGACAATATGAAATATCTGTGAAACAGTTAAATATACCTTACAGGCACCACTGTATAGTCCAGGCACATTAGACGTGAAAGTGGAAAAGTAAGGAAATAAATCGGGGAAAGCTGATTTTTTTTATATTATTTATGCCATATCATCGCGGACGCGAAACGATTTTTTCCACATACAAAAAAAACTTTTATATTTTTCACAATAAATTGGTAATAATGGGATGCTACAACAATTTTTCAGCGGAAACATATACCAAATGTATTCAATATTGTTCAATACACAATTCTCGAACCAGAGATACCAATTCAAAGGGGGGATTTGAATGAATTTCGCAGATACATGTATGGATATAAAATAACATAATAACCCCAAAAAATGACGATTTTTTTCAGAAAACTGTCGTATTCGATGTCAAATTTCTCGGGCTACTCATTACGTAGGCACGAGCAATTTGTTTTAAAAACTGCACAGACATCACTCCTTCAATAAAATATGTGGAGTTAGCGACTATATCAATGATAAGTGGCCAATACTTGTAAAAACATTACCATACCCCCTAAACTGGCTCTCGTCACATTTTGCTCTTCCGCTAGTCCAAGCGCTTGTTGTAGAAAACACCACAACTGTGAAAAAGGTGATAAAAGCATGAAACTTGGCTTATATGTTCCTTATATGCTACTGCTAATTTTCACATGTGGCGACAGACTTAGCAATGTTTGCTAGGCAACTACCCGGCATCGAATTAATGCATATGACTGATATTATGTGAGTTCTAACAAACTAAACTATGTCCTGTAGCATTTTTATGGTGAAAATAATTGTTGTCAGTTTGACCTGACTGACAAATTAGAATATTTCTTACTTACATGGGGCGACGGTTGCTAGGGTCACACCCAAAATCTAATAATGCACATACGACTGATATTATGGTAGCTTTAACAAACTAAACTACACCAAATAGCACTTTTATGTTGAAAACAATTATAAAAGTTGTTGTTGGTGTTGAGCTGGCTGAAAAAAATACCATATAATTCTTACTTATATTAGTGATAAAATGTTGCCAATGTCATACACGAAATACAAAAATGCACATATGACTGATATTATGGTAGTTTTAACTAAACTCATTTTTCTATGGTGAAAACAATTATAAATGTTGTTAGTGTGAGCCTAACCAGAATGTGCTACAAATTTAGTTTTCATATGGGTACAATTATCCATTATGCTCCATCAGTTCAGATATCGGGAATTCAAAGTGAGAGTTGAAAAGTTGTTGCTTATATTTAATACGAGGCATGACCATAATAGTTATATAAGCCATAGACCCACACAGCTAGATGTAATATGTAAGTCATGGACCCACTCTACTATATATGAAGAACATAAGGCCAGCCACCAATATGTTAGCCATAGACCTAGCCTACAATAGTTAGACTAGGACCCAGGCACATATACATAGTCACAGGACCCATGTCCATACATATAGATTATGGACGTAGGATATGTATAGTCCATGAACCAGACCGCTTAATATAAGCCCTTTATATATTGGCCTTGGATCCAGACATCTATAGACTAGACATACACCATTTAACCACAAAGTTAGATGGGTTATACCTGGTCACCGAGGCTGCAATGGAGCGATGCCGTGTTATAAAAATACAATAGTATACTCTATGATGAAGAACCCAGCCCATAATCATGTTGTATGATATCTAAGCTGCATGGTCAAGGACCATGACACTGTTACATGGTGCAAATACCCACGGGCCCACAGGTAGACCATGTACCCAGATACCATAGACCAAGTCTGATGCACAATACATTAGTACACCATGGATTCAAGACCCTATACATGGTATGAACATACGGGACAGTTTTGTGACAGACCAACCTATATATAGATATTGAACCGATGCCACATATATGAAGGTTAAGGATATAGGCCCCTATAAGTAGCCCATACACACATGGCACTGTAGGTTGGCCATGGACACATGCCCATATGTGTAGTCTATGGACCAAGGCCGATATATGTATGCCAATTATAGCATTGTACCCAGGCATAAGCAGGTGTCTATATGTAGGATATGGACCACCTCTTATACGTGATGTATCTACACCAAAGACCCAGGCATGTTTAAGTAGTGCTAATACCCAGGTGACTATAATTATGTATGCATTGGATACAGGTAGGACATGGAAATAGGTCCCTAAATATAAGCTAATTTACTTAACTGGTTCAGTGCTGAAAGCCCATATTTGGACCCTATGTAAGAGTGCTGGAAGCCCAGATATGGGCTTTGGCAATGACACTGTCTTGTTTAGTCAACTCTTGTTTAGTTTAATCATTTAAATAGCGTTTGTCAGGTAATATTTCAGAAATATTGTTACATATATAATTAAATTGGAACATTGTGAAGTTTGAATGGATGACGACCAATAAAAGGTCAGAAAAGTTTGAGAAAAATTACAAATGTTTGAGAAAAATTACAAATGTTTTGCCCTAAGGGCGGCCGACAACCAAGCTCATAACCATAACCTAATCAGACATCCAGGCTCATATCGATAACCTACTTTGACAAACAGACAACCAGGCTCATAACCATAGCCTAATGAGACATCCAGGCTCATAACCATTGCCTAATGAGACATCCAGACTCATAATCATTGCCCAATGAGACATCCAGACCCATAACCATAGTCTAATGAGACATCAAGGCTCATAACCATAGACTAATGGCTAATGAGACATCGAGGCCCATAGGCATAGCCATAGCCTAATGAGACATCCAGACTCATAACCATAGCCTATTGAGACATCCAAGCTCATAACCATAGCCTAGTGAGACATCCAGGCTCATAACATAATCACAAATGTATATATATGGGGGTCAAATTTGAGAAAAGAGTGCAAATTTTGTTTGTTGAAATATATATACGCATTTTATTACATGTATGTAGGATATTTAGCAGCGAACCAGTCAAGGAACCGGGGCATTATTAGTCAGTTCATAGATTCACATATATGCTGGTATGCAATGGACTGATCCACATATATAGGAGACACATGGACCCCAGGCTGTACGGGTAAGTCATGGACCAAAATGCCTGTGCATGGATCCACATCTCTATACGCATACCATATACGCACGCCCATTTTCAGCCATTCAACCAATGCCCTACATGATGGAAGTCCCTATAGATAGGCCATATGTGCACCACTATAGCTTGGCTATGGACCCATACAGCAATATGGTCTATACAGCAAATCCATAGAACCAGCCCTAAATAGTATATCGTCAGTCCAGGCCCCTTTCTATGACATGGAAACAGTAGTTAAGACACGTCATTGGATGCAGTTGCATATAGATAGGCCATGAACCATGGTAACTATGGGTTGGTAATGGGCCCATGGCTGCCCATGTAAATAGGAATAAAAGGCCGCTCGGCCACAGTGTCCCCCGAACCGGTGGCTTCATTTGGAGCATTGTTTGCGCATAAAAATTGGCATGGCAGAACACAAAATCGAATTTGATCTATCTGTTGTGCTAGTAAACCAAATTTAATTTCATTCAGTACACATTTACTAAAGTTATCATCCGGAAACCTCAAATTGGCAAAAATTCTAAGTAAAAAAGGGACATAACTCTGGTGAAAATTGGCGGGCGGAACCCAAATTCGAACTTGACCTGTGTTTTGCTGGGAGAAAGACACATACCAAATTTGGTTTAAATCTGATTAACTCTACTAAAGTTATCATCCGGACACCAACTTTTGGGGTTTTATATGTCGAACTTGAGCTGTATTTTGATATAAGTAATCCACAAAAAAACGGGTCTTGCACATAAACAATCCAAAATCAAGTTATCATCCGGAAACCAAAAAACAGAAGAAAAAGTGAATTTTCTATGTCGAAAAAGTGGCATAACTCTGCCAAAAATGGTCGGGCAGAACCCAAGTTCGAACTTGACCTGTGTTTTGCTGGGAGAAAGTTATATACCAAATTTTCAGGGGTTTTCTAAGTCAAAAAAGGGCCATAACTCTCGCAAAAATGGGCGGAGCAAACCCATATTCGAACTTGACCTTTATTTTGGTCTGATAAACTCACCTATGAAATTTGTTTTGATCTAATAACCGAAACTAAAGTTATCATCCGGAAACCATTTCCGGACGCACGGACAGACGGACACACGGCTCGACGGACGAGGAGTGATGACTATAGCTCCACCGGAGACTTCGTCTCAGGTGAGCTAAAAACTGAGAGAACTGCTACCTTGGTGATACTAAAGTGGAGATTCATTTGAACATAATATTTGTTTTATATATATTACTTATTATTTAGAGGGACACTAACAATCACTTTGGCAACAAAAGTATATTGTTTGATATTTTTGAGACTCTATTTAGACATTGTGTGTCATATGTTGTTATAACAAATATTTCAGTCCCACAAAGTTGACGTCGGTGCATGTTTATTTATAGTTATTATCAATAAAATGTGTTGTTGTTGTTGTAACTTGGGGTCTGGAAGCATGATCATGTCTTTAATCACTTCAGCAATGTCACCGGGCCCAATTTTCAGCAAACGAGTCACGTTGGGTCCCATTATGATCAATTGGGAAATTTGGTAAAGTTCTTAACAAAAATATGCAATTTTTCGACAAAAAATGTGTTTGGGTGAGCGGTAGATAAAATCCATTATTTTACAAACCGTTCTAAATTTCTGTTAACTTCTGTCTACATATGCTTGTCAGATAACTGCTACACAATATGGATTAAACAGTTTGGTATTATTGCAATATCAATTTGAATGATAATGTTTGAAAAAAAATATTTTTGTGAAAAAGAGAGATTTTTCAGCAAAAAAAAGATGTTTCGGCTCCAAATGGCAGGACAATCCAAATTAACCAAATACTTTTTTCATATCAAATAGGGATATGATATGATGTAGTACTTTTAACACCAACAATGTTTCCAAATATATTAAGACATAGCAGCAAGCCTCTCTTTACCAATATTGTTCATTTCTGGAAAAAGTCACTGGTGGGTATCGTTCATCATCAATTTGACAATATATTGCCACCACCAATTCCGTTATTTTTCACTGTCATTTTCGTGAACAATATATATTTATTCTTTAAAAAAAGTTGTTTGAACTTGTTTCAACTCTATATCTCGAAAACTAGAGCTCTTTTTCGATTTGGCCGTTGCACTAATAGTTTCCAATTTATTCATATTGTCATTGTTGATTGCACTTTAGGGACCACAGAGCCCTCAGAAGATTAACATTGTGATGCGTGAAACTATTTTATTGAGGGCTACTTACGGTCTTTTATATAAACTGTGGTAATATGTTTTGAGATAGGACATTTAATAATTAATTGTGCTTAAGCGCAATCAAGCACAATTAATTATTAAATGTGAATTTGGCCTCCCATAGGTGTAAGATGAAATACTCCACTACTCCACACTATATCACCAGTGGTGACAAGGTCTCGATCGAGGTTTTTTACACAAATCGAGGTTTAGTAAGTACATCGATTTTGGGTTCTCCCTGACCTGCTTACACAGCACAGTCACAGCGCACTGTGACAGTCAGTGTCACTGTCACTAGTAGTGTCAGTGTCAACACAACACTACAACAGCCTGAACTGTGAACAGGTCAAGACTCTTAACCTGTTCTGTGTTTACTCAGACTCACTGTCACCTGGTCACATAGCGTAAACATATTTTTCACACAAATCGAGGTTTAGTACATCGATTTTTGGTTCTCCCTGACTAGTCGAAAATCTACAGGATAC
The DNA here is from genome assembly GCA_032622095.1 of Siphonodentalium dalli. Taxonomy (NCBI): domain Eukaryota; kingdom Metazoa; phylum Mollusca; class Scaphopoda; order Gadilida; family Siphonodentaliidae; genus Siphonodentalium; species Siphonodentalium dalli. Next base: position 142,163,057 of record CP136063.1, read on the forward strand.
TAAAGATTCAATGTATAGACTATAGTCAATTTTGGACTACTCCCTGACCTGGTAAGTCAGTGTGTTGACTCTTTCAACTTATTCCAAGATCCCAGTTGAGGAAGCTCCATTCATCCGGTCCTACTAAACAACGAACACAAACGAACACAAACGAACACAAACGAACATAAACGAACACAGGTCCAAAAAAAAAAGCGGAATAGAAGGGTGAAATTTGGTCTGTGGGTGCGTGTGGGTCCACTATATGTGTATGTGGTGTTATTTCCAACTTTGATCACTTATTTTTTTAGTTATTAGCATTATTTGAATACAAAGCTACTAAACAACGAACACAAACGAACATAAGATTAGCCATATTGTAAAGGTGTTAATTAACTACGGCTTAATCTTTGCACATCTGTGAGTTGTTTTTACTGCAATGTGATTGTCAGTTTTGTCACTGATGGCAAAAAAACACGGGAAACATCAGAGGTCGGCGTTTTAATGCATATCTAACAAAACATTTGAGTTGCTCTTTTTATCGACCTTATATATCGTCGTGTGAGAATCAGATGGTTCTATCCAACATTAATCATTTTGTTGGGAAATCGATGTTGAAATTTTGAGACGGGAATTACCAAGTAAATCGTTTTCAGTGTGTGTCGTCATGTTTCAAAATGTTAAAGCTAACTAAAATATTATTATATCCGAAGTCTCAGTTCTAGAAACTCGCCAGTTTTATAATAAAAGACACTACGAAAAATGTGTTTAGAGATAGAACCCTTTTGCTTAAGAAACCATCGTCTCGCTTCCGGATCAGAGTGCACATGGAGATAGAACTCTCTAGCCTGAATTTTTCCTCCATTTTATGTAGGCCTATGTGGTTAAATTCGACAGCATGCAGTTAATCAAGAAATATGTTGTATTTTCTCTCGCGGTTTGTGAGGGGATTGTGTTAGAATATATGAGCGAGTGGTCACTATTCTTTGCCATTTTGATAAACGAATGGTTGTCTCTTTCAATTTAATGGGTAAGAATGCATATATATAGGCCTGAAAATGGCGTGACGCGCAGAATAACTTCTCACATTTTCACCAAAAACAAAAACATGAAAGCCAGACTGGTTCCATCCTTTGGATTTTCGAAGGAACAACTCAGTTAATAACTAAAGTTGAGGTCTTTTGATAATGCTTTGGTTCACCATCTGGGTCCGTGTCGTTTCGACCGGGACATTTCGGCTCAGTTTTAAGCCGAAACGTCTCACTTATTGAGCCGAATCGTCTCAACTTTTTCTGACTTTTGATGATATTTTCTTTGAATATTTCGTACATTTATGAGTTGTTATGCGGGAATTTTGTTATGAAATGTGACTTTTGATGACATTTTCGTTGCGTGATTCAGTATGTATTTTTGACATACCAATAAGATATTTGAATACAATGTGACTATAGCGGTGATTTTCTTTGCTTATTTGTGAATGAAATGTGATTTTGTTTGATGTTGTTTGATGTTATTCACACTTTAACTCGGTTGTTTGCATTACATCTGTCACTCAGACACATAGTGAGAACTGATTAGAGGTTGTTTCTGACAACCGGCCAACTTGTATCAGTGTTTGTTTAGGGTTCCTAGAGTATATTAAGCATGAGATACTGCTCTGTTCATATCATCTTGAAATCGTTCAACATGCCGTACAACCTTCGTCGACAAGCTTCAACTGCTTCACATGCAACTCGTCTGGTGTCTGCTCTGCGATATATGTATATCGCATCAGCATCAGATTTCATTCAGGATGAAATCCGACCTACGTCAGACGAACCGATGGACACTTCATCGCCACCAGACGACAACCACTTCACTTCACCACCAGCACCACCACTACCATCACCATCAGTAGCACACAACCCTTTGATGATCATTTCTCAACATATCGACTATACCCATGCAGATACAAAAGACAACGACATATCCGACAGTCCACTACCCGACGACGACATAATCGACAAAGCAACCACATACACCGTGCTGCCAACGGGCAGTAAGCGTGGCCAGCCTCTTCTGCTATCTAACCAAGGTTATTCATTTGGCATCAAGGTAAATAAATTTTTACTTGACTATAATAAATATATTAAGACGAAATACATACCGGCAGACAAATTAAATATAATAAAGAGAAATTAAACATATTGACAAATTAAATATAAACAGACAAATTAAATATAATAAAGAAATCTAGAAATTCAGATAATTGAATAATATATACTAAATATATATTAAATTGAATTTAAATCCAATTGTAAATATATTATAATATTTTACAAATCTAATAAATACTAATCTTTATGCAGGTTAAAGATGCCGCCACAATAGACATGTTTCGACCTGCGTCTGACATCGTGGAACAAGCCGTGAGAGACAGCGTATTTCCTAGTCACCGACCTCAACATGGAAGCCTACTGACACATCGTTTTCGCCACCCCCATTCAATTACTAAGTAGGCATTCTACAGCAGTCTCAAATGTGGTTTATTGATGGAACGTTTAAGGTAATTACTAGCATCTTAACACGTTGAGTGCCGGAAATCAATTAGTAATCTCGCCAGTTTGCCAAATCGTGGCAAGATAGATACCCTTAGTAGACCATAATTTGGCTTCAATGAAGCAAAAATTGGATGATGTCGCGACTTTAGATGACAGAAACGGCGATTGATAGTACTACAAGATAACTCGTAGCCGGCACTGGCGGAAGGAATTTGGGTATTCCCACCACCAGTGCCAACTACGAGTTATCTAGTAGACACAATTGGACACGTTTGAGCAACAAATATGAAGTAGAATGTAACCCAAACATGTTATTTTGGTGGTAAGCATATTTATGGAGGTGTGGGAGTCCTTGTGGTGGTTATAGATCGTTATATAGTTAAATTGTGGCTGATGCACGGCGGAGCAAATTACTTATATATATGAGCATGCATGCTACAGACGGCGAATCCGAAGTGGAATCGGTGAACTTGTTTCCTGTGAGGATGAGTTTATTTCGTCCATACAGTAATAACTACGAGCATGCATATTCTGTTGTTTCGGGTATTGTAAGTTATCTCACATTTAGCCTGATTGAGGCCTATGCTATAGGGTTCCAAAGTACAGCCCAAAATAATAGTGTTGGAAGAATTGTCAGCACAAAATTAAAACAACCATGCAGCAGTAGCCAAATAGATCCCTGCACATTCAGGGGTGTGCTACATGTAACGATTCCATGTAATCCATGCGCCTGGAAGAAAGTCAACCTTTACTGTAAACCTCTATGCTACACAAAACCATGATTCCGTAACTAGGTAAGTAGAACAGTTCGATGAACTGCATGACGTCTAAAGTACGGTAATTGCTACGCTTTCCATTGTCCAACACATTCGGAAGTGGGTAAAATGTAGTTTTGGGGAATAATTGTTCCGCTTTACTTGTATTATAAATAATAAAATACCTAGCCCCCAAATGGAGCCGCACAGTGTATACAAAAACAACTGCTGTGTTCCCTAATAATGAGATAATGGTAGCATCAATGCGCATATAACGTCATGGATTATCCGCTTATCTTGTGTTGGATGCGTCCACTCGCACATGAACCGATTTGGCAGGCCTGTGTGACGTGTGTGGTTGTGTGAAGTTTCAATGTGTTGAAACACAATGATGTAACCATTCCTTGAAACTGCCTTCGCATGTTTGTACATTGTGAATATCCACCCCCTGACTTTGTTTGCATGCGTGAACATTGTCAGTCTATTGAATACCAAAACCCCAGTCTAAATTGCCCACACACAACTGCCTCTGGTGGTCACTCAGTGAGACAGTGTCAGCTGTATTCACTCACAACTGGACCATTTTGAGTAGAATATATGTGCTGATGGTGCTCATTTCAGTTGAACGATGTAAGGGGAGCCACACTATTTATTTGATAAAATCACTGTTCTGATGTTCCGACGCAGGTTTTCGTGGTGTATCGACCTATTCCACTGCTTCCGTTTGTCAGTTACACGACATGGAAACCACTATGAGATAACTCGTAGTGGCAACCTGCGAAGGTTGCGAACTACGAGATAACTCGTAGTGGCAACTACGAGATAACTCGTAGTAGTGGCACTCAACGTGTTAAAAGCATACCGACAACGTCAAAACTACCCTAAAGACAATGAAACCTTGAGACAACATGGCAAAATCTTATCACCCCAGTCTCAGTACTGAAACAATACTGCACCGCCGACAAATACCTCTAATCATAAGCCGACGGCAAGGTGTCAACCAACCACGCATTAAGCTGTGAGATAAGATATGAGATAAGCCGTCAATTAGCACATCCTAAATATACCTCATACTATTTTGTGACTCCATAATTCATATCTCCATTATATATAAGAGATTATTCAAAGAACCAGTAATATATAATCAATTTGTATATATTTTTTACAATATCATGATTCAAAGCTGCCTCTCTTTGTTCATGATGTGAGTTTTGACATACTTTGCCGTTTTCAATTTCATAACATCTTTTTCATATTATTCTTTGCCATTTTCATAACCTCTGTTTTATACTTGTAGCTTCTGCATGTCGAGGCAGACCACGTCGCGATCTCCGTGGCAGCTCGTGACCTTGAGACAGATCACAGAACCAAGTACACCAGGATCGACTTGGTGATTGAAGAGTTGTGGCAGCAATATAGAGAGAAGACCGTAACGACGACAGTGTTTCTGCGAAAGTGCAACGCAATTTACAAGATGGGAAAGAAGAAGAACTAGTGCTATAATAATTGTGATGAGAACTGACACATGTATATAAAGTGCTTTTGTGATGTGATGTGTGACATTGTTCGGTTTTTCATATACAGTTGTAGTCAAATCTGTCCAGTTAAGCGATATTAGCGATGTTTCATTTTTATGGTTTCGGACTAAAACCATAAAAATAAATAACATCGCTAACATCGCTTAAATGGTCAATTCAGTTATTGTGACTACAACTGTATATGTGACATTGTATCGTTTGTTCATAATATATTCCGTTTGTGTTTTTACTATGTTGTTTATTTATGTTTAAATTTGCTGAAATAAATTGTTATCCATCTCGCCAAAACTGTTGTCAAATCTGTCATAATCTCCAACAACACACCATAAAGTGACGAAATAAATCAGCTTAAGTAGTGATTAAGCTGTATAAGCCGAGTTAATCCCCTGCAATCAACTCCAATTAACACATACAATATATGGGGCCGAAACGACCCGGCCGAAACGTCCCAGCCGAAACGTCCCTGGACCGAAAAGGTCTGAGCCGAAACGTCTTCGGATGACCGAAACGACCCGTTCCCCACCATCTGGTAGACTGCTGGTCGCATTGATTTGTTCTCCAACAACACAATATTCTAAAGATGGTTTCTCGGTTATAATTATTACCGTGGACGGGTACATGAGACATCTATATATAGTTCCATGCCAACAAAATATGATCGATCAACACACGAAAAAGGTCCGAAACATAATACATATACATGTATACGTGTAGACTGAGATATTCTCGCTACAACAATTCAAATCAGAAAACAACTGCGCTTCCAAATTGAAATAGGAAAAAAACAGACAAATTTTGTTCAACTTCATGTCGCTGCAATTCGATGTCTAAACTACGACGGGACTGACCTTACCTGTAGTATCTTAAGATATGGAAGTTGAACAAATTTGATGTGCAACTTTTTCGACTGATAAAAATAACGAACATAATATCCTCTATCGAGGAGAAGTGGAAAATCGAACGACGAAATTAAACTTAGAAAGAACCATATGTATCATATGTGTCATTGTGTGGCTATGTGCGAAACAATATATTATAGTTCGTACTTCGGATCACATTCATACATGAATTCATACATACCGCCGACCTCTGATGTTTCCCGTGTTTTTATTGCCATCAGTGACAATACTGACAATCACCTTGCAGTAAAAACAACTCACAGATGTGCAATTAACAATTAAGGAGACCGAGTAAGTCGTAGTTAATTAACACCTTTGCAGTATGGCTAATCTTAGTCGAAAATCTACGGGATACTTACTAAAGATATACATTCAATGTATAGTCAATTTTGGACTAGGCTAATCTTATGTTCGTTTGTGTTCGTTGTTTAGTAGTTTTGTATTCAAATAATGCTAATAACTCAAAAAATAAGTGACCAAAGTTGGAAATAACACCACATACACATAGAGTCGACCCACACGCACCCACAGACCAAATTTCACCCTTCTATTCCGCTTTTTGCACCTGTGTATGTTCGTTTATGACAAATTATGTTCGTTTGTGGAAATTGTGTTCGTTGTTTAGTAGGACCCCCATTCATCACGAGTCACGGAATGGATAAGGCATAACTTAAGTCTGTTTCACGGACTGGGGTAGCACAAGGGTCAAGGCACATTTCGTCTCGTTTACCTGTTATTTAGTCATTTGTCTAGAAATAGGTGAATCTGCGTTGATTGTATTTTTGGGGATTCGCAAGCGACAAAACCGGAAGTACCTGTCTTGTCGGGTGAGCATATAAAAATATTGACTGGGCGTCATCGAATCACAAATAAAGCCAAGATAATATTCTCTGATTCTAATTTCTATTGCAAAACAATAGGTGGGGAAAATCAGTTTTAGAAGATATGTTTAGATTTTATATATATTCAAATTTATTGTTGTTGAGTGTCACTGTGTTGACAGTATCCGGATAACAATATTAGCATTACATGCATGGTTGGGCCAATGTTGTCACAACCACCCTCTGAGACTGAATGGTTGGGCCAACATAATTTTGCTCATTGAGTCTTTGGGCCAACGTATTGGGCCTACATTGCATGGGCCAATGTTGGACGACATATTCAGGGCATGATTTAAGCGATATCGCATCGCTAGCTATATGCGATACAATATACCCAGTTTGACCATGCAATATCAGCCTGCTTCTGGCGAATTAATTGCGATACATGATGTTTGCATGCAAAACCCACGATCCGGTCCACAACATTGCCTTGCAGAATACAGATCGTAACAGATTGAGGTGACGTGTATGGGAGGCCAAATTCACATTTAATAATTAATTGTGCTTATGCAAGCGCAATCAATTGCGCTTAAGCGCAAGCGCAATTCATGGTTATATGTATAACAAAACACCCCTGGTGAATAAATAGGTTTCTCCATAACTTTGCATTAACTCCTATTGACATTGTCACTTCTTGGTTTCATTGGTTTGGATGGGTAGGGAGCTAGCCCAACTTCTTTATCAAAATGGCTGACTGATCGCAATAGTATCACCTTCTGTTTTAGTTGGAGCGATTCGTGATAGCATTATAATATTATCTTCGGTATATACTAGTATTAGTTGGGGCTACATGCAATAGCATTACTTTCTGTATTAGTCGGGGCGACATTGATTTTCTTCAATTTTCGAGTATGAGGGAAGCAAGCCCTCGGTGACACCACATTCACACTATATATTATGATCATGGAAATACTATAGATTTGTGCAAGAGCTGCTGATTTAATAAGAAAAACTAGAGCTTCAGGACTGAGACACCAAAGCTCCAGTAATTACACACTATTTTTTGGACAGGGATGCTGATAATATGAAAATAGGGTTTTTTCCCCCTGATTTAAGTCAATAAGTAAACCATACAGTAATGCTCTAATTAATCGACTCCTTAACCACAGCAGAATTATGGATAACTTTTCAGGTTTTAGTCGGAAATATGGCTTGTTGCCATTCATCGGAAAGCTCTCGAGAGCTTTTCGATGAATATTGGCAACAAGCCATATTTCCGACTAAATCCTGAAAAGTTACCCATAATTCTGCTGTGGTTAAGAAGTCGATTAAATAGAGCATTACTGTATGAGGTAAGAAAGCCCTCATGCAGTGACACCACATGCATGTATAGGATATTACCATAGCAAAGGCTAAAATCTGTGCAAAAATACATTAAAAACATCATACAAAACATTACTAGAGTTCCGGGAAGGCGACATCAATTCTTTGGATAGAGGGATGCTGATAATATGTAATTAGGGGATTCTCCTTGTTGAACACATACTCACAGTTTGACTGTTGCGTGTTAGTACAGGTCAAAATTAGCCCAATGCTCATCTTGTGTTGCTAGGTGATACACCAGGTCATGCTAATAGTTTATGGGTAGGTTAGATAGTAGTCACAATTACGCTTAAGCGTAAATGCCCTATTTGCGCTTAAGCACAATATGTGGTATTTGCGCTTAAGCGCAATTCATTATTAAATGTGAATTTGGCCTCCCATAGACGTGAGGTCAATATAATTTACAATGCAAGAGGTATATAACTGTATTATTTGACATGGTGCGTATTCTAGACTGGTACCCTGTCCCAACTCCAGCTACTCGCCCATAGGGACAGGGATAGGCTAAACAGAAAGTGGAATTTTGAATTGTGTTTCCGGTTTGTGAGACATTGTTTTAAAATAGAAAAGCACATTTCAACATCGGTATGTTTTTCTTAATTTAATAATACAAGACGCAAGTATATAACTTTGACAACTACTCAATCAAATTGAATAGAGTAATAAGTTAAATAGTGCGAAATCATGTTTTTGTAGCTTGGATATTTGGAAACTCTGATGTCAACAAACACCCCCGGTAACCGGTTACATCAATTTTGTGTCGAAGTTTGCTGCCTTGTGTCTCATTTTATTAACTAAATTCATCGGGGATATATTTACGCTCATGTTGACACCAAAATTAACACAAGGGGTCAATGTGATTTGCCTGGGTGGACCTTTTACCATAAATTGCCAAACTTGGCCATACCGTCCCATGCTCTGACAAGTTGGTCAGTCTCGTACTACATACATTTAAGGGGTTTATTTACATTACTGATAAAACAGGTATCTCCTTCACACATATATGTCAATATAAGTTGATGACGATAGTTTTATTTGTTCCAAATAAGTTTCGTGAGGTACTAGTAATCACACACCCCCCCCCCCCCTCATGTCTGATTTGTTTATTTCAATGTTTTGGCTATATTATTGTGGTCATTTTAGTACCAAAATCATCTATATGAGGGTGATGGGTTGGGGGCAGGGTGTTTCAAGGGGATATTTGTGGCAGGCCACCCACCCATGCTGTAAAATCGGCCGAAATATTTAACATTCTCGAAAATGGTCCATGCCCCATTTTCACACCCTCAGGGTGGTACCCCCGGGAGTGATGGCCGGGTCAGGGTGTTTCTAGGGGGTATTTGGGGCAGGCCACCCACCCATGCTGTTTATAAATTGGTCGAAATCCTTACCGTTCTCAAAAATGGTCCATACCCCATTTTCACCCCTTGGGGTGGTACCCCCGGGGGATGATGGGTGAGGGATCGGGTGTTTTTAGGGGTATTTGGGGCGGGCCATCCCACCCATGCCATCAAATCGGTCGAAAGAGACATTTTTGAGAATGAGGAGTAGGGAATAAGTTCCAAATGTCATGTTCGTTAAATATTAAATACTAACATACAATTCTACTGTGGTTAAGGAGTCGATTATTTAGGGCATTACAGTAGTCTTGAACCACAATGGGATGAAGGATATCCATATGCAGTAGTATTGTAGTTTTTAGTCATTGTGGACTGGATTAAGACATCTTTCCAATTTAATAAGCCAGCTCACAAAATTAATAAACTGCAGCGAAAGCCACCTTTGCGGGGGATACTCTGTGTTGTGCACTTGTTAAAAGGAGGATTCGGGGGTATACATGTATAGTGGAGACCTTCGTCCGTCAATCCATCCATCTGTTCGTAACTTTTCACGATACAGCTCAAGTATCTTTAGTTCAATGTTGATGTCTTTTGGTATGCCAGTAGACCAGCTTGTGAAAAGGATATCCACATAGTGCAGGTTTTGTCCTCTCTTTTATTCGGAGTTATGGCCCTTTGCTGGACTATAACAGCTAGTGTAAAACGTGTAAACCTGTCCATAACAAACATTATGCTGTGGATGTCTTTATTATTGGTTTTTGTTGTCTTTGGCATGTTGATAGCACAGGTTGGGGGAAGAATATCCACATACTATGGGTTTCGTCCATTAAATTTTACCAGAGTTACGGCCCTTGTTTGACTTGGAAATGTTTTCATTTTGTTTCCGAAAGAACATTTCAGCTTATAACTTGAGCAAGGATATTCTGATTCAGTTGTGTTTTGGTATGTTGATAGCACTTTTGGGGGAAAGGATACTGACTATCTACATGTTTCGTCCATTCATTTTTACAAGAGTTACAGCCCTTGTTTGACTTGGGGAATTTTTTTATTTTGTCTCTGTATGAACATTTCAGCTTGTACCTTGGGCATGGATCATCGGTTTGGTTGTGTTTTGATGTATTGATAGCCCAGTTTAAGGGGAAAGTGTGCCCACTTCTTGGATGTAGAAAATAAAAAACAAATTTCCATCCATTGGCCACTCTCTAAACTGAGCGCCGTGGCATATGCTACTCTCTAAACTGAGCGCTGTGGCATATGCTACTCTCTAAACTGAGCGCAGGGGCATATGCTACTCTCTAAACTGAGCGCAGGGGCATATGCTACTCTCTAAACTGAGCGCCGGGGGCATATGCTACTCTCTAAACTGAGCGCTGGGGGCATATGCTACTCTCTAAACTGAGTGCCGGGGGCATATGCTACTCTCTAAACTGAGCGCCGGGGGCATATGCTACTTTCTAAACTGTGCGCCGGGGGCATATGCTACTCTCTAAACTGAGTGCCGGGGGCATATGCTACTCTCTAAACTGAGCGCCGGGGGCATATGCTACTCTCTAAACTGTGCGCCGGGGGCATATGCTACTCTCTAAACTGAGTGCCGGGGGCATATGCTACTCTCTAAACTGAGCGCCGGGGGCATATGCCACACTTGGGATTGCACTTGTTCATTTTAGGTTCTGATAAAGATTGTGTTGAATTGCTACTTATTCACACCAATATTTATGTGTGTATTGTCACATACAGGGTGTTTGAAGTCTAGCCATCAAGCTCACATGTCAAATCAGGATTTGATTGTACTAAAAATTAGCATTTACCCATTTTTATACGCCCATTTGAAAAAAACGGTCGTATTTATGTAAATGGGTTATCCGTGGATCCGCTTTTAGTTTCCGGATGATAACTTTAGATTGAATCAAGTGAACTGAACCAAATTTGGTATGTTAGTTTACTACCCCAAAATACAGATCAAGTTCGAATATGGGTTTCATCCGCATGATTTTAACTGAGTTATGTCCCTTTTTCGACTTAGATTTTACATGATTTTGCGGTTTCCGGATGATAACTTTAGATTGAATAAAGTGAACTGAACCAAATTTGGTACATTAGTTTACCACCCCAAAATACAGATCAAGTTCGAATATGGGTTTCGTCTGCATAATTTTGACTGAGTTATGCCCCTTATTTTAGTTAGATTTTACCTGATATGCAGTTTCCAGTTTATTGTGTTTTATTTTTGTTATTATTGTCTTAAGTCAAAGGTTTCAAACAAATGAATTAAACCTTGCCCCACTCTACTCCAGAAACGGGAGTATTATGCCACGCCCCGACAGCGTGTTCTTGTTATACACCTGTTTTGAAAAAAAATGTTTTGTTATTGGTTCATCCGTCCATCTGTCCTTTAGTTTTTTTTAGTTACCGGATGATAACTTTAGTATAAAGTCTAAACTGAATGGAATGAAATTTGGTATATGGGTATACTAGCAAAAAATACAGGTCAAGTTCGAATTCGGGTTCCACCGGCCAATTTTCATCAGAGTTATAGCCCTTTTTGTTGGAATTTGCACTCAATTTTCATTTTCCGGATGATAACAGTAGTAACTCTGAACTGAATGGAATGAGATTGTGTATGTGAGTTTACTAGCCAAAAATACAGGTCAAGTTTGGATTCCGCCCGCCAATTTTTGCCAGAGTTATCATCTTTGTCAACTTCGCCAATTATTTTGGTTTCCGGGTGATAACTTCAGTTTTAGTTGTCTGACTGTTTTCGATTATTGTATGTAGATCAGCCACTTGAAAATACAGGTCAAGTTTGAATTTGGATTTGGTCCGCTCAATTTTGCCGGAGTTATGGTCCTTGTTGACTTAGAATTTGCTGATTATTTTGGTTTCTGGGTGACAACTTTAGATTTTGTTATCTGATTGTTTTAAAATTTGGTATATGGATTACTCATATGAAAATACAGGTCAAGGTCGAATTTGCATTTTGTCCACCTATTGTAACCGGAGTTTATATGGTCCTTGTTGACTTATAATTTGACAATTATTTTGGTTTCCGGGTATAGCCTTAGTTTATAGTCATCGATCTGTTTGTTTTCAAATCTGGCATATAGATCGTTTTAGTGTTATTCATCTTTGTTTATCTGAAAATGTTGGTTTTTTGTCTGTCCGAGCTGATATCTGCACCACTAAAGTTTTTTTCTCAACGGATTGTGATTCTGTAAGGCATATGCTTCAAATTCTGGGTGGGTGTGGAGTTCACACCCTTGAGAATTTCCTAGAATCCAAGATGGCATTCAACATGCCGACTTGTTACAAAATATGAGGTAAGTCACTTTAATCCATTCTGTTGGAGACCATATATAATGTACACAAATGTATACATTATTCGGATGCTATTACATTGTACAGGAAACATTGGTTCTCCAATAGCAAGATGGCTGCCAAAATGTGGCCTGAATTGGAAAATAGATACATTCTCACTCATATCTTCTATATCCGTTTCTACTGTTTGGAACTGACATTAAATTGTTGTCTGTTTTCCTATTATTCATGCCCTATGAATTATTTGGACAGTGAATGGTGTTGTTCATTTGTGTTCAGCTACTTCCAATCCTTAAAAAAAAAATTTAAAGAACGTATTTAGTCGAAAACTCACTTTCGGTTTCTAGTCATGTTTTAATATGAAATAAACAGATCTGAAAGAGTTAAGACAGTGGAAGTATTACCGACAAAATGAAATCACATTAGGGTCTGAAATGGTAACTATGGTTTATGATGGCAGTCAAAATGGAGGCAAATTTATTGAAAATTCTATGTTTCGTCCTTATTCGTTTAGATGTTGTGGTTGATTCGTGAAGTTGACTAATCTGCATTGGAGACAATACACTTGTTATTTCTTTGGTCTCAGTCCATTTCAATCCCTAAACAAATTTATCTTTGTATAACTTCGTGTTTCTAGCCATATTGCAATGTAAAACGAAACCCGAACTGAGGGAGTTAAGCACAGGCTATTTTTACCTATACAATGATGGCAGTCAAACTGGAGGCAAATGGAGTTGCCATTTCAGACCCTAATGTGATTTCATTTTGTCGGTAATACTTCCACTGTCTTAACTCTTTCAGATCTGTTTATTTCATATTAAAACATGACTAGAAACCGAAAGTGAGTTTTCAACGAAATACGTTCTTTAAATTTTTGGTGCATAAAAATTTGAGTTTGTCAATAGAATCATTCCTGGCAGTCAAAATGGCGGCAAATGTATCAGAAGTGTTAGATTGGTGACACACATTTGAACACATTTTGAATAGCTAAATTATCGTTCAAAATGATTACCAAAATCAGTATTTAGCCTTATACGACTAAGACATCATTTATGTTTATAAGCAGTGAGGCAAATGTTGACAGTTCACAATAGAAACAATGCAAGTCACGCCTCTGATCAGTAATTAAATCCTCAAATAGCTTGAATATCACGGAAATAAAAAAAACAACTATGGTCAATGTTCAACTGAATCTGGCTACGGCAATGGTGTAGTATAAGTTGTGATATGGTCTATTGACTGAAACAACCAAACAAATAATCAACAATCAATTTACTTTTTATGTTTACCCATACCATAGTATGGTAAACATAGTGTCGTTGCCCGGATTGACCACTCGTTGTTCGTCCGTCTGTCTGTCTGTCTGTCCGTCTGTCTGTCTGTAGACACTTTACGAGTAATGCGATAACTCAAACATTTTCTATCCGATCGAAACCAAATTTTGTATATGGGTTTCTCAGCCCAAAATACAGATCAAGTTTGAATTTTGGTTTGATCCCAGTTTTTGTTACAGAGTTATGGCCCTTTTTCAACTTAAAATTCACGCATTCTGCCATAACTCAAACATTTATTATCTGATTGGAACCAAATTTGGTATGTGAGTTTCACAGCCCATAATACAGATCGACTCCGAATATGGGTTTGATCCGATTAATTTTAAAGGAGTTATGACCCTTTTTCGAGAAAAAAATTATAAAAAAAAATTCAATTTTTTTAGATTTAGCTCCTTGCTAAATTTAGCATATACAAATATTAAATTTTGTTTGAACTTTAATAACAATAAAAAAAAAAATTTAAATAATCCAAAAAAATTGACACTTTCATTTATTTTAGTTTTATACGATTAATTAGACCTGTGTGATATCCTGTTTTGAAAATATGAAGATTTTATTGCAATAGTTTCATGTAATATAATGATATCAATAAATTACCATGTGATCATCCAACATCCAGAGTATATGAGAGGATTTTTATAGATGTTGTCATTCCAAGTGAAATCTGTTATGAAATGAGTGATGACATATGATACAGAGCTCTGGTGGGTCAAGATAAACAACACTGGTGGCTGGCTGTTTGTTTATTCTAACTGTCAAATTGATTAATGGCAGCACAAGACTGGTGTTTTTCGTATTCTTGAAATTTCATTACAGGGTGAGATAAGGGCCCCCCCCCCCCCCCCCCACCTATATAAGTGTCTTCTAAATTCCATTAATTTGCTTCAAAAATAATTAACCCTTTCCAAGGTTTCCATAGACACATGCTATAATGTACATGGACTCTTCCTCATATCTCTTAATATCTATTATCTTTGCACACTATTCACTTCTATCAATTTTGGTATTGACTGATTAATTGATTTTTGAAAAATATATTAACCCTTCAGACACGTGCTTTCAATTTGAAATTAAAACAACAGCTGATAGCCAATATGATTTATCTATGCAATGGGAAACAGGCAGATAAATATACATGACTATTGTAAGGTGATGACTTGTTTTGAAAATCAATATGGTAGATGTTACTATTTCCAGGAACCTTATTTTCCCATTTGTTCACATTTTCATGGTTGATTGAATTTTAGGGGCCACAGAGCACTTAGAAGATTAACATTGAAGGTTGTGGCTTTTAGTGTCCAAGCTACTTGTAAAACATTGTAATGTGTGAAACCATTCAAATGAGGGCTAACTTACTTTCTTTTATATGAACGATTTAGTGGTCATAGGGGCCAGCATCCCCATCATATTATGTCTGTATAACATTATATAGATAATACTTTTGAATTGTATAAACTACATATATTTTTGAAAACCATACACCCCTGTTATGAAACACTTAATCTTATTTAATACACAGGTCAGATCTGATCTTATATCTGTCCATGTTTGATAAACAAATAACTGGGGAGAATGGGGGAAGGGGGGGTAATTAAAGTACCATTTAAATATGAGATGGAATCCCCTACATGTATGTCGTTCTAAGCAGTCTGGCTTGTCAACAAATTATAATTTCTCTTTAGAAGTAAATAATAAATTTTGAATATCTGGCATGTCAAAAGTGGCAAAGATAGGGATTTATCACTTTTGCTTCCAATGAGTTAACTAAACATGTCCTCCGAAATCACTAAACCATTGGATCTCACAGTGAGAGGTCCTTGTGTGAATAGGGACAGAGTTATGAGATTTAAAACTACTCCTCCCCAACCCAAATACTTTAACCCTTTCTTAAGACAAATTATTTGAGCTTTTGATTTCAAGTTGGGTACTGATATATGGATTAATTCCTGTGATCATATCTTTGACAAATGATCAGTTATGGCTAGTCGCTATCGCCAAGGTATGGGTTAAACATCTGCCGATCGTGATCGGCCTCTCGTTCTCGTAACATTATTGATTATGCTAAATATTTCACAGAAAGATGTACCTGCTACCGAGTAATTTGAGCATTTTCGGAACATTGAGATAGCACCATGATCACCCCATCAAAAATAACACCAACATTCGAAGTAGAACCGGCTGCTCATGCTTCACTTGAAGGATGTATGATTTGAGTTTTTGTCTTGAATCTGCGCTCTTGTCATCTTTGGTCTGATACGTCCCACCAAATGCATAAATTTGTTGAGTTCTGGGGAGAGTTATTTGCATATTTACGCAGTACACATGCGTCTACACCAAGTGTGGAGTACTGATCGGAAATATAATTTAGCATAACCATGGCATATACATAGAGTGGAGACTGGGTCCGGTCACGTGAGCGGACAGGTTGTTTGCAAAATTCTCTCTATAAATTTCACAGAATTTTGTCTAAATCACGTCTTCAAGTGATGATAATGTTAAAAACTGATGTTCCTACGCCTCTCCAGAGTTTGTGGAAATCTACATAGTGGGAGAGTGGTGGTCAAGTTTGTACATTAACGTGACATTTGGAGTGGTTTGCTGCACTGAAAGGTCGGTCAATCAAATGATAATCCAACATGGCGGCCTTCATATTTTCGGAATTTTCGGAAATATTCTTCATACTTTGACGTTCTTTGACGCTCTTTTATACTTACGTTAAATTACTTTATATGATGTATCCACTGGATGTTGAACTGTTCATTTACCTGGTAAATCCAGTACAAAGGAAACACGTTTTGAAGCTACATACAGACTTTTAATCCTATTGATTGGCTGATACTATCTCATGAGTTTTTGCTGCTGCTACATGTGAAAATTCTTCAACAATCTTTGGGATTTGTTCTAACTTTATCGACAATGTTGGGACTGTCTTGGTTATGTATTGCCCTTACTCAGTTGGCCGCTGCCGTGGGAAACGCGACGCACGTTCCAGGTGGAAGAACTCTCAAATACCCATGCTCCGTCTGTTCAAAAGGCGTTATAAAATCAAGTAAAGCCGTTGACTGTGATGGATGTGGAATCTGGACGCACACAAGATGCTGTGGAATAAACAATACGAAGTACCACCACTATCAAGAGTTCCCCGTAGACCTGAACTTTCGCTGTACTCCGTGTTTGTTTAAAGAACTACCCGGTCTAAACTGTTCTGATGAAGATGTCATTGACTTGCAGTCGGAAACACTCATTGACGCAAACGAATCAATCAACATCAATTTGCACGGCATGTCATATGATATTTTCAAATCAAATGGTCTTAAAGTGATTCATCTTAATTGCCGCAGTATTTTACATAAGATCGACGAACTCCGATATTTTGCGGAAGAATCAAAGGCAAAAATTTTGGCATTTTCTGAAATCTGGTTAGATCCATCTGTAACAAATTCTGAAATCAAGATTGATAAATATTCTGTCATTCGTAAAGACCGTAATAGACAAGGCGGAGGTGTATGTCTCTATATACATGATTCTTTAAATTTTAATGTTAGAGATAGCCTAACCACAGAGGGTATAGAAGCATGCTGGGTAGACATACTTTTCCCCAAGAGTAAACCCTTATTGATTGGGGTAGGGTATCGCCCACCAAGACAGTATGATTTCTTTGATAAACTTGAGAAGCTTGGCCTCGAAAATGACTTCATAGATTCTGAGGTAATTCATTTGGGTGATTTTAACGTTGACGTCTCAAACAAGTCAACTCACAGTTCCCTTCATAAGAAAGTTGATACTATCAAAAGGCTCTTTAGCCTTAGTCAATTAATAAAAGACTTTACCAGAATTAGTCAAAACTCTTCCTCACTTATTGACTTAATTTTCGTCTCAGATCCTTCTATGATCACACAGTCCGGTGTCATTGACATTGGCCTAAGTGATCACAGCATGATTTTTTGCACTAGAAAGAAGACTAAAGCAAGATCATATGAGCATAACACAATAAAGACTCGTAGTCTCAAGAACTACTCAATTTTAGATTTGTGTGATAAACTGCAAACACAGGTGGACTGGATGGAAGTCATTTGTTGTAATGATGTTACACAGGCCTGGCTTCTCTTTAAAAAGAATCTGCTATCCGTGATAAATGATATTTCACCTATGAAAGATGTTAGGATAAAAGGGGGTACCGAGGAATGGATGAGCTCAGACATTCTAACAACTATTAAAGATAGAAACTTAATGCTTCATAAATACAGAAAGTCAAAAGAAACTACTGACTTAGAGTCTTATAAAAACCTGAGAAATAAAGCCCAACATATGATACGGGATGCAAAGTTAACATATTTTACCCAACAATTAGATGCAAATAGAAACAGACCTAAAGAGCTATGGAAATCATTGAAAAAACTTGGTTGTCCATCAAAAAAAACCAGTAACAAAACTAACTATGCTCTAAAGATCAATGAAGAAGTTTGCTTTAATGCAGTGACCATTGCTAAATAATTCAATAATTTCTTTTGCAATATAGCATCTAATCTTCTGAATAAACTCCCAAAGGCTCCTGGTATCTTCAACAGCTTGACTCTTGTTAACTACTATAGAAGCAAAGTAGATCCCATCAACAAACTTAAACTCCATGTTGTTGATGAAGATGAAGTTCATAAGATACTAGAAAGTCTGTGCTCATCCAAAGCCACGGGCCCCGATGGGATACCGGCAAGGTTTTTGAAGGATGGTGCTGCTGTTTTAACATCTCCACTCACCCACATAGTGAATCTTTCTATTCACAATGGGCATGTCCCAGAAGAGCTCAAAAGAGCTAGGGTCGTACCAATCTAAAAGAAGGGGGAGAAGACACAGCCTGGAAATTACAGACCTGTCTCCGTACTTAATTTAGCCTAAAAAATAATAGAAAGAATTGTATACAAACAACTTGAGGAATATTTACTAAAACTAAATTTATTATATGGCTACCAATCTGGTTTTAGGTCAGGGTTTTCAACAGACACATGTCTGTTATACCTCACAGATAAAATTCGTAGTGAGATGGACAAGGGTAACCTTACAGGTATGGTCCTGATAGACCTTCAAAAGTCTTTTGATACAGTGGATCATGAAATTTTATTGCAAAAACTTAAGGTTATCGGTTTGGATGAAAGCGCACTTCTTTGGTTTCACAGCTACCTGAATGGGAGATCCCAAGCTGTTGATGTAAATGGTACATTATCCGATTTTGAAGATATTTCCTGTGGCGTACCCAGGGGTCAATTTTAGGTCCTCTACTGTTTTTACTGTATGTTAACGATGCTTCCATGGCTGTGTCTTGTCAACTCCTCTTATATGCAGATGACTCTGCCCTTATTGTCGCTGGATCTGATGTGCACATCATTGAACAAACTCTCAGCGTAGAACTGAGCAAACTGAGCGCTTGGCTGGTGGATAATAAACTATCTTTACACCTGGGAAAAACAGAATCAATTCTTTTCGGATCACCACATAAATTGACAAATAAATCCCAGCTGAGTGTTTGCTGTGATGGCGTGAGCATCAGAGACAGTGACTCCGTAACATATCTCGGGGCCATTTTAGACCACCATCTTAATGGTGAGCTAATGGCAGCACACATGTTGCAGAAGGCAAACTCTAAGTTGAAATTCTTGTACAGAAAGGCATCTTACCTGAACCAATACTGCAAAAGAACTCTATCCTTGGCCCTCATTCAATGTCATTTTGACTATAGTTCAAGCTTTTGGTACACTAGTCTAACGCAGAGAACAAAGATCCGATTACAAGCAACCCAGAATAGGCTAGTAAGATACATTTTAGATCTAAATTGTAGGACACATATTGGCTATTCGGAATTTCTAAAAGTAGATTGGCTGCCGGTATGTGAAAGAGTTAACTTTAGGAAATTGACAATGGTTATGAAGATCTCAGATAAGCAAGCCCCAGTATATTTTAATGAACATTTCAAACGATCAAATAAAGAAGGGGATATAAATGTTTCGGACAATGAGGCTGATGAATCTGAAACCCGGTCAGGTAAACTGAAATTCATCCTCCCTCATGTAAGTTGTTATGGGAAAAAGTCTTTTTTCTACACAGGAATAAGACTCTGGAATAGACATCTACCCATTGACATCAAGTACCGGAAATTTTGAATAAAAAAACATCTCTTATCTAAACTGAAGGACTGAGAGGAAGATCCCTTTCTGTACTACTGAATTGAAACTGTGACCAAAATTTTGCCAATCAATTACTCATCTCTGCATATATTGTTACTGCTGCCTGTATTTCGGGTTTCCATCTTTCGGTCATGGACAGACCAGTCCAAAACCGGCCATACATGGCAGTGGTGCGTATATGCAGTGGTGCGTATCCATCATTTACAAAGTCACCGAACCGACACAGAACCCACAGGCACCTCTTGCAGCAGCATTAATATTAATATAATATTATATCGGTCAGTATTCATTGACCCGGTGAATGAGACGAGTGTCAGACTTGTTATGTTAAATGGATCTGCCAGCCGTCTCATCCACCTGGTCGGTGAAAAGATCATTTCTTTTAAAATAAACATATTCACAATCATAAGATTACTTGTAAATGTAGCACTTATGATGATAAATTATTTTATCCACATTGATGATGGCTTTATCAATGTAAAATATCAATATATTAACATTGATGTCATTACCATTATTTTTTAGTATCAAAATGGAGAATTTTGTGGTAACTATATTGTCTGCCTCGTGGCCGGTAGCATATCAGGGGACCACAATGGAATTAAGCCTTCGAATGCTTTTTGTGCCATCCCCGATATCTAGCCGTACATGTACTCTACGATTTTTTTTCTAAATTTCAGCCATCATACCATTGGTATTCACTTTGACTTCTTTACAGCCTCATTTTTGTTTCAAAATTTGCGATTTCTTATATAGCCTAACAACTGAAATTATGTTAAAAACTCCTTTTTATTTGCTTGTAATTTATTATATTTGTAACCTGTTAAAACAATATACGTGTATGTCTTTATATCAAAAATAAATCAATCAATCAATCAAGTCCAGCTGTTGTGATGCTTGTTTCGACAGGCCATATATCATTATATACAATGGCATTCAAAACACTGTACATGTATATTCATGTTGAATCTTCAAAGTTGGCAGCTTTCTCCTGGTATAAATGTCTATTACATCTACCGCGATCTTTGATAAACCGAACATGCAATACAATTAAATACCATCATTTAGTCAGGAACATGTATATTTCACAAATATCATGGACAGAGGTTCAGATATGAATACAACAAAAGCTGTTATAGCATTATACACTTAGAATAAATAATGAAGTCGTAGAAGTGCATTCGCTCCTAAAACCAAAGTCTCATTCCAGAAATGTTTTCCATCACCACTTGTCGTTGAGTATTGCAATATGCTACCAGAGTGGAGAGCTTGTCATTTGGTGCCAGTGTCATAATTATTATGCCCTGTGTTGTTACCACAATTGATTTAGCTCACCCCAAATTTGGGATGTGCCATGGGCAAATAACTGATTCAGATAAACTGATATCCTAGCCTATCCCTATGTATCTTCAAGTTTATTCCACCGTAACCCGATTTTCTCCGCAAATATTTATTACAGCACCAATTGTTTCGGGAATACTTTGAAATTTCTCAACCGCTATCAATCGGGAGTATTATCGCCATAGTGTGATTTCTATTTCACTGAATAGTCCAAATTTGCACACTTCCATGACTAGAGGTAGCCTATATTTAACCAACTGTGTGCTACGCTTCAGTCAGCAGGTTGAGAATTAACCAGTTGCCTGTTGATCATACTCACTTCGGGATCAGGTCATTATATGTATTATATTCATTGGGAAATGTTCGTCTTCCAAATATCGCTGAAATACCATTGTATTCAGGCAATTGTTCTATCAGTTCACAAGGTATATAGATTGGTACATGTGAAACTAGGATTCGTGGCATCCTAGTCGGATTTCTTATGTCGAAAAAAATTGTCGGGCATTTTCGGAATGTTAAAAGCGATATGAGAATGGTTTCTATACCACCAGTGTCTTTTTTCAGAATCTATCTGTTTCCAACTTGATATTTTAGTGGAAACAGGTTTGTGTGAGGCTTTTGTTTGTGTACCCCTCTATTTTTTTCAAGTCCACCTGGTAATAAAAAAACATGCTATTATGCATAGCAAAGTTCGGTATTAAAGAGGCTTTCTTTGTTCCTGGAAATCGAAAAACAGGGAGAGATCTTGCCACAAATTGCATACCGGTAATTACATATCTTAATGTGGAATTTTATCATAAAATTATCAGATGAATTGTATTTATGACTGCATTTTCAATTTTATTTCCCAAATATTAAGGTATTGTATATTCTTAAAATCAGCTACATCACAGATAGATGAACATGAACAATCTACAAGGATATCTTGATCATATGTCACAAACAAAACTCTGATACATACATTTTTGGTAAAGATATCGCAGAAAAGCTAACCCTACCCCCACCCTCGCTGATTTCACAAGTCAGACTCCTTTGGTTGAAAAAAACGGTCGTGCAATTTCGGAATGTCAAACACGACATGTGAACGGTTTAGTTACCGATAGCGTGTCTACTTTCAGAGTCTACATGTATCCAGTTGAAATTTTATTGGGAAAAAGTGTTTTTGGACTGTATTAAGAAATCAAAGTGCATTTACTTATTATACAAATATTAATCCTCATAACTATAACCTTCTGGTGGACTGTACGAGTTGAAATTAACAAAATTATCAAATATGGCGGTCTACTTTCAGAGTCTACCTGTTTCCAGTCTGAGACATTTTAGTGGAAACAAATTGTTTTAAGAATTTAAAGAGCGTTTCCTGGTTATAAAAACTATTAACTAACACAATTAGCCTTATCATGAATTCTGCGAGTTGAAATATGCACATATATCAAGTATGACTCTGAAATGTATTTTTGAGAATATTGGTGTCGTCAGATAAGTCCCCGCGGGTACAGTACTACATTTGCGAACAAAATTTAATGTTGAACCCTATAGAGAGCTTGATAATTTACTCAAATGTTCACAGTGATATGGGTCTTACACGTAATCTACTATAACTATATGTGATTTTACAAAATTAACTTGCAATATAGTCAGGCCACCATATACAGTAAGTTATTGAGATATACCTGACCATCAGAGTGAACCAAATGTCTTATTTAAGTTTAGCAACGGTTGCTAAGCATATTGTGTCATATTTAAAGTGTTTTGTTTTAATGTATATAATGCAGATTAGCCAACTACATGCATCTATCAGTCACGACAGGCAAGCACAAAAGGACAAAATATATAATTTTCAATATATTTTCTGCCATTTTGACTGTCATAAACCATAGTAACCGTTTCAGGCTCCAATGAGATTGCATTTTATAGGCAATATTCACACCCGCTTATTAATTCCTTCAAATCTGTTCATTTCACATTAAAATATGGCCAGGGAACCAATATTAAATTTTCAGGAAAATTTCATACCACGTTCTGTAAGATCAATTTTGTTAGGGATTGGAAGTGGCTGAGACGAAAGGAACAAGATGTAGTACTGAGCAAATGATCATTCGATATGAATAATAAGAAAACAAGGCACAATTTGCAACCGGTCCAAAGCAATAGGAACTGATATATGAGATATGAGTAAAAAAATATATATACATGTATTTCACATTCTGGTCACCATTTTGGCAGCCATCTTCCTAATGGAGTACCTATTTTTCCTACAAACTGTAGTATAATGTAATAGTATCCAAACAATATATAAATTTGAGTACATTTCATGAGATATAGTTTCCAAC
Organism: Siphonodentalium dalli; assembly: GCA_032622095.1. Lineage (NCBI taxonomy): Eukaryota > Metazoa > Mollusca > Scaphopoda > Gadilida > Siphonodentaliidae > Siphonodentalium > Siphonodentalium dalli. The sequence continues at coordinate 142,186,814 of CP136063.1, forward strand.
AAAACAGATTAAACTGACTTAGTTCATATTCTATACTACAGTGGCCATATTGGACGCCATCTAGGACTATAGGAAACGCTCATGGGTGAGAACTCCACACCCACCTGGAAATTGATGTACACACCACCCAGAATCACAATCCATAGAGAAAAACACTTTAACAGAGAATTTTTACTTCACCCCTATTGCTCCCTATATAGTATGGATGTGCATTACTCTGAGGGCAATCAATTGAGTGTTCAATCGTTTTATTTAGTGTTCAATCGTTTTTTTCCGGTTTTCCATTCTAGTGTTATTCATCTTTGTTGATTTGAAAGTGTTTGACCACTGTTTGACAGATATCAATGAAATTTGGTACATGTATGAATAGTTCACTATTATGATGGCAATCAATTAAGTGTTCAATCGTTTTGTTCATGTTTTCCATTCTACAGTTATTTATCTTTGATTATATGAAAATGTTGGGGTTTTTTCGCGTCCAAACAGATATCTCTACCATACATTGTCTGTTTGAATTTGGCACTGAAGTGCAATTGAATTGCGCTGAAGCACAATTGATTGCGATGAATTGCAATTGAATTGTGCTGAAGCACCATTGATTGTACAATTATTAATAAATGTGAATTTGGCCTCCCATATAGTTACTAAGATACTGGGCTCTCCAACATACCTTTATTTTCCTCCAATGCCCAAAATACAGAAATGTGCCCAAAATAGACATGAAAATGCACTTTGTGTCATTGCATAGCTATGTTAAAATCGGTATATTACTGAGAAACACTACAGTAATACCACAATTGTATTAAATGTACTCAATCTGATCAGATGCTCCTAAATTACTATTTCTTTGGCTTCGGGGGTAAAAATATTTGAATCGAGTCGTGGAACCCACCCATCAAAGCTCAGAGTGATCAGATATCGATTTTTAAAGTTTGTTATTTCTTGAGATGTGTAATAATATGTGGCCCAGAAACACATGGTCAAACAGAAGGTCTTGGACAAAATTGCAGATGAAGATGGATAACTCTAAAATCAAGTGGTAATATATGACTAAATTTTGTGATACTTAAGTGATAATACAGCCATATTTCTGTTTTACAAAATATTGATAAATAATAAGCTTTGGAAATTTGATACCATAGTTGACAGTGGTTGGCATTATTTCGTTGCGATAATTCAATTCTGATAACTAAAGCATATTTTGAAGAAATGTTGCTGTCGTTGTTGTATCTTGATGATATGGGGACCGTCTATTCGGTTTGAGGAATTTCAAGTTTTTTGGTTCAAATTAAAAAAAAATTCTGATACCACCCTGATATGCCCAAATGACCTGCTCCATGGCAAAAGTACCAATCTATTATAGTCAATTAATTAATAATTTTCAGATTGGCATTCAATTTTCAAGTGGACACAATTGATGACAATATACATATATCTAACATTGATGACAATTTGACTGAGTAGTGCAAGTGAAATCTGTTTTCACCAACTTAGTACATACTCGTAGACATGTTATCGTTTAACCCATCCACTGTTCTGATTATTTTTATTTTGCCTAACCATTGCATGAACGAATCAATCATTAGCATGAACTTTATGCACTATCTTCATTATACAATATGAATGGTGTATTATATGTACTAGCATGTAAAGGAACACACATGTCAATGTTGTTTACCTTAATATAGGTATGAGTTATTAATTTGTTCCTGTTTTTGTTTTAGTTTAAAATTCACCAATTCATCATACACATGACTTGCATCCAGAGAAGTTTGATTGGACTCTGCATTGCATGTATGTGTATTTGCTATGTGTCAGGAACATTGTCTCCAGGTGACAGAGGGAAAAAGAAAAAGAAGTCAAGCGATCAACAAGTTTGTTTCAACTTCTTATATATATGCCCATTTAAAAAAATTAATGTGAGAATATTTTTCATTCTGCTACCAAACCGGTTCTTAGTGGACAATTTTGTTCAAATAACTTTACAACTGGTATATGCTACCATGCAATCCACAATATTAGTTTGATAGTTTGCAGTAACTTTTTGTTTTAAAATATCTTACCAACACCACCCACATACTTGTGTTAAATATCAGGTGACCGGCATTTAAAGCTGTTATTTCAGCATTGACCATTCACTCAATGTTGCTATTCATGGTTTTGTGTAACAATAAGGAGAATAGATATAAAACATGGTGATGTGGTTGCAGAAAACGTAGTACCTTTCGGGTATATATGGCCTTGGTGAATATATCTAGATATTATTTCCAGGTATGAATGCAGAATATGTAGGCAATTTTGGTCATGTTCAGAATTTATTGAAGATAGTCGATGGTACTCCTTCGTGTTTTGATAAATTGTGTTCATAGTATACCACCATGCATTCTTGTGTTTAAAAGGGAAATATGCATGTTTCATCGCTAATGATCAGAGGCAACTATGACTATTATTTTGAGACACAGACAATAGGATCTACACATTTTACCCAGTATTACAGTATATTCTATGAATATATCTCATACTGTTCTATAGTGGAGATTAAACGTTTTATTGTTGTAGATATCAAAATAAATGATGATCAGTCATATTTGTGGTACAGCTCTGAGCACCCATATTTCTGCTTCTAGAAAAGGTCACATAATCAATACATCTCAATTAAATCCCATCTAATAACACATATATCACACAATTCAAAGTAAACAGTGCAAATAAAACTTATTTTTTCAATTTCTGGGTGCCTAAAAGGCCAGATTTAACTGTTGAATGAGACCCTGCTTTCGTATGCATTAGAGAGAATTTGTACATCAAAATCGAAAGATTCTCTTATACTCTGCAACCATTCTTTCTCAGATCTCAGATAATTCGAGCGTTTGTTCACTTATATAGGACAAGCTTTTCAATTTTGCCCAAAATGCAAATTTTATTCTATTTTGTCCATCTTGGATGCCATTTTTAGTTTGAGTGTGAATATAATCCACCACCAGTGATCCATTTGACAAGAGTAATCATTTACAGCATTTTTTCTCCCAAACTGTCATGAAATACACCTGATACCTAACCCTACCCCATTACGATCATCGCTGTCTAGGTCAAACCCTAACATGGAAATATTTTTAAAAGACTGATAGAAACTTTATATTGATTCTAATTTATTCACCTGAGGCCTACTGAGGCTTGGGAAATATTACATGAAAAAGCGATTCTATTAATATAAGTTTTATCAAACATTTATAATTTTCAGACTGGCACCATTAAAGATAATGTGTTTAAGAGAGGACTTGTCACAGAAAAACCCAAGGCAAAAGACATAATAGAAGAATATATGTCATATTGTGATGAAGAAAAAGGAGATAAACAGTTTTCAGGACAAACCCTTGCCTATGTGACTCCAGTAAGTTGATTGCTTAATAACTTTCCAGCTTCTACACATTTAAATTTAGAGGTCGAAGGCTGATATGAAGTTATAGAGGTCTGATATATCTGGGTCGATATCCAACTAACGTAGTAATAACCTCATTATTAATTAGATCAACTATAGTACCATCACCAATCATTTGGAGGTCATTTGATTGGAGGGACAACACATTATAGAATTCAATTGAGATATCCAATTCATTCATATGATTTATATCTCAAAACAACATATCGTTGACTGATTATAAAAAAGCATTAATTCCATTGAAATTGTAATAATAATAATAATAATGTTGCTTATATAGCGCTAATGAACTCTCTAACATACGGGACCCTAAGTGCTACACATTATTACACCGGCTGTGGTGTCCTACCGGTATGCCTGCTGCCATTTTACAGACGATTCACTAGAGCCGCTTTTGCTTACACAACAAATCAGGTCCATATTTCTCGTCTAGGTTCGATGAAGTGAGCACAGGCCAGTGACCTTAAACTTGGCATGAGATTTGAATCATGTATGACCGACAGTCTCACGTCATCCGACCAAGCCACTGTTTGGAGTGACTCAATTATCCACCAGCGAGCTACAAACTCATCTTGATGTGTTGACAGCAAAGACAAGACTGACATACTAACCACAAGACCACAGTGCTCCCAAATTAAGCAGTACGCATCAATATGAAATGACACCAATGCCTTGTCATTACTTAAATTGAGAAAACCTTGTTATATCGATTCTGTTACAGTTATTACGTTTCCAGAATGGCTCAAACCCGTTTCAGTGGACAACGCATCGTGCTTGCTGATGTTGCATGGGGGATAAATATCGCTTACAATAATTAATAAATATATAGTGCTTAATCACATTAGTCTCTAAAGTGCTTTTAACACGTTATTACTCCAGTTGTTGAGCAATGCCGAGTCTATTAAATGTGTGCTTCTCTAGAGCGGCGACACATGCACATACACACACCTCCACACGAACTTACACTGGGCCAACATACCAGTTACCTATTTCGCATCTATGTACCATGAAGCAGTCACAGTACTTTGCTCAATGGTCACAACTTGGCACGACATTTAAACAGTGTAGGACTCTGCAGTCACACATTGTATAATCCGACCAAGCCACTGCTGCGGAGACTCAGTATAGTTGGGCGGATATGTGCAAAATCGTTCCTTTTAATGAATAAATTGTGAAATTTGGCCCAGACATTCCTGGTTGTATCCTTTGAAAATATTTTCGGTAGGCAACTAGATCGGACCATTTTTAGGGGTGTTTGGGGGTTTCCATAGCAACGAACCCCATTTCAGCCTACTTGTCACAAAAACATGTACACAGGATTGGAGAATGTGGGTAGATCAGAGGTATTTCCTTCTCAAAATTCCACGCTAGTGACAGAAGTATTATCCGACAACTTTTTGGCAATTAAGGCACTGATTGGTTGCTATGGCAACAAAATATACACAATCACGTGACCAATTTGTAGCTGAATGGTACAAGGGTATTCAAAGAGATGGACTTCAACTCAATTGGTATTTAGAATTAAATCGTGGTTACTCTTCCGGGAATGTAGTCATATTAAATATTGTTTGACCTTATACTGCTATAATAACGGAAACCATATCAAATTGGGACTACCTAATATACCCAAATTACTCTCGAAAAAGTGGACATTTCTAGAAATAAGTTTTCCACCCATATATTTTTATCAACACACATGCGCTAGATTTATGCTGGATAATGTAACCATCTGACATCAAATAAGTTATGTGATATCTCAGACCTGTCTAATAGTGTGTAGGTTGACATTTCTCGTAATGGATGGATTCCAAGATGGTCGCAAAATTACTCAAGATGGCCTCCAAAATGGCATTTTCTTTTTCACCCACTGACCGACGCGTCCAGTGGGTGTACTATAATCGTAGGACTCATGCGTTTCTGCTGAACTGAACTAGTGCCCATGCGTTTCTGCTGAGCTGCACTGACGTTTGATCGTAAAATAAAATTATAATCATTATCAAAGCACACGTTTGGATAACACCGCCATAAACAGTTTCATATTATGATGTTAATCTCATATCGTCAATAAAATTAGAGTTCTAACTTATAAAACTAAGAGGTACTGCTAAGGTATTTTTGCCAATTGGGTAACTAGATTCAGGTGGAGCTGAAATTTGAGAAATTTCAATTTCAACCAATTGAAATGCCATTGAAACTGGAAAGGGTTAAGTTGGGGAGCAACGCACGTGCGAAATAACGTCATCGTAAACAATGCGCCTCTTCCAGATCAAATCGTACATGCCTCAGGCTCAGGCTCGCTTGAAGATGAATTCGGCTAGGAAGCATTTTACTTTGTAGTGGGATTTAAATTTGAATATTCTTAGTTGCATGTATGCATATATTGATGTGTTTACATGCGAGCTTCTATGACGACTTGCAGGAATTCTCTCAGATGTTGAAGTGAAGAGAAATTTCGATCCTCGATTCTCGCCGCCGCTGAGTTCAAGCGAGGGCAGCCATTCTCTGAATTCTCAAATCATCGAAAAAATTCAATTTCTTCCATCTAAAACATAATTACGTGTTGGAAAATATAAGTATTACACGCCGACACACGATGTCTCCGCGAGAATCGGTTCGAAATATGCAGACGACCCAGTGCGAAATCGCACTTGTCTCGGCGCCCTTCCGGTCACAAATGTCAGGGTCGGCTCCAAACTTGAATTAAACAGCGACAAAGGTGAGTTAATGCAGAATATAACACACAATGCATACTCCACAATGATTACTAGTATCGAATTGGTATCTTTTATGGAGTATTATGCGATAAGATTTGTTTATTTTACATGTTTACAAAAGTCATTATTTCCAAGTGCATTTTCAATGGAATATTCCACCAATTTCCACGATTGATTAACCGCAATTCTGGAAGCTACGCTTGAGTATACTGTTGCTCAATGTTAGATACATACATTTCCTAGCTCCCAAACCACAAGTAAGTTTAGTATTATACTTGTATGCCACAAAAAAATGAATCTTAAAATGACCTGAAAATGTCACGGTTCCCTTCCGGTCAACTGTTAGCATTTGGGTTCGCATCGGTTTGATCATGCCCCAGTTCCGAATCTGCACGTATTTAGTTTTCGCATTTATATTTGACCAGTATTTTCGTGCTCGTTGGAGATTTATCACCCATATTTTATTTCCATATTTACTAGTAATGACTAGCACCACATATAACACTATTTATACGGCGGTATCTTGTTAAATGCACCTTGCTAGGCGACTTCGAAGCACGAACTATTATTTTATTTAAAAGGATTTCGTTTTTACGTGTAAACAATAAGTGGGAATACATATACACACCTGGCATTGATCCGATATGACTCGTGTGGTGTACACATCGCTAAAATCGTAATAGGCCTACTATACTGTCTACATTATATAATGTATCGTCTCAAACTTACACAAGTTTGTTTCTGTTATCTGACCGAATAATGGTTGTTTATGCCTGTTTGGTGGCTTCATATACATGTCCAAGCATACACCATGCATATTGCATAGCAGGATTTAAATTCATTTAACTTGACAAATCTGACACCCAAGTAGTGGTGGACTTTAAATAGGCCCACACAAATAAAACATGAACTCGAAGTTAATCAAGTACCTAACATTTACTTAATTCTCTACTTTTCAGTGTGTAGATCTGCAGTAGGATCTACGGTCCTCGGTGACACTTTCCGACTCATCCATATCGCAGTCTTCTTTGAATAGCGATTTCCTTGAGTGGACATCCCTCATAGGTGTACCAATTCTAAATGTTTTAGCGGGCAACGATGTGTTTGGACTATTGGTATCAATCAGTGGCGTTGTGCTCTTTTGTTGTAATTGCATATTTGTCTCGTTCACACACCACACATCCAACGGTCCTTGCAGATCGCATGGCTTCACCCCAAAACGGAAAACCCGATAATTCAGTTTTCCACTTTCCGCCACACCACCTTTCAATAGAAGAATAATTTCATCAGCCGGATGCTCACCCAATGCATGACCTAAAGCACCACACGAGTAATTCCGTTTCACCTTACAATAAAAGCATCTGTATTTACTCTGAAATATAAATTAAAAAGAAAAAGGTAAATGCGAGGCATAACAATGGCAACAATAAAACTATATACACATGTATACTTACAATTGATAATAATGACACATATTATAACAATAAAACAAGATGGTGGTAGTGATCGGAGGAATAACCATTTGACATACTTCATCAACACCATTGATTTATATTTATTATATGTTTGTTGGTAATAAATATGCCCAAAATGGAACCTGGTGTTGAGTGAGTTCTGTCCCCTTCTCCAGGAAACAACGTAAAGGTAATTTTACTTGTAAAAGCTTTTACGTTGTGGATGGATAAGGGTGATATAATGCCACTGGGTACCTCAGATTCCATTTATCGTATATCCGGAGTTATATATAGTCATGTTCATTCATGCCGGTTAAAATATCAATGGAGCAGTATTTGTCAATAGCATACAGTCAGCTGAGAAGAAGTGTTTACGTTTTCGAGTGTCAGCCAATCAAAATTGCGCTTCGGAATGTGCAGACGGCCGCCAGCCAATCAAATATCGCGTATCATTTCTCCCCGAGAAAGAGTAAGTTGCCCGCCAATCAGATACCACGGATCGCCGAGGTCAGTACCAAGAGCGTCTTTTAGTTTCCAGGAATCAGTTCCTTTGTCTTAAGCATGAAGCGTCAGTTAGACAGTCTATTGAAATCTTTTAATTTTCCCGCCCACCCGCCCAATTATTAATCTTCCAAAGCTCAAGTGCATCATTTGTATATGGAACATATTTTCAAAAGAACGGTGTAAACAATGGTTGAGTTATCGCAGCAAACAGTAATCTTGGGAATAAGCGTTGAACGACGCCGACGTTCTTGATCTTGAGGCCGGCTGAAAGCACTTCTACATAGTATTATGTACATGTAGTAGAGTATCGGATGCAGGTTTCCGGGAGCCACCAAAAGAAGTCGTATTGAAATATATGGCCCCAAAAGATGCGTCAGGTTTTTTTCTGAGCGGTTTTCACGGCCGATGAAAGGTTGTTTATTCTCATAGTGTGGCGGTATACATCCACTTTGCCAGGATATATTACATATATTGATAGTTATTTACATATTTACTAGCATGTTTGTATATATGTACATGTAATGTGCAATCATGTCTGTGCACCATGTTATGGTTGAACTAGTTATTATGTTTGTTGGCAATAAATATATAATATAGGCCTATAATGTATGTTTACCGCATGTATATATTATGTGTGGTAATTATTTCCTGATCTATTACAATTATATTCAATGGTATGGACATTTGCTGACAGTGTTGAAAATGAGTGAAATACACCACTATCGGGTCGCATTTTCATTTGGACGCATCCATGACATAAAGCTTGCGAATAGCTTTCCATTGTCCGTGATGTTTGGCTATATGTCACACAACCATAGATCCTACTGCAGAATACATACTGAAAAGTAGAGAATTAAGTAAATGTTAGGTACTTGATTAACTTTGAGTTCATGTTTTATTTGTGTGGGCCTATTTAAAGATCTCTAAAATTCCACCACTACTTGGGTGTCAGATTTGTCAAGTTAAATGAATTTAAATCCTGCTATGCAATATGCATGGTGTATGAAGCCACCAAACAGGCATAAACAACCATTATTCGGTCAGATAACAGAACCAAACTTGTGTAAGTTTGAGACGATACATTATATCATGTAGACAGTAGGCCTACGCAACACGAGTCATATCGGATCAATGCCAGGTGTGTATATGTATTCCCACTTATTGTTTACACATAAAAACGAAATCCTTTTAAATAAAATAATAGTTCGTGCTTCGAAGTCGCCTAGCAAGGTGCATTTAACAAGATGTCGCCGTATAAATAGTGTTATATGTGGTGCTAGTCATTACTAGTAAATATGGAAATAAAATATGCATGATAAGTCTCCAACGAGCACGAAAATACTTGTCAAATAATGCGAAAACTAAATACGTGCAGATTCGGAACTGGGGCATGATCAAACCGATGCGAACCCAAATGCTAACAGTTGACCGGAAGGGAACCGTGACATTTTCGGGTCATTTTAAGATTCATTTTTTGTGGCATACAAGTATAATACTAAACTTACTTGTAGTTTGTGAGCTAGGAAATGTATGTATCTAACATTGAGCAACAGTATGCCCAAGCGTAGCTTCCAGAATTGTGGTTAATCACTCGTGGAAATTGGTGGAATATTCCATTGAAAGTGCACTTGGAAATAATGACTTTTGTAAACATGTAAAATAAACAAATCTTATCGCATAATACTCCATAAAAGCTACTGATTCGATACTAGTAATCATTGTGGAGTATGCATTGTGTGTTATATTCTGCATTAACTCACCTTTGTCGCTGTGTAATTCAAATTTGGAGCCGACCCTGACATTTGTGACCGGAAGGGTGCCGAGACACGTGTGATTTCGCGCTGGGTCGTCTGCATATTTCGAACCGATTCTCGCGGGGCACATGACGCCCCGTGAATATGAGTGAAAATTAAACAAACAAATTAAATTCCATGATGGCGTCCAAAATGGTCTACCTAATTCTGCTCCAAAAACAGGTATTTTGAATATATGGAAGTTTATATGGGGAAACCGATTATTTCAATGACACTTTAATTCACTCGGGGCCAAAACCGACCCGGCAAATACACCGCGGTGCCAATGGACACCTGTTTTGTCCAGCGGGGTAGTAAGTGTTGGCATTGGGTATTGATGTTAAAATAGTCACATCCGTTAAAACTGCCATAAACAAAAATATTATTAATTTATAGACAAATTCCGTTCTTATTCCAATCATAAATATCGCATGAATTGCATGTTATTGTCATGTTACTGTGATGTTAGTACTAGTACTGTGTGTTATGTAAACAAACATTACGGAAATACTATGCAATAAGCAACACACTCAACACTGAGGAAACCCCGCACTAACTGAACTTTGGTTAGAAATGCCACCAAGTTGTTTACAACATAAAGGTTCATATCATTTGCTAATCCTCGCCTCTCAAGATCTCGGTGTTGAATGGATCACAGTGAATCACTCTCTTAAAAAATTGCCACGGTGTAAAATTGCTTATTGCTCACGATTTGCGTGCTCTATATAAACAAACGTTCAGCTCACACTGTTTTGTGGATGGTATCGCATTCATACTATGTTACTATCATTATACTATACTTCTGGGGTAAATATACTCATTCTTTAGTTGAATTGACATTTATACTGTCATTACTGGTGACCCTCCAATAGCTTATCAATATCACTCGCAAAATTACTCAAGATGGCTTTCAAAATGGCATTTTTTTTTTTTAAGTTGATTTGTCACATATATCCCAAACATTATTCTCTGCTGTTCCGAAAAAAGGTGGCATAGGTTGTAGCTCATTTGGCTATTAACCAAGTTATATAATTAACTGACACTAAATGTTATATTCTGGTTGTCCCAGTACCTTCTGTGAATGACAAATTCATTTTAAAGATGCAGTATGGAATTCTGACAAATCATCTTTTGTGTTATGGTCATATTTCTGAATGGAAACGGGCAAAACTTCGAAACAGAACTGAGAGGAACCATATTAGCTTCACAATTTATCAAATTAATACATGGTGTAAGTAAAAATGGCAGCCAGGGTGTGACTGCATGTGAATATGTTTAGAGGGAGTTATTGTATGACCATCAACGATGTGAATAGTTATACAATGAGTGGCTATATGGTCATGGGTGGGGTGTCCATGAGATGCATATGTATACAAGGAGTGGTTGTATGGTCATGTGTGAAGTGAATAGGAATACAGGGAGTAGCTGAATGATAATTGATGTGGTGTATGGGTATAGCGAGAGTAGCTACATGGTCATCTGTGTGTTGTTTATGTATATGAAAGTGACTAGATAGCCATGTGTGGGATTTACAGGTTTATCTTGGGTGGCTATATTATGGATGGATGTATATCTATTCACATGTTGGCTGTATGATCATGGGTGGGTGTATGGACAAATGGGGAGTGGTTGTATGCTTATGGGTAATGTATATAGGTGTACATGGAATGAATGTATGGTCATGATTGCTGAAGTGTATATGCATACATGGAGTACATATAGCTGGGTAGTCATTGGTGGGCTTGTTGGTATATAGGAAGTGTCCTTGTGGTCATGGGTGTATATGGTATGTATATGGATATCTGCTGTGTCTGTATTGTCATGGATGTGTGTAACAGTATACAACGAGTCGATGGGTTGTCATGGGTGATGTGTATATGCAAGTCTGGGGTGTACAAATGGCTGTATGTGCCTGGAATTAGTATATCTATTGATGAGGTGTACTGTATGTGTATACATGCTGTGGTAATATACGGGGTGAATATGTATATGTTGAGTGGCTATATGGCCATGGGTGTGTCGAAAGTTATACAATGAGTGGGTAAATAGGTATACAAGTAGTCATAAATTTGGTGTATTCAGTGAGTGTCTAAATTGCCATTGGTGATGTGTATTATGTAAGTCTGGAGTGTATGGATGGCTGTGTGATCAGGGTATTGGTATATATTGAAGGGCTCCATGGTCATTGGTGAGGTGTAGATGTATACCCGGAGAGACTATATGGCCATGAGTGGGATGTATATGAATATATTGAGTGGCTATATGGTAATGGGTGTGGCCAATAGGTATACCAGGAGTGACTGTATGGTCAATGTTGATGTGATATGCGGGTATTGGTATATCTAGGGTTGTATGGCCATTGGTGAAGTGTTTATTTATACCTAGAGTGACTATATATGCTTGGGTGTATATGCATGGGTGAGTTTATATACATGTATGTCTTGAGTGGCTATATTTCCAAATGTGTGGGCAATAGGTGTACAGGGGGCAACAATATGGCTAATGGCGGAGTGAATATGTATACAATGAGTTACTGTATGACTACGAATGTGATGTGTGAGTATACAGCGAGAGTCTGAATTGCCATGAGTGAGATGAACATTCAAGTCTGGCTTGTATGAATGGCCATATGCAGAGTATGGGGATATATAGAAGGGTTGTATGGCCATTAGTGCGGTGTATATGTATACATGGAGTGACTGGTTATGGTTGTCGTGTATATGTATATATTGAGTGGCTATATGGCCATGGGTGTGGCAAATAAATATACAGGGAGTGATTCTATGGCCACTGATGAGGCGAATATGTATACAAGAAGTGACTGTATGATCATCGATGTGGCGAACAAGTACATATGGAGTGACAATATAGTCATGGTGATGTGTCGGGTTATACCTGGTGTGCCTGCATGACTGTATAGTCATGTGTGGATGTACGGGTATACAAGGTGTGGTTGTATGGTCATGCGTGAGGTGTATGTGTATAAAGCGAGTGGCTACATGGTCATTTGTGTGGTGATCGTGTATATATGGAGTGATTGCATGTTCATGTGTGGGTTGTACAGGTATACATTTGGGTGACTATCGCTTTCCACAATAACTCATGGACATGTTAATCGGTAGAGAGGTAATGTCAGTGTTCTCTAGCATGATGGTGTGTTAGCTGTACAATGGAGGAAACGGTTTTCCTGACATGAGTCAATCAATTTTGATGAATTTTGATGTTGTTGGGCAGAGTATAGACACATAATATGGCCCATCTCAGTTCAGTGTCAAAGTTCTGCCCATTTCTGTTCAAAACTGGCCAGAATCCCAAAAGAAGTTTTCGGTAACATTCCATACTGCATCCTTTAACATGAATGTGACATGCCGTATAAGGTACTGAGACAACCAGAATAGAACATTTAGTTGTCAGTGAATTATGTTACATATTTAATAACCAAGTATTTGTCACAATTTGCTACCATTTCGGAACAGCGGAGAATAATGTTCGGGATATATGTGAAAAATTTACCTTTTTTTTAATCAAATTTGGTTGCTATCTTGGGTAAATTTGTCTAAAAACACCTCAATGTCACTCATTTAAGAGAGATCAAAACAGTAAACAGATTTGATACCAAAGATAGTTCCATTTTACTTGAAAAAATCTTCTGAACCACAAAAGTTATTTTGTTGCCGATTTTGATGTCGAGTTTGTGATAGAAAATTCCAATAATTCTGGTAATGTCAGTGGCTATATACAATACTAACATTCAAGCGAGGTGCATTAACAATGATAGTGTATTCAATCTATAAAATACACAATAGCCAATTTTATAAATTAACCCCCACTTTTAACAGATTGCATGGCATGCTGGGGCAATATTTACCATTTTCCATATTTTGGGTGTCATTTTCGCAGCCATTTTGAGCCAAAGTGACAATTTTGATTCCATTGTGTCAGATTGAGTTGGAATATTCATAAGTAATGGTATGCCTTACTTACAGTGCACAGTTCTGCCTATTTATTGTTGAAATATGACTACAATCCCAAAGGTGATTTTTGGTGAATTTTTATCGCATTCTGTAAAATCGAATTTTTTATGGATAGGAAGAAACGGGGCCAACATGAATGGCACATTTCATTGCTCCAACTATCACTTAAATGAACAGTAGAAAATAACCTCACATTTATCACACAGTTCCATACAGCAGAAACTGATTAAGAAGTTATTAGTGAAAACACATTAAATTCCGACTACCATTTTGGCGACCATCTTGAACTGGGAGTTCCCATTTTACTATGAAAAGTGGAATTATATCTTAGCTTCTTAAAAATATATACATTAGTGACCCGTCTGAAAAAAATGGTGGCCATGTTGGACGCCATCTGGTCTGGTGTCTACACGACCACTTTGTTTCGTGTTAACATTGATTAAATGTTGAGGGACATCATGCGGAGGAAAATGAGTCAGGTGAATCCTGGGGGATACCTATCAGCTCCTGGACTAGTGTACGTATTGGCAGAGTTACTTGGGGAAAGCTTGTTCCCATGGCAACTAGGGCCAATGTGGGTATGGGGAAACCTGCTTTGATGATATATACATATATATATATATCATATTTCAGAGCTGCGAAGGTAATCTTATAGCAGGAATTCCCAATCTTAAAATGTGCACCAAAGCTACTACCTGAACTTCAATTTGTCAACAACCAGTGAATCTCGAAACTAACAATTCGCGCCAACCAGTGTTCATATAAAACTTCGTTTATTGTGGTCAATTACTAGCTAAATGCGAAAAATCTGTTATATTGTCTTTATGGATTACCGAAGATGATATTATCTTAAATTGAAACTTATCACATGAATTTTGTGCTGACAGGTACACAGGTCCAAATTTTATTTGTTTTACTCTGTTTTTGAAGAAAATCCATTAGTTTCCATGGCAACAAGCTAAATTTTGGTGATCTGGCCCCAAATTTTACAGTCTGTTATATATATTGGTCTTTTCTCTATTGGATAAAGCAATGCCTACATCGATATGGCTAATACTATTCACATAGTTGGCCATCAAATAAACTGCCCTATACCGTAAATTATCACAGGGGTTGGTTGCTATGGCAACTGCTTAATCACCTTAACTGACCTCAGATTTTTGTGTCTACCGATTTTATGGCCGAGTTATGAGGCCGAGGTCTGTTGTATTGGCCTGAGGCCGCAGGCCGAAGGCAAATACGACAGACCGAGGCCTCATAACTAGGTCAATGTGGAAACAACCAATTAATAAGTATTTTTAGCTCAACTTACTTTGTAAGTTTGTGCTATTGCCATGGTTTGGCGTCTGTCGTCCGTGTGTGCGTGTGTCCATCAACAATTTCCTTTGGCGCGGGCTACAGGTCGTACCTTTGGTCTGATCTTTATGAAATTTGTCATGGATGTAATATTGAGATGTAGATGGGAACGAGTCATTTTGTGGTCGTTCGGCCAAAAAACATGGCCGTCAGCAGCCATCTTGGATTTTACTCTTTGCATGACTAAATCCATTGGCGCGGGCTACAGGTCGTACCTTTGATCAGATCATTATGAGATTTGTAAAGGCTGTAGATGGGAACAGGTCATTTTGGGGTAATTCGGAAAAAAACATGGCTGCCGGTGGCCATTTTAGAATTTACTCTTTGCATCAATAAATCCTTTGGCACACCATAATCACCACATTCCTGATCCGATCATTATGAAACCTGTCATGAATGTTGATATTGACATGTACATCTAGTCTTACTTAGACATTTCAATTAGCACCTTTCCTATTCCTCCATTTACTGTCAACCATTAAATTAATCCCCTACCTAAGTTGAGCTACAGTGTAGGGTCCTGCGAATTGGAGATTTTGATCGAATCGAATATCGAATCGAGTCTACATAATCGAATCGAATATCGAATCGATTCATACCTGTGTGTCGCATTCTCAATTAGGCATTTAATGTCAATGATTAGACGATTTGAGAAACATTCTATGAACTTCCATAAAATTCCATCATAGCTTGTGTGGCGATCAACCGTCGTTCCTGATACTATTAACTTCAATTGAGAATTGTTGAGAGAGAAAAAAACAGATTAAAACGTCCATGCGGTCGTAACGACGATTAGATATATAACCACTAAACGAATTATCGGAATTAAAATGACGTGCAATTTGTAGAGTTTGCATGTACATGCACAATTGCAAATCGGCGTTCGGAAACACCTGTTTTTATAAACTTGAAGATGCATTTACAGTCGCAGGGTAGCCTGTTTATGTATATAGTGCTGGATGCTTAGATGTCTTCTTGTCCCAGACGCTTGAGATTTATGTACCACATTGCATTCATCACACGTGTAAGTTTCTGCACTACATGCAGCTTTTATCATGTTTAAAATAAACATGAATAAAGGACGACAAATTGTCAAGCACGTGTTGTTTACATTTTCGGCGATATTACAGAACGAATGTCAACCGCGACGAATGCGGAGGATGGGAAAGTTACATTTATTTTATTGTTAAATACACTTATTAAGTAACTTCATTTGGTCGTAACATATATCAACATACCATGCATAAAATCATCTGGCCAATATCCATTTGCATTCATACTTCGTTCGAACGACGAATCACTAGAAAAGGGGTACCTCATGTGCGCGGTTTTAGACAAAACGGGAAAAGTCACGTGCGGGAAACTGATGTTTTTGTTGTACAATTTGAAAAAGTAGAATTACACCACAAAAATGGATCGAGATATCCATGGTAACTCGAGTAATGACCAATCTAGACAATGATTTTAAGCATCTCATCGCTATTATAATTTACGCGTGTCGTCGGTCCATCGGCGATCTCTGAGCTTTTGGCTACCATGTTCAAAGCTAGAATTCAGATATATTTAGTCGTCCTATAGTGGCTAATTACTGGCTATACTTATATTTAATAGCATGCGAACATTCACGATGTACAATAAGAATTATAAGGTGCATATATTCATAATTTTCTGGAATTATATGGCACAGAAGCAGCGAAGATCGACGTGTGCACTTGTCCGTAAACAGCTTACTTTTTTGTCAGTGTATATTCAAATTTTCGAGATGACATTGATATGGATACAGGTAGTTCATCCACATGTATTTACTCCCCAAAAGAGTGACAGTCCATACTGTAATTCATCCGAAAGCAACTGTAATCTATCTTCCGTCATACCAATATTCTTTGCTGATCAGGTGGTATGCTGATTTTTAAATCACTAATAAAAAAAACCCCAACTATTTCCTTGCCCCAGAGAATAGTGTTGGGCGCTTGTATTGGGCTATAAAATTACAGTGGTAATTTGAAATAACACTACATAACACCTGGTTACATGCTACTTTCATAGATATTAAAACATTTAACTGAATTTATCGTCTACTAGTATGAACATGAGACAACCCTGGACAAGATATACATGTCAGATCAATCTAATCCTGAACACGGAATTTATATTTATGAAATTTCTAATGGGACTATTTTATCAAAGTTAATATTCATGGCAAATGATTATACATTCCTATATAAATTCATAATTTTCTGACAGAAATAGATATATGGATGGATTAACAGGAGATTGATTTATTGTACATTACATACCAGGATGACAGCCCAAAATAATCTCAAATTCATGTTCAACCTTGTCTGAGCACATGCCATGGTCGCAACCTGTTGCCCACATGGTCATACTTTTGATATGGAAAGTTTGCCATGCACCCAGCTGGAGGGGGGCAAGCAAATGGAATTTTGCGAACGAGGGATAATGCATTCATGAATGTTGAATATATATATATAGTTTGTCTATTTTCATATTGAAGATTTGAACATCCATATGTTTTTATTTCATATACTTTTTACAGTGGAATAATCATGGGTATGATGTTGCCAAGATATTTGGAAATAAGTTCACATATGTGTCACCAGTTTGGCTTCAAATCAGGAGGAGGCAAGGTGGACTATATGGTGTTGATGGTAGTCATGATATCGATAAAGGTGAGAAGTATTATCAAAGTGGAATAAATCTAGTAATTCTCAAAATAGGTTGATATATACATGAAATCAATATTTGTGGATTAGATATGTGAAGCGATCAGTCTTTGTCAACTCAGAGTCACACTGACATACTGTGTCTATCATAGTCTTGTCGAACTCAGAGTCACACTGACATACTGTATCTATCAAAGTCTCGTCGAACTCAGAGTCACACTGACATACCGTGTCTACCATAGTCTTGTCTATTTGTCATTTCTCTGAAGGTGTAACTTCACATGCAGACTGCCCCCTAAATACATCACACTGTGTTATGTTAATCAGTTTAATTGAACACTTTCAGCTTGGAGTAACTTTTGATAGACAAGTAATCAGACCGACTATCATTGTGTTGGTCTCGAAGTTTACTGAGAATATGAAGTGATATAAATTAATGCTTCAGAAAGAAAAAAAGACTTCTTTCTTACAGAATGTAACAATAATGAACAATGATTTGCTAAAATTGCTGGTAAATTGACAAGTGCAGCAGAACAGCTTTCACAAAAAGCTTGACATGATTATTTTGCTTTGAAATATAAATTACCATTCTCAGACTACTTATCTTCAAAAACATGGTTGAAATTATTTGATACCTTTATTGCAACAATTATGACATATGGATCAGAAATTTGAATATCAGATTTTATTTTTAATCCGAATACTGTCGACAATCTATGTTTTGAAAAAAATACTTCACTTTATACTTTAAAATATGCTTGGTGTTCATGGTAAAGCATCTAATTTGGCTCTACACATGGAACTTTGCTGCTATCCTATGTACGTTAGAATTTATAAACAAATGTCCAAATTTAACAAAAGACTTGAAGATATAGATCACAACTCCAATACAAATTTTTATGATATGACTACCACTAATCCCTTACAAATACCACTATTGTTTGGCTATAAATTCCAAGCAGTCGGAAAACGCTTGTCTGGTCGTGAGCCGTATCGGTATTCTATGAATTCCGTATCAGTATCCTTTGAATTCCGTATCAGTATCCCGTGAAATTAGGTCACCGGAAGTTGGCAATTATTTATCAGGTCTGTTCGTTTGAAGTGTAAACGGAAATGGGATGGTGTAACAAAGTAGTTTTGTCCTTTGTGACATGGGATGGACCAAAAATGTGTCATATAATAAACGCTTTATCGGTACAGTGAAGTGATATGGGCTGCAGTATCACATCTCGTTGACGATGTCAGATCACCGCATCAAACTCGCTGCCTGTGGCAGCTCGTTTGATACGGCGATTTGACATCGTCAACTCGGTGTGATACTGCAGCCCATATCACTTCACTGTACCAATAATGTGTATATATACAATACTGAAAGCAGTGTATCGGTCCGACAGAATAGCTCATGAAAGTGGAATTATAGCATGGACTAGTCAATTAATAGAATTTTGATGCAAGATCAAACTTGCCATCATTGGATCTCACTGTAAATAAATTTGACGATGATGTAAGAACATTTTGTAAAGATAAAGTCAATAATGAATTAGATAAAAAAAATAGCAAACTCTTGTAAAACTCAGATATTAATCTAAGTTAGTTGAACGTTTCAGACTTCAAAATGATCTCACTTTCAACTTACCCTTGTATAAACGTTCGTTCTGCATTGAATAAAATCTGTATAAGTACACTTCCACTTATGAGCGAGGTTGGAAGATATTATAAACCAATAAAAGATTATAATGAACGTTATTGTCCAAATGGCAAAAAAAAAAGTTGAAAATAGAGAACATTTTATTCAAGAATGTACACTATACAATAGATTGAGGGAAAATTATGAATCTATATTTAATAGTGCAGAGGAAATATCAACTGAATCTATTTTTAATCTAACAACATATTGGGATACTCTGGAGCCCGGGAGGTGACATGGTAAATATATTTTATAATCCGTGCGCACGGATTAATAATTCGTGCGCACGAAATAGTAATCCGTGCGCACGAATTAATAATGCGTGCGCGCGAATTAGTAATCCGTGCGCACGGATTAACAATCCCCCTTGCATTTCCCAAGGAATGTCAATGGGGATAAAGTGTCTTCGTTATATGTTGAACTGAACATAATACCATTGTTGACTAATAACCCGTCGTCCCCCTATGATGAGTTTTACCTGGCGAGCTCCTAACATGGCATGTTTGTGGTATATATATGGGTGTGGATAACAGGTGGGGTGGACCAAAAGCTATTGTTTCAATGCCATACCTGCCATGTTGCACGGTGGAAAAATCATTGCACAACGATCCATATGAGTATCTATATTATAGAGTTAAGGAAAATGGGATACTCATACTCCCCGTGACCATAAGGCACCGCGGGTCACATCTATATGCCCGTACATGTAAAAACTGTTCAGTCCGGAACTGGCTTACACATGGGTCTATTATATTCAATTCAGCCCATGAAAGGCACTTTACCCCCCCCCCCCCCCCCCCTTCCCTAATTGACCCTCATTCCATCTTCCACAAAAATAAATACTGATGCATGTCTTCAGTATTTAGTCTTGCTGAAGAGGGTATCCTACATCTTACACTCCATTTCGGCCATTCCTGATATCATATATATCGGTATGGTGCAGTCGTCACTGCGCAACGATCCATTATGTGCATGTATACTTTAGAGTGAAATATACTGGCATACTATCCGTGAGCATCACATAGCATCCGGTTTATATATGTATACATGAATGTGCAGTCCGGAACTGGCTTACACACGCGCGGGGCACACTAACTAGTCACCACGGTCCATATGGGCAAATACTCCAATCGTGAGCCCACGTGGACACCACAGCCTAATATAATTTGTAACTAAGTAAGCCCTACTGGCATACGATCGCATACCCCTCAGGGAAGCACCCACGTATCAAACATACTTTCATGTATAATTTGTTGTCGCAACTGCGTTGTAAAGGAGTCCGCAAGCGTGAGGCCATTTTGACTGAATTACCGATAGGACAGTATTTATATATGTTAAACCGTGCGCACGGATTACTAATTCGTGCGTACGGTTTATTAATTCGTGCGCACGGTTTATTAATTCGTGCGCACGAATTAGTAGTTCGTGCGCACGGATTACTATTTTGTGCGCACGGATTATTAATTCGTGCGCACGGTTTATTAATTCATGCGCACGAATTATTAATTCGTGTGCACGGATTACTATTTCGTGCGCACGGATTATTAATCCGGGCGCACGGATTATAAAATATATTTACCATGTCACCTCCCGGGCTCCATAGGATACAAAACATATCTGTGATTTTATTAAACACCCATTTGAATTATGAAAGAAGAAAGTAGATATTAAGGACACTATAAACTAATATGAGCTTATTCTTGTCGGATAGTAATTATGTATGTCCACATACAGCTACATGTATATTATATTTGTTATGCTCCATATATATGTTCAAAATTTATTGATTTGTCTGTATTTGAATAACGCAAAAATGTTTTAACATGGGCTTCTTCCAATAAAGATTGATTGATTGATTGAAAATAAAGAAGATTTATTTGGATATTTTTAAACAGGTAATAAATATCTGTCACTTGGAATAAGTTTTTCAGGACCTATACTTTTTGGTCAGTATTTAATTATTTAATGTATTTATTGACCTATTTTCATCCTCAGAATGTGGCAAGACAAGCAAAGATTTAATTTGAGGCTGGACATTATGTGTCGGTTTAAAGCCACACATAGTCACATCAGTGTTCAAGCCTATGATTATATTATATGCATTATATGTACCATTCGAAAGAATAAAAAACATAACATAGATAAACCAAAGTCCACAAGTCAGAACAAATAATTAAAACTAAAAAAATAGGTTATGTTGTATCTTATAAGCCTAGTAAATGCATCACATGGTATCTCCGTCAAATATATCTTGGACACTGAAACTAATGGTTATATATTCTTGCTTGCAAGATTCTAGAAGAAGTCGTTTTAAAAATCGGTGCGCAATACCTCGAGTACGCGCACTTGTCAAATGCCAATTAATGGCGATTATATCTTTGGACCAATCGTGCGAGTCCTTTCGCTATAAAAGCGATTGAACGGTAAGCCTCATTCATTTTAATATTCTTCTAGTCGCAAGATAAGTCGCATTTTTCATCTGTTCATTTCTCATGAACTTTTCTCTTTATGCTATTGCGAACGACAACACGCAGTTGCCTAATTTCGTGCACTACGCACGTGTTTTCCAATTTTCGCAATTTAGTTTTACAATTGTTCAACAATCTTTTATTCTACAATACTGTCTTACTAATGATAGTAGTCCGTGGGTGGATCATTTCATTAACCAATATTTCAATTTTGTTTTATTTACGAGAATCACTTCGAACAAATATCGTTTTTGTTTGCATAAAACAAGAGATAATAACCGATGCTCTTTCGAGTCATTTGCCGAGATTCGAGTTCTCGTCGGGATATTTTAACACTGCACCGGATGCAATATTGTGTTGGCATCTACACTAAGCTCCAGTTTGGAGTTTGGTCCCTGACAAAATCCTATCCAAATGTATTGGAAGTAATAATTTACAATATTTCACATTACAATATTTTATAATAATTTTCCTCACGGATGCTAGATAAAATAGCCACAGTGTGGCTTGCCTCTTCTCTCTACATTGAACATATGTCTCAATGCTATTACGATGAAAACTTCATAATGTTTTTTTCCCTCCGACTGGTAGGGGTGCCACGATTGATCGTATAATCGATGAAACGTTGATACAGCCGATATTCAATTACCACTTTCGGCGGCGATTACTCTGAGTTCTTTATTTCGGATGTCGAAAAGTACCGGACATATTTGGATACCCTGTTTTACAGTTTAATATCCAACGGACCGGTTAACGATCATTGATCGTGCAAAGATATTTGTAGCGCATTGTGCTCATTACTAATTACGGGCTTTCCTTCCCACGAGACAGTAACGATTGCTCTCGCACCCGTATGCACTCGCAATTTTCTATTCACAGGTGTTCGCCATTTGCACTTGTCCACCTGGTCACCATCAATATTAAAATATGTGAAGATATATTTAGCACATTTCCCATCTCCGTTAATTTATGGGCATGTGAAAGTGTCAGTGGACTTGGTTATATCAAACAATGACCTTTGATTTGAGATAACCCCAACTTAC
The DNA here is from genome assembly GCA_032622095.1 of Siphonodentalium dalli. Lineage (NCBI taxonomy): Eukaryota > Metazoa > Mollusca > Scaphopoda > Gadilida > Siphonodentaliidae > Siphonodentalium > Siphonodentalium dalli. The sequence continues at coordinate 142,209,930 of CP136063.1, forward strand.
AATTATATTACCGGAGCAATTACACCCTTCTAATCAACGAAACTGTAATTTTTGTCATGGGAAGGACTGTCTCGGTGGTTTCTGATACAAATTATGCACGTGTGAATATTATGCACTACTTCCTCTGTCCTTTATATTAGATACGCTTCATCGATTCTAATCTAGTATTGACTATCGATTATCAAGTTCAATGATCGTGGCACCTCTGCTGACGTGGCACCTTCTCTTGCATCCTCCATTAACTTGGAGACTCCGCTGGAGTTGGTTGGTGGACATGCCTCCTCCCTCAGGGTCGCGGCGTCCATAGCCCCTGAAGGCAGCGATGGTGGTCCAAGCGCAGCTACCTTTGGTCCTGTCTCCGGTTCCGACGGGTTCGTTCCGTCGCTGCACCAGCTGGCCACTTGCTACAGCTACCACATCAGTTTAGCTCGCAAGCCCCGGCGCCCTCGGCACATTGCCTGCCTACGCAATTCAATGTGTCAACTGCCACTGCTTCCACTCCAGGGGATTTGACCGCACGGGTTCTGACCTGTCCTCCATTCGTCAACGTTTTTCCCGGCATCCGTCCCTCCCGGTATGTATCCCTATTATTCACCTGTGTTCTTTCCTCCTCCAGTGTGGCCTTGCTTCGTGCAGTTTCTGGCCTCTTTTGGGCTCCTAGGCCTGAACTTAGACTTAGTTTCCTTTCCGAGGCTCCGGAATTTTTTGCCTCATCAAACCAGGTGACCTGGTCGGGATACTTGCCCCTTTCCCCCATCTCCTGGACAGACGGTGCTATTCAGAGACGAGGACGTGCTGTCGCAACATCCCCTGGATTTTACAGCATTTGATGCGTGTCCGAGTTCGCCATGCCCATCCGAGAGTGCCTTCCATGAGGGTCATTTCGGATGGGTCAGTCCTTCGGTCTTAGGATAACAATTTTGCATTCATTACCAGCACGAAACTAACAGCACAGAAAAAGGAAGAAAAAACAGGGCCATTCTCTTGTTTCCTCCATTCATATGGAGCCTCCGCTGGAGTCGGTTGCGGGACATGTCTCCTCCTTATTGGTCGCAGCCTCCTGAGCCATCCTCAGAGAAGTACGCCTGTCTTCCACAACCGAAGGACTGGATGGGGCCCACATATCAAGAACAAAAACCAACGTGTGACGATTTTTCCTTTGCCAACTCAATACAGCCTGCGCGGCAGGCTCAGGGTCTGTTAGTGGTCATGCCTCCTCTATTTGTAGTCGCGGCTTCCACAACCTTCGCAGAGACGGTCAACAATGGATTTTCCTCTGCCAACTCGGTACAGTCTGCGCTGCAGGCTCGGAGTCTGTTGGTGGTCATGCCTCCTCTATTTGTAGTCGCAGCTTCCACAACCTTCGCAGAGACAGGAAACAATGAATTTTCCTCTGTCCACTTGGTACAGCCTGCGCTGCAGGCTCGGAATCTGTTGGTGGTCATGCCTCCTCTATTTGTACTCGCAGCTTCCACAACCTTCTCAGAGATGGGCAACAATGAATTTTCCTCTGTCAACTCGGTACAGCCTGCGCTGCAGGCTCGGAATCTGTTGGTGGTCATGCCTCCTCTATTTGTAGTCGCGGCTTCCACAACCTTCGCAGCGATGGAGGTTCGGCAGCATCTACCACTGGTTCTGTCTCAGTCCATCCAGGTTCATGCTGTCACGGCACATAGCGGTTTTTCCAAACCCTTTCTTGCCTTGGCTACCTCATTGTGCCTAGTCGCCGACAAGTGGCATTCATTCGACTGAGTGTTTTGTACAATATTACCTTCGTTCTTTGTACTTTGAGGTTTCCTCTATCAGTCTGCTTTCTGCCATATCGCATTGCTCTGCCTATGTGCCGCATTCAGGAACTGCTCCTGAATAAGTTTCTTTCGCCTCCATTCTCACCTCCGTTCTTATCCCGTCGGGGGATTCCAGGTGTTGTTGAGACCTGTCTTTATAGTTTTGGGCCTTCTAATCTGTTAGATTTTTATTCAACAATTAGGCCGCTTGTATGAGACAAACCTAGACGTATTATGGACTTGATCGTGTGTGTGAACCTGATAAGTTAGTATGCGGGTGCTATATCTCACAGGGGACTTTGGCGCTCTACTCACTTAGCCGAACATATCATGAATATCGACCGTTCAGCTCCATAGACACTATCGTCTGAACTACGCTCATTTTCAATCTTACTTCTAGATTTGGGATCTTTCAGTGACCACCTAACACCATAGGATTTCATTTAATAACGTATCAGCATTTCATTGGTGTCTAGGCGTCATGTATGTAGTCCATTTTTTATCATATTTGTCACAGCACCGACTTTGAACCAAGAATATTTTCCTATTCTATGTTATCACTCGGGTCGAGTGTTTAACATCACTTGGCAGGCGTGATTCTAATTCTAATCCGATTTAGCGATCTCCGATTCTCACCTTTGCGACATTTCACAATTATTGCCGCATGCCCATCGGTGCTTGAGCATACCAGGTGGCGGGTTATCACAGTTTTTGTAACTTTCTGCTAACCTACGGTATGGGTTCCCTATACCACCACCTGACGAACGATATTAAACTAAGTTCCACATTTATTTTGAAACAATGCAGGCCGGTTCATTGCATCACAGATTGGCCGTATAATCAGACAGTGTTCCATTAGCGGTATTAGTTCCTCTCCTTGGTTGACCGTACACTTCAATTTCCAGTTACTTGGCTTGGTGTACCAGAGGCAGTCAATCTTTCCATCTTGGTCCCCTCCCTTATGTGTATGTTTTTTCTTTCCATGGACATGATTTCCAGTGCTCAATGGGGGGGGGGGGGGGTTAGTATCATAACCGTGTTTTCCCCTCGGTGCCCCTTTTGCATGTATTGTGGGCCAGTCAACATCCTCTGGATGTCGTGCTAGTGCTGCTTCATCCTCTAAGGATGGGGGGGTAGGTTCCTTTATCCTATTAGGTACTTGAATGAATGAGTTATCTCCCTTGCCTATGACCAATGTTTATCCTGGACACCTTCACCCTGTGATCATTACTAGTAGGGCACATGAAGTACATGGTGTTTCCTTTTAGGAGGCTCAGTTGTTTTTGAGTTTATCTGAACTATTACATATGGGAAACAATGATCTATTTTTTGGCACATGTCTACCAAGAAATCTTTTTGGTACAGGATGCAGGTCTTTTCTGCTTCAGCAGGTGGGTTTCATGGACATAGTCGGATTATCTGCCTCGTGGCCTCCTCCTCTTCAAGAATTCTAATTATAACCATTAGTTTCAGTGTCCAAGATATATTTGACGGAGATATAATATTTTTTTACCCAAAATATGTATCTCCTATAATAAATATCTTGGACACTTGGCCCTCCCGGTTGGGATCAACATTCCCGCCCCGCGCACTCGGTCAAACGCATCAAATACACAGGAGGAAGAAATTAAAATGAATGAGGCTTACCGTTCAATCGCTTTTATAGCGAAAGGACTCGCACGATTGGTCCAAAGATATAATCGCCATTAATTGGCATTTGACAAGTGCGCATACTCGAGGTATTGCGTACCGATTTTTAAAATGACTTCTTCTAGAATCTATAATCATTAGTTTCAGTGTCCAAGATATTTATTATAGGAGATACCGGTACATATTTTGGGTAAAAAAATATTATTTCTAACAATGTTTTCATTTCATTTAAAAAGCCAAGAGAGATGTATTAAAATTTAGATTGAATGAAAAAAATTATTTTGTTGTTATAACTGGATGTCTGAAACCTGAATACATCTTTTAAAAACATTACTGTATGAACCTCAATGAAAATGCCAATTGCTAATACTTATCTGTCTATTTGGTGTTTCTTTCGACTCACATCTGCTCTGAAAATTCAGCCCAGTGGACAAACTTTTTTATCATTTTAGTTTTGTTTTTTAAGATCTCTATTGGAAGTAACTTTCATTCTTACTTAGAAAATAATGACAATAATGTTTTTTTTTCTGCTGTAAATTTGGAAAAATAGCACCTGGCTGCCTGAACTCAATATAAAATAATTTTGATTCTCTGAATGTTCTGTATGCTTTATAATCTCCCTCAGTTTTTAGTTGAGCATGTGTATAATTGGCTTGGTTTAAAATTAGTTGTAGACAGTTTTTTTTATGTAATCTCGCTTCACTGTTATTTTTTCATTTCTCTGATCTGTAATTTGTTCGCATATTGTAGGTTGGATTAAAGATGTAGTCAAACAGAGGGAGACAAAAATGAGTGAGTGCTCAAAGGGGAGAGTTTGGTTGATGCAGCTGACATTTTTCCCTACTGTATTTTCAAGTGGCAACTAAGAGTGATATTTCAAATACATTGGGTATTCAAAACATTCTGTCATTTGACCATCATGAATGAGATGTTAACTCGTTTGGGATGTAATTATTTTGAGAAAACATTACTCACAGACAAGATTGTTTACAGAAATGCTTACTTTCATATAATTTTATAGCAATTTATGCGTTTATTCAATGTTGGGTCAGACCATTTGCCATGGCAGAATTCTCTGCGTGACAACATATACTATCTGGGTGATCATCCGAAGACTATAAATCTACTAGAAATTTTGGGTAGATACCATCAATTGCGACCGGTTGCCATAGCAACCTATTTTCGGAAATTTATGCATATGGGGGCTGTAATTTCGCTATATGACGATATGTTTGCGACATTTTGAATCAAATATAAATGATTTCCAAAGTTAAATGATCCAGGAATATTTGCCAACATCTAGAACTAGCCTTGCTCGAAAATTACCCATCACCGACAGAGGGCGCCATTCAAAATGGCCGCCGAACCCCCTTTTATAACGTTAAAATGCTTACTTTTATATCATTTTATAGCAATGTATGTGCTAATTTAATGCTGGGTCAGACCATTTGTCATGACAGAATTCTCCACGTGACAACTCATAATATATGGGTGATCATCCGTGGTCTATAAATCTTCCAAACATTTTGGGTAGATACAACCAAATTGCGAGTGGTTGACATGGCAACCGATTTTCGGAAAATTATGCATTTGGGGGCTGTAGTTTTGCTATACGAGATGTCTGCATGCGACATTTTGAATCAATGGTAATTAATTTTTTTTAAATAGGATCCAGGAATATACTTAAATTTCTCTCGCTTCTTGTTCCTTCCGCTGAAGGGGTCAAGATTCACCTGCCATGGTGATTTCCAACCGAAAACTTGTTTACGCGTCTACATCTTAGGCTACTAGGCGCCGCCATTTTGGAACAATGACATCACAAATCACGGCACGCGACCCCCACGTGACGCCAAAATAGGTTACATCTTCCTGGACCCCTCACTGGGTGATCGGCCTATATTGAATACATGATACTATGCGCAAAACATTTTATTATAAAAGATTCAATCGCTGATAACAAGTGCATGAAGTGGGAAACGGATATATCCATTTCCCGTCCTGTAGGTAATGTTTTGGGAAACGGATATATCCATTTCCCGTCCTAAATGAGTTAAGATATTTTTAGTTTTAACATAAACATGAATCAAACAAACAAGCAGAAACAAATTAAATAGTCAGTGATCCATACAGTGTCAAAATATTGGAAAATTTAGCATTTTCACAAATTCCAACCAATCGGCATATTAAACAATTCCATGCAATTAATTTCTATTGTGGAGCACTTGGCATTTCAAACTGTTGTGATTTAAACTCTGATTGTTTACATCTTTGGGTTGCTACTGTATGATATGTTGCCTCTAACTTCCCTGTCTTTGATGATGCTACGTCCCTGCATTTGCTTCTAATGAGAAAATTTGGTATGACAACACACATCAGTAAAGCTCACATCTGTGGATCAATCTTTTGTTTAACCCTTTGAGTGCCAGGTCCGATTTTTGTATCAACCCATATACCCTGTGCCAATGCATTCTCTTATGTATGCGAGTCGACCATAGGTAGCCTCGCATATATAAGAGAATGCATTGTCCTAACAATTTTTCATCTTTTGTTATTATTTTTTACAATTTTTTACAATTTTAATAATTTTTTCTTATTTGTTACAGGTATATTTAGTAGGTTTAGTGCCAGGGAATCTTATGTTTTTTATGGGCATCAAAATTATTACTATGAATACTTGGTGATAGTTTTGAGTTATAACATGCCCCTAAGGTGTTATCCAGTTTGTTTTTAAATTCGCTATAGCATGCTTAAGCATACCCGAACAAAATTCAACCCAAAAAAATAAATTCTAAAAAAAATAAAATTATTTTTTATGGCCGATTTTACACACCGTAAATTAGGGCCGATGAGATCGGCCCGTGGCACTCAAAGGGTTAAATGATTGGAATCGACTAATTGGTCAATCAAGGCATGCGGTGCTAATACAATGCATAGGCTTGTTGTAATCATGGCAAACCATTTTACGGCTCATGCAACTGCTTAAAGATCTTTACAATTAATAAAGGTAAGTCACAGGACCTCTTAAGACAATATTATTAACTCATGGAATGGAAAATTTCCCCGAGTCAACAACATTTGGCTCAATAGTGCAATGATGACATTTTGATAGTCTATGCACACACTGCATGAAGTATATTCAAAATGTCAACTGTATATGTTTTCATTTGGCCAAAGAAAACCATGAGTCCAAACATTTTCAAAACAAAGAATTGATACAAAAATATTTTTGTTAGACACATTGTACACAATATAACATTGTATTTCATACCAGTTAGTGTGAAGTACTTGTATTCAATGGAATCACAACCATTGAATACATATTACTCAAGCCGAAAGTTATTAGTGTTCACACCACCAACAGATCATGAGAGATGACATAAATCCCTCAATAACTGCATGATGTTTTTATCATACTTAAGTTACAATGATGGTACATCATACATGTAGTAATGGTATCAGTATGTCACAGTCAAGGATTGGTTTACCTGATAAAATGTGTGAAATATGTACAGATAATAACTCGCATCATAATAACAAATCTTTTATCGAACTTGTCAAACTGGATCTCGGGAAAATATCCTTGTGCTGTCCACAAGTCATTCGATAAAAGATTCTCAATTTAGCTGTGCATCAATTAATGTTCCGTGCTTTTTATGAAAAACATCATGGCTGCCAGCAGTATCTCACTCACGTCCTCCACCATCTTGTCATTGTCAGTTTGAGTTTAACTTTTACTGTCATTGATACCTTTATTGTTACTAAGTTGTATATATGTTAATCCACAGTCCCAAGGATCTTGTTTGATGGTTGGTCAGCGAATGACTATCGAGTATTATTTGAAAGTGAAGATGAAATAGAAGATTGCATTGATACAATGGCAGCTTTTTTGAAGGTATTATTAATTTTAGGAATATGATGTGGAACATTCTTGGCATATAATATCAGGGCACAAATCATTATTGATTTTGCTTAAAGAGTCTGGGTTATGATTCCAACTCATGCACACTAGCGTTATGATCTCAATGAATGCACACTAGTGTTATGTTCCCAACACATGCACATTTGAAGATAAAATGCATCCAGTTATACACACAAGAGGGGTGCACTGAAAGGGAGAGGGGCACCAAAATTGATACACAATATTTTTAGCGCCAATTTCCACCAAATTGATACACGTTCTTATCCATGATACGAGGAGTCTAATCATGTGATTTAAGGACGCCATATTGGTGCTGTTTGTGTGAGAGATGGCGAGGGGAAGGGTGGGCACCAAATTCGATAAAAAACTGTTTAGTCACCATTAGCACCCAACTTATAAATATCAGGAGTGTAATTGCGTGGTCTAAGGATGTCACAAAAGTGGGGCCATTCGAGTCAGTGGTGCAAAGAGGTGAGAGGGACACAAAAAATTATAACAATATATTTAGCGCCAATTTCCACCAGATTGATACATATTCTTCTCCGTGATACAAGGAATCTAATCATGTGGTTTAGATGCACCAAATTGGTGCCTTTTGGGTGAGAGATATGGGGACCTTAAATTTGTATACTCACCAATTTTCACCAATTTTATATATATGCATCTCCATAATGAGTCTAAGTATGTGGTTTAACCCTTTGAACCCTGGCTCCCCACAACGATCGACTCCCTGACCCTGGGCTCCCGGGGGGTATTTTCACTTATTGTAGACTGTGTTCAGGCGTATGGTGCTGTATTGTATGCATACTCTTCTACCATATTGTTTACACCATTGGAAAGATTATTTAATTTTGAATTCAACACATCACAATCTATATCAATATCTTAAATCCAGAAAAAGTTATAAAAAATTGAAAACTTATTAGATTTATTATAGAAACTGCCAAAAAATGTTACGTAACGTCACAATCCCAACGTAAATACATGACGTCATATGGGCTTTAGCCAAAACAAACTCTGGGTGTTCTCTGAATACCCCACCAATAACTAAAATGTGCGGCATTGTGCAGTCTATTGGCTTATGCCATCTTAAAGACAAGATTCTCAACTTTTTTCTCGTGTAAATCTATATAGCGTGTACCTTTGCGCAAAAAAATTATTATTTAATGAACTCAGAAGTTTATTCTTGAACAAAACTCGTATGCCATGTGTTTACATCCGACAATCGTTAGCGCGAATTATATAATTTAGCGGGAATTTCTTCACACACATTGGGAGTTAAATACCACAAGAATACGTCACTAAAGTTTCTATCTATAAATATATATTTTATGATCTCTTATGAGCCATATAAGGCGATATGACCTAACGCGAAATGAGAGGTCGCGAGAAGCAATATGGCGGCGTCGTAATTGCAGAAATGTGATGAAATGGAGACTGTATCCGGTTTTTAATCGGCTTATACTTGGTTATGCCAAACACAACCTCGATAATTTTTGGACAGCTAAAACAGTTATAATTTGAATTTTATGCAACACAATTTTATTTTTCTCAACATTGAGTATTTATCGAAATATAAAAAATAAAGTGCAACACTGCGACGCCGACGGTAGAACGAGATTACGTCATGGCCGGAGAACCGGCCAGTCGCGTATATATGCAATTACGTTCTGACCATAATACCGGCCAGCCGGGTTCAAAAGGTTAATGGTGACAAAGTGGCACTGCTTGAGTCCGAAATAGGGACGGGAGGGTCACCAAAACTGATAACAAATATTTTTAGTACCAATTACCATCAAATTCATACACGTTCTTCTCAAACTGTATGAGGAATCAAATCGTACTGTCTGTCTGTCTTTCTGACTCTGTATGTGTTCTATATATAACTTCAAGGGGTACAATCGAGATGGCACCAAGGCGGTCTAAGAGGGGTAACTTTTTACGAGGAAGATAATGGTGCGGGTTAAAATTTTCTAAAGTGACGCTGTTGGTGTCAGGGGAAGAAAAGGGGGAAGGGCGGCAAAATAAAAAAAATATGGTGAAATAGTTTTGTCGCCGATTTCCACCAATCGCATACATAATCACCTCCGCAATATGGCGCTGTTCGAGTCAGCGTTGCAGGGGGGGTCATCGACAATTGATTTAATAAACTATTTTTAGCGCAGATTTCGACCAAATTGATATATATTCTTCTCCATGATACGAGGAATATAATCGTGTGATTTAAAGACGCCAAATTGCCGTTTGGGTGAGAGATGGGGGGTTCATAACTATGATAAGAATTTGTTTAGTTGCTGATTACCACCAAACCTATATATAATCATCTCCAGTATATCATGCATCCATGAGTCTAATGGACGTGGTATAAATATGTCAAAAGTGGCGCCGTTAATTTCATGGATGAGGGCAGTTGCACCAAAGCTGATACAAATATATTTAGCACTAACTTCCACCAAATTCATACACGTTCTTCTCTAATGATATGATGAATTAAATCACATTTGGTGTCGTTTGGGTCATGGATGGCGAGAGGATATGCACTATCATTGATAAGATTGCTATTCGCAGATATCCACCTATAAGTTATATATAGTCACCAGGACATCTCCATATCGTTTTAAGGAATGTTTTAAGAGGTATTTGGCGTTCAAATTTCACAATCTCAATAAATGGTGACCCAATTAAGTGACTTGAACAATTATATCTTCTCAACTGTCATATTTATATGGGAATAGGAATCAGGGCATTTCACATAATGAGCTAGCAAAAAACAGATACATAGAGAAGCATTAAAAGTATATTTATCATTCTATTTAAGAGATACGTATATTCTTGCAAACTGAGAGACCTCGAACCGTCAGAGGATTGCATATTAGAATGGCTCATGTATATGATATAACACAATTGAGCCTGTTCCATTCAATACAGTTTCCACCAAAAAAGTTACAATTTGTCAAGAGATATGGAAATGTATCGAATGCCTGTTAAAAAATAGCGGTCACAGTGTGCAGTCAAATATATTTTCTTCTGATATAAAAGAAAACACAGTCAGTAGCACATGACTTTTCAGGATCCTCCAATACTGACATCTGACAAGGGTATATCTGCCCGATATAGCAGATTTTTTAGAACAGACTCATCGACTAACATAAACAACTCAAAATCTTGCTCTGTGTCGGGCACATGTAGCTGATATACATGCGCAGCAACATTTCTTTTAAACTGAGAACATTTAGCCAATATATAGCACCATGAACAGAGCAGCACCTGGAAATTTCTTTAAAACATCTGTATTTTCATGGAGATATGATAGCCAGGTGTCCTCAAGATCTTTAGTCCAACCCACTAGATTGATTGATACATCTATATGTAAAACCCAATTGTCGTCTTTTATTTTTGCGAACTAATGTGTTTATGATGTTCATGTATCATGTTATAACGTCTGAAGTATACGCAGTTGTAAATAAATAAATACTTCTTTATTGGTGGAATGGAGTAATTGCGATAAACAAAATGACAATCGACAAGGTGAGCCACTACTTATATTCCATGACTGTGTAAGAATCATGTTTTGTGATGCTATTTGAATATACAATTTATGAGAACACGTATACACTTTGAGCAAGAGTATTCTCTATTCCCAACAAATATCCACAGCATGCAGAGGGTATCACATCACTTTAACCTGGGCAACGCCGCGTAACCCTGCTAGTTAATATATATTTATGTCTCTGCCTTCAAAGTATACATGTTATTTTGACTAAATCGGTGTTGGAGACAAAGAGCCACAAATTATCCATCACCATTAAAATTTGACTGATTATAAGCTATTGTTTTATAATCCTTGGTCATAAAACACTGGCCATCATGTATACATGGAATACAATGTCGCCATTAATACGCATTGTTACAAAAATGTGTACATTACCTCCATGACTCGAACAGACAATGAGGATTAACTGTAAAAAACTATTTTATCGTTACATTTTACATGTTTTATTTCTTGAGAAACGAATAGAACAGCTGGTTATAAACAAATTACTTATACCAGCCTCAATACAAACTTTATAGCACATTGCATCTGACTATAAAATTTGGCAAGTGGCAACGTGAACCCCCCTGATTGTCTATAATGTTCATGAACCCAATACACAATTGAACTTTGTTATCAACAATATTTATGAACTTGATGCACAATAAATCTGTTGTCAGCAGCGTCCATGGATATGATACAAAATCAAACTTTGTTGGAACACAATATAACATTTTGGTATTTGTATGCATAGCAAGATACAGTAAAACAGGAATGGTTGGGATGGTGAGAGTGATACATGTCGTGGAATTGGTATATTAATATAGCACACACACTTACTATTTGCAGTATCACTTACTGAGAAAATTCCATTTACTTATTTAAAGAATAGTCTTCATTTCCAAATGTGACTGCATAAGTATGTACATCACACAGTTATTTATATAAGTTTGTGATCAGGACAAATGTGTTTACACTGTGTAGTCATATTAGAAAATCAAGATTATTTCCAATATTCACATCTCAGAGAATGTCAATCTGAAAATGCATTTTAATTTGAACATATTATTGAAGATTGGAAGCTTATAGTGACCTTGCCTCAATGTCGCCTGTGTTTGTGAAATGTCTCCACTCAAAATTCACAGTTGCCTTGTATGTTTCATATTTTATAGACACATTGCTATCTCCGTCAAAGTTATCTTGCCCACTGAACTATTATGGTATATTTCCCAATTTAACTAGGAAGGGTTAACAAACCCCTGCGTTCAAAATGGTATGAAAATTCTATGGTACATTTTATCATGGTTCATGACCTGCTGTAATATCCGACCACGTGATCTCTGATCCACCAAAACCAATTACCGGTCCAATATTGTCTTCTTTTTTTTAGTTAACAGCTTGAAGGAGCATCTCCTACAATCGAAGCTAAGTGCATGTTGACAGTTTTTTGTATTATACAAAAGACAGTTTTGTTTTTGTATTATACAACAAAAAAACATTACTTCCTTTGATTAGACTCGCGATTTTATAGCATTTTCATATTGTTTTAATATCGGCTTTGTCAGTTCAGATGACTCGTTTCATTTAAAAAAAAAAAAAATCCATATTTATAAACAGCCGATAAAACAGACTGAAGTCTAAGAAGATTTGTCACCGAAAGGCAGAATAAGAAATAAGATATGACTAAAGACGCTCATAGCAAGAATCTATTGCATACAGGTGCGATTTATTCTATGGTCTGGGCGAGTGCCACATGCTCCGGCCTCTACAATAACGGTATCACGAAATTAGGTGACTTACTTTTGGCTGTTTGATGGCTTTGTAGCTATTATATTTATTTAGACTATGACAATCGTAGTCTGTTGTACAACTGACAGAAGCAGTATTTAAATCTTGTGAAATAGGATTGTAATATCCCGAGTGTAAATTTGCACTTGTTAAAATTTGTTCAACTTAATAATATTGTGTTAAAAATTGATTTCGTGCAAACCAAGGTTATTCGACAGTCACAATCGATTAGCTTATTGCCGTTAGTTGCCACAACCAAGGTGCTTATCAACATAATACAAAACAACAGGTGTATTTTTGATTGTTAGCAATTGTCAAAAAGACTTGACTGGTGTTGACAGTGCAATCACACTAAATACATTCTCAGGACAAGGACTGCTACACGATTTAAGACCAGGTACAGATGATCTCCTTCCCTATAGCTCCCCTAGAGATGCTTCCCCTCGTTTCGAGGGTCCCACCTTTGAGACCAGGACACTGACACTTGTTGATAGTGCTCCCCTCATTGGCTTTGCGACTCGGGGCGATAGTCACACCAAACAGGGAGCGGGAGGGACAACCCATCCAGCCACAATTGGTGGGCTTCCTGGACTATTGTACGGGACGCAAATTCGTACCCTCGGGTCATCCGTTGGCGGGTTGGCGTGCCCAGGTACGGCTGTGTGCTTCCCTGTCCAGCTGGGCTTGGAATGGGACTGCAGTTCCCAAGCATGTTTCCTCCTTGTTATCTGCCGCCACCTCCGTGGGCTTGGCAAACAGGTTGCTGGCCGCCTTCTGGCCAACAGCAGCTAGTAACTTTGGGTTTGAATCAAAATGCCAAAGAATTTGTTCCCCGACGCCATTCGAGCAGGAGGCATGCTTCGGAACCGGTACCTACTAACTTTCCATCGCCAGTTCGGTCGGTTGGATATCGGGATCCGGACGAGCTGTCGCTCCATTCCCGAGATGAAGAGGCTCTGGACATTCCTCAGGGGTCCCCAATTACCAGACATAACGAGGAAGCTTGTTGTTGAGCCTTTAGCTCCTAACAACCCATCACCAGTTACGACGGATGGAGATCGGGATCAGGACGAGCTGTAGCTCCAGCCCGAGGTAAAAAGGCTTTGGACATTCCTTTGGGGTCACCCATACATGCGCTCACGAGGGAGCTGAGATAGTTGTTCGGGGTTTTCTCTGATGCAGCCAAACATCACCGTAGCTGAGTGTTTATGCCATCGGACTGCAAACTTGGCGACATGGGATCGACCAAGCTGAGAGGTATTAAAAAGTTTAGTTATTCTAGGATTGTGCAGAGTTCAACTCCTTGCTTTATAAGTTGTTGCTTCTTTCAATGTGCCATCCAGCTCCTGCGATGTCATGGTCATTGCTGGAATAGAGTGTTACCTGTGTCGATAGTCTTCAGGAATATTCTTTGGATAATGGGTCAGTCATATCACTAAGGGCGGTAATGATACACTGGGTCACTATATGAATCACGACTGTTAATATTCCTGACTTTAATATTACCTATGGTTGACAAATACCCATATATAGGTATATAAAAAACAAATCTTGTAAATATTGTACATGTGGGTTATATATTTTACGAGGGTGCATCCGTATATTTTTATCTGCAGGTTGCATTCAATACTACCTAAAATTCAGTTTCGTAGATAATAATAAATATATGAGTCCAAGGGCTGCAACGATACACTTGGTCAAGATACGAGTCACGATACATGATCAGCGATACGATACATATCATGATACCATAAATTAGTGTTTCCAAATGAATTCCTCCTGAATTATCAGAAACATCATGTTTATAACTGGAGATAGAGTTCATTTTAAACTAAAATGGAGTTTAATTGTTGGCTAGATGAGTCAAATATACATAGCCCTTTGAATGCCAGGTCCGATTTTTGTATCAACCCATATACCCTGTGCCAATGCATTCTCTTATATATGCGAGTCGACCATAGGTCGCCTCGCATATATAAGAGAATGCAGTGGCCTAACATTTTTGTTTTTTTGTTTTTTTAAATTTTTTTTTACAATTTTAATAATTTATTCTTATATTCTTTAACAGACTTATTTTGTAGGTTTAGGGCCGATGAGATCGGCCCCTGGCACTCAAAGGGTTAATATACATGTAAACTTGTGAGATAATTATTTGATTTCCTGTGTCGCGATACACATGACATGATTCGATACACATATCGTTTGAAAGGGTATCGTGATACATTGAATTCACGATGAATCGTTGCAGCCCTAATGAGTCCATTATACATACTAGACATATGCTCATCTTCAGAACGCAACTGATTTCCTCTCATCACGATTCACATTACTCAATGCAATGCACATTCTCATAATCAGGAAGTTATCCGTGATCAGCCTGTTGGGACGACTATTGGATTTAATTACATGATTTTATGACATGGTCTCGGCAGTTGAAGTGAGGTCTATATCAGCCATCCCACTCGGGCTTAATGGGGGACGCAGCGCGTCAGACTTCTGTGATATCGGCCTTTGGTTCTAATACGTAATTCTTCTTATTATACGCCCTTTTGAAAAAAAGGCCGTATTATAGTATTGGTCCGTCCGTCCGGGCGTCCGGGCGTCCGTTAACCTGTTGTCCGGATGATAACTTTAGTTAGAGTGAACCAAAATTAGTAAAATTTGGTATGTGGGTTTATTAGCCGAAAAGTAAGTTCAAGTTCGAATTTGGGTTCCGCCTGCCAATTTTCACCGGAGTTATGCCCCTTATTTAACGTTTTTTGACTTAGAAAATCCTTGAAATTTGTTGTCCGGATGATAACTTTAGTATAGTTTGTCGGAATGAATCCAAATTTAGTATATTACTTTCTTTCACCAAAACACAGGTCAAGTTCGAACTTGGGTTCTGTCCGACCATGTTTGGCAGAGTTATGCCCCTTTTTCGACTCAGAAAATTCAGTTTTTCTTATGTTTTTTGGTTTCCGGATGATAACTCGATTTTGGAATGTTTATACGCAAAACCCGTTTTTTTGTGGATTACATATATCAAAATACAGCTCAAGTCCGAATTTCGTTTTAATCCGATAATTTTTGCGAGAGTTATGGCCCCTTTTTTGACGTAATTTGACTTAGAAAATCCCTGAAATTTGTTGTCCGGATGATAACTTTAGTTAGAGTGAACCGATTTCAATCAAATTTGGTATGTGGGTTTATTAGGAGAAAAGACAGCTCAAGTTCGAATTTGGGTTCCGTCCGCCAATTTTCACCGGAGTTATGCCCCTTATTTGACGTAATTTGACTTAGAAAATCCCTGAAATTTGTTGTCCGGATGATAACTTTACTAGAGCTTATCGGATTCAATGATAATTTGGTATATTACTTTCTCCCACCAAAACACAGGTCAAGTTCAAATTTGAGTTCCGTCCGCCAATTTTTACCAGAGTTATGCCCCTTTTTTACCAGTTTCCGCCGACCCAAGAGAGGGCGTATATTGCACGCCCAGCGTAGCTCTTGTTGGCAATGTTGTCGGTACACAATGGTTTTGTTTTTCCGGATAGTGTTTGGTTCGCATAGTGGACTCATTCAATATACAAAGCAAGGTCCATTGCTGACCTCTGATATCGCCACTGCAGGATAATGTTGCGTCTATGGGGCAACATATTAATAACGTTGTGCACACTTCATACAAGACGAAGATCCTTGCCAGATACTTCCCCTCATGCGCGATATTCACTAGCATTGGGTATTGGATGCCAGATCGTACTAGATTCGCACTTCTGGTGATGGTTATCTCAAGAACAAGGTGCAATCGGAGGGGCACCCCATCCATCCCAGAAGGGGTACCTTGAACCATCGACCCGTCGGGGGTCAGCCAGAAGAGCAAGAATGGTTGTGGGGCGCACTGCGCCTGGGTCTCTGTATTTCACTAAATCCAACCTGCCATCTGTTTCTGCAGGTTTTGGGCTGGTGCCACAATCACGGTGCATGTTTCCTGTGATTTCTCAGTTGGGTTTAACTTTGGAGCTGGCCGTTATTTCAACATATTGAATATCGTCAGGTTGGAAATGGAAACAGCTCTGTCATCAAAGGGACTCTAGCTTTCCTACAAATTTTATTTTTGTTCCAAATTACATGTATGGTTCCCTATATGTAGGATTATGTCAGTATTATATCCAATCGACTTCTTCCGTCTATCTTACAGGGTTGGGGCGATCATCTATTTCGGCGAGAATCTCTTTCCGGTCACTATTACAGATTATCGGTCCATGATATCTCAATCCTTATAGACAATGGCATATCTCGTAATAGGACACTGCCCTCCTCAATAATTGACTTTGGGATTGGTTCTATTGTTTTTATCGTGGTCTCCTTTATAATTTGAGGCCTTTGCCTCTGGTCGTTTCTTCATGTCTCTTACCTTATTGTCTTGGTCTGCACATGAGTTAGCCCGTTAAATGCATTATTGCGAAATCCCCCTCAATTTTCATTTTCATTAGGAACTAGATATTTCTTCCCTTCCCTTTCCGTCTCCATGTCTTTCGGAAACTATCTACTTTATTGGCAGGTCCTTCAATCCGAGTCAACACTATTTGTTTAGTTTGGGCCCTCTGGTAGCTGGCCAACATGTATTAGTCTTATGATGTAATTACATAAATTGGCTTATGGTGATACTGTACATATTTTATGTTATCAGGTCAATCCAGTTCTTTGATTGGGGTGCATAGGAGTGTTTATCTTTCCTCGTGGCCTCCACCTGCCAGAAAATTCTATATTATACCATATAGTTCAGTGGGCAAGATAACTTAGACGGAGATACAATATTTTTCAAAATAAGTAAAATATATATCTCCTAGAAGTATCTTGCCCACTGAACTCTGAGCTCCCTCCCAGGGTTTCTCACCTGGGAGGGAGCTCACGAGGAATGTCCTAATGGGGGAAAAAAGAGGACAATATTGGCCCGGCAATTGGTTTTGGTGGATCGGAGATCATGTGGTCGGATATTACAGCAGGTCATGAACCATGATCAAATGTACCATATAATTATCGTACCGTTTTCAATGCAGGGGTTTGTTAATCCTTCCTAGTTAAATTGGGAAATATACCATATAGTTCAGTGGGCAAGATACTTCTAGGAGATATATATTTTGAAAAATATTGTTTTTGGTAATTAATGGAAAAATACTACAGCAAATGTAATTATGTTTATTTAGAGTAAAATAACAGCCCAATTTCTATAGGCCACTACATAATGTCATAATTAGACCATGCCCTACTCTTATAAATAATTCTGACTAACATCGAACAAATTCAAACATGCTCTACTACATGATCTAACATGATTCAATTGTGTTTGCATATACCAACCAAGCTGGTTTATTATTTCATGTGATAAGTTGTAGACTGTACTGACAAAACTTTCAATGCGGAACATGATTAGCTCTGTTTTATCGACCACTATCTTTGACAAATTGCATCTGCATGCAAATTCAGTAGTACAGATACAGGTAGGAACCCAATGAGAATTGAAGTAGTTGTTTCAAATCAAATTTGTTGAGAGGGGTATTTTTTATGGATTTGTTAAGTCAGTATTTATGTTTGAATGATTCAAAAACTTTTCACTTTTGAGATGTGTTACAATACTATCAGATTCAACAACTGATGATCTGAAACTCAAGCCCTTTGCAGTGGGTAAATTAAACCAAGTCTTCTCGGTCCGATTTCCATATAACAAACGTTACACCCAAAAACCTTGGGCGGGAGTTATCTTGCTTGTATTCTTCGGATTAGGTCAAATGGATGCTTTGCGAACATGAACATCTCCGGCAAAGATATCTTGGACACTGAATGAACTAATGGTTATATATTTCTTGCTTACAAGATTCTAGAAGAATTTTTTTTAAATCAGTACGAAGTACCTAGAGTACGCGCACGGTCAAACCCGATTAGGTTCAACTTCCGCTAGACCATGTGACAGTCCATTCATTATAAAAGCAATGTCAAGTAGGTCTGCTGTCTTTCAATTTCTTCTACTTCGCAAGATAAGTCGCAGTTTTCATCTGTTCAACTTTCTTGAACGTTATCTTTACATTATTGCGAATGACAACTCGCCGTTTCCTAATTTCGTGCAATGACATGTATTTCCTTTTTCGGAATTGCATCTTCACAATTGATCACCAATGCTTTATTCTACAAGAGTGTCTCGTTAATGACAGTGCTCTGTGGATGGATAATTGCAATAACAAATAAAACAATTTTGTTTTGTTTACGAGAATCACTCAGAACAAATGTCGTTTTTATGTTTACCCATACCATAGTATGGTAAACATAGTGTCGTTGTCCGGATTGACCACTCGTCGTTAGTCCGTCCGTCCGTCTGTCTGTCTGTAGACACTTTACACATGGTGCGATAACTCAAGCAATTTCTATCCGACCGGAACCAAATTTTGTATATGAGTTTTTTTTAGGGAGTTATGGCCCTTTTTCAACTTAGAATTCATGCATGCTGCCATAATTAAAAAAAAATTCATCTGACCATAACCAAATTTGGTATGTGAGTTGCTCAGTCCAAAATACATATCGAGTTCGAATATGGGTTTGATCCGATATTTTTTAATGGAGTTATGGCCCTTTGACATAGAATTCATGCATGTTTCGATAAATCTACAATTTTTCAACTGATAGGAACCAAATTTTGTATGTGAGTTTCTCAACTCAAAATACAGGTCGAGTTCGAATATGGGTTTGATCCGATATATTTTAATGGAGTTATGGTCTTTTGATTATTTTATTTATCGCTAAAATATATTAAAGATACCCAGTTTGCACTGTCCAAATAGAATCTAATAAATCAGGTTTGAAGTTGTCTTCTCACACAGAGATAGTATCAAGTTACAATGCCATGAATTGTCTCTCTCTTGCATTGAGATAATTAACTACTAGGAGATGTGTTGGCCATATCATATATACTTTATACTCTATAAAGTATCTCTGACCATATGCTGAGTTAGCATAGATGGAATGTTTCTACTATATATTTTATATGCATGGTTATTTAAATTCCATCTTAAAGGCATAATCTGGTTTCATTGTTTAATATTACTATTGGAGATTAATAATGTGATTGTGTTTAGTAGATTTGTTGGACATTAATTTCAATTGATTACAAATGTGAATTGAAATATTAAAGGGGCACACCAGGTTTGATATATTTTTCTTGTACTCTGCATGAGATAAAACTTTTTATGTACACCTATACCATAGTATGTTACACATAGTGTCAATGTCCGTAGACACTTTAGGCATAATGCGATAACTCTAACATTTTCTATTTGATCGGAACCAAATTTTGTATATAGGTTTCTCAGCCCACAATACAGTTTGAGTTTGAATATGGGTTCGATCCAATTTATTTTAAAGGAGTTATGACCCTTTTTTCGAAAACAAATTTGAAAAAATAATTTTTATTTTTTTTATTTTTATGTTTTATAATAATAATAATAATAACAAAATTGTCAGTGACTCTTTCATTGGTTTTCATTTAGATATTGATGATTATGATACGTTGATAAAAAGGTTCCCAATCTTTTTTTTTAAAATAATTCAAAACAATTTTGTTTAAGTTAAACAAATTTGAAAAACTAACACAATTATAACTCTACCAAGGGTACCCCGAATCACCACACCAAATTTGTTTAAATCTGTCCAAAATCTTGTGTTATGTATTGGTAAATCTGTTTGGAGAAACATTAAATCCAATTCACCAATTCTATCCCATACCTTTGGACTACTTAGCTATTGATAAGGCTATATTATTTTCTGATGTCTCTTATGCCAGTGTGCAAATAATGTGATAAAGAAGGCTATGGTACGGTATATAATTTAAAATAAAGATTCAACAATAAACATCACATGATATTAACAGTAGACATGGACATCTGTGCTGCAGAGTTATATCTTCAGATGGTCTGAGGTCATTATAATTATTATTGGTTTAATAGAGAGGTCAGTTTTCAACATACACAATTCCTGTGATTTGTTGATAGCTCTGCTATATAATTGATATTAATGGGTCAGCAGTGTGGTGGCTTATCTGTATACTATATTGTTGATAGAATTTGACACATTATTATTGTAAACTTAAATTGAACTCGCTTAACCTAAGTATCCATGTCCAGGTCACACCTTTCACATTTAACCCAAGGCTGTGGTGGTTTAGCATTACCGATCCTGTAAGAGTGTATTCTCTTATATAAATGCCAGTGACCCATAAATTCCAATAATTTGTGTTATGTAAATTTGTCTATAATAGTACATAACAGTATACTCTATAATTCAACACCAAAACTCTCATTTATCCCATCATAGTAAATTTTTATCGCCAAGGGATGGGTTAACATCTGCCGATCGTGATCGGCCTCTCGTTTTTGCATCACAAACGATCCCTTACATTTTCTAAGTGTACACTTTCATTGTAAGTGTAGTTCAGGTATACACTTATAGTACACTTGTAGCTTTTGTTTTTTTAATTCAGTACACTTGTACCACACTCACTTTTTCGGAATGTACACTTATTTCGTAAGTGTAGTGTAAGTGTTGTAATAAGTGTACACTTGCTCTACACTTTTGAGACTTTGAAAATCTTTGGGCATGCTGCCCACACTTACAGCTACACTTATGGTACTTTGAAAAGTTCTGTCTACACTTATTATACACTTATGATACTTATACTTTTAAAATGTTTGGGAACACTGCCCACACTTATAGGTACACTTATGGAACTTCGGAAAAATTTATCAACACTTATACCACACTTATCAAACTTTGATATGGATATGTTCAGGAATACTGCTCAGAGCCTCGCACGTTTTGTTCTATATAATTGCCGTCTTATATTAAATATGAACTTTTTCAATTTTGAAATTATTTCGTTTTTCTGTTTAATATTTATATTCCGATAGTAATAAATTTTATGAATCTTTTGTGCTAAAATAAAGATCATATATGAGTATGTATATCTACAATTTATTAACTGCAAAATGTTTGTCATAGAAACAATGAAAATTGGTCGCTATCACGTATATTTAAATTGGCGTATATGAAAGCTTCAATGATTGTGTTTCCAAACACACCTGCACTGGCTGCAGTCAAAAAATGGCCATTACGAATATAGAAATGTTGTATGATAGTAGTTTGACGACGCAGATCAGAAAGTATAATAAAAATTGTTTCTAAACCCGTAATTTTGACGTGCAATACTCCCAAATAGAATTATTTTGATCGGGTTTTTTTATGGCAAAACTTCGATAGTTAGCGTAATTTGTGACTTTTTCGACTATTTTGTCGCATAAAATCAATAAAATAATGATGAACAGATACAAATTGTTTTTAACATTCTCGGAGAAGTATATGTACCTGCTATCTGTTTTTAGATTAACGTAAAATCTATCAAAAATAACAAAGTTTAACTTTACATACGTGTGATAAACTGATTATCGACCCACTGTAAATCTCCCAAAGTAAATGCTTGCGGCTTTCTGCCCACGTGTTCGTGTTTGGGAATTTATATCCCATGATGCATCATTCTCGCTGTGCGTAAACATTGTCCTCTGATGTCATCATTTTATTGGGAAATCCCTGTCTGAATCAGGTGGAATCCTAGAACTGAGCATACGATTGGCTAAAAGCTAACACGTGACTGTGACGGTGACTACATGCGCATGCGCAGACCACATTCCGGTCATTCGGCGGGCAAGATATCAAATTTAAATTTCATCGGCATTTTATTTGACAACAGCTTTCATTTACGAAAATGATGGCGAGAAAAGCCAAAACAATTCAACAATTTGGCAAAAAGAAGAAAGGAACTAAACACACTAGAGAAAGAACAGGTGGTAGGAGGCTGAATTCGGCAAATAATTACGCAAATAGGCGAAGTTTGTTCCCAATTCCACCGGTGATCCAACAATGACACGATGACATTGAGAAATTAAATGTCAACAGTTAAGTCACACTGGACGCATACAGATTATAACTGATGGAAACGTGCGCTAAATTCAGATACAACTTACATTTATTTACAAGTGATAATTCTCAATCGGAGAGTGATGGCTGTCGTCCAGCTGATTCAGTGATTGATCTCTCGCATGTTTCATTTTTGGCAAGACTCGCCAAGAGGACTGATCACTGATTCAATTTCAATCATCTTGACGTCTTGTGATACCGGACAAAACTAATTTTGGTGGAGGGGTAGACTGGGCACACAGAGCACATTGGAATTTGGATCATTTCGGACACCATGTGACATCAGAAGAAAAAAAAGTGACTCACTGACAGCTAAGTTTTTGGCAAAAAAAACCACTTACTAACTATACACTTATATAATACACTTGCATCACAACCACCATTGTACACTTACAATACACTTACAACCCCATTCAGAACTTACACTTATAAAACACTTGCAATTATTATACACTTATATTACACTTGCCAACATACACTTATACCACACTTTAGAATCATACACTTATATGACACTTACACCTCATTTACATAGTTGGAACGTACACTTACTGTACACTTATGTTACACTTGCACTACACTTATTGCCACTATTGGATATGTACACTTGGTTGTAAGTGCACACTTAGAGGAAAAATTTTCCTACACTTATGCAACACTTATTTTACACTTATAACACACTTGGGAAAAGTAAGGGGATGCCTTTTCTTGTTCGAGCTTCATGCTCATTTGAATAATTCGGGTTCTCGTCGGGATCTCTAACCCTGCACCGGGTGCAATATGGTGTTGACTTCTACACTATGCTCCAATTTGGAGCGTGGTCAATGAAAATTCCTATCAAAACAAATTGGAAAGAATATTGCACAATATTTCTACCTACTCACGGATGCCAGATAATCTAGCCTATGTGAGGCTTGCCTCGTCTCTCTACATTGAACAGAAGATTCAATTCTTTCACAATGAACACTTTGTAAATGTTTTTTCCTCTGATGTGGCACCTTCTCCTGCTTCCTCCATCAACATGGAGTTGATTACTGGACATGCCTCCTCCTTATTGGTCGCGGCCTCCTCAGCCTCAGCAGAGAGGGGCAGCAATGGTCGTTCAGTTGCAGCTACCGCTGGTCCTGCCTCTGGTACATCCGGGTTCATTCTATTGCTGCACAAGCTGGCCACTTGCCATAGCTACCACAACATCGGTGGTTCATAAAGCTCGCAAGCCCTGGTGCTATCGACACATTGCCTGCCTCGCAGTTCAATGTATCACCTGCCGCCGCTTCCATTCCAGGGGATTTCACCACACGGGTTCTGACCTGTCCTCCATTCGTCGGGTCTTTTCTGGCATCCGTCCCTCCCAGTTTGGGGCGGGCCAGTATCTCTATTATCCCTGTTATCCATGCCCATCCGAGAGTGCCTTCCAAGAGGGTAGTTTCGGATGGGTCAGTCCTTCGATTTTAGGCTAACAATTGCGCACCATTTTGCATGCATTACCAGCACAATACTAACAGCAAAGAAAAAGAATGAAGCAAAAATGTGGCACCTTCTCCTGCTTCCTCCAACAACATGGAGTTGGTTAATACTGGACATGCCTCCTCCTTATTGGTCGCGGCCTCCTCAGCCTCAGCAGAGAAGTATGCCTGTTTTCCACAATCGAAGGACTGTATGGTGCTAGCCTCCATATCAAGAAGAAACACCAACGCGTGGCACATTTTTCTGCCAACTTGGTACACCCTGCGCTGCAGACTCGGAGTCGGTTAGTGGTCATGCTTCCTCTATTTGTAGTCGCGGCTTCCACAATGGATCTTCTGCAGCAGCTACCGCTGGTCCTGCCTCAGTCAATCCAGGTTAATTTTATCGCAGCACATACCAATTTTTCAGAACCTTTCCTTGCCATGGCTACCCTATTGTTACTTGTCGCAATCATTAAACTGATTTTTTTTGGTACAATATTACCTCCATTATTTGTACATGTACTAGCCTACCAATGAACCGGCTGCAGCCATTGCAGGTACTGCCCTAGTAGGATCCTGTGCTTCTCACAGGTATGACAGAGCTGGCTTGTGGTGACTTATGGGGGACGCTTAAGTGCATGCGACCTTGCTCAGGGGTCGGACCCTGGCATGAGATTTCAATAGTGTACCACCCGATATTGCACATCGTTAGAAGCATCAGTACACCACCGTCGGGGTGAGAACTCGTTTCACTGTATTGTCCATGATGACAATCAATTATATAATACAAGCTAACCACGGAGGTCCCCATCAGGTCATGTCACCCCAGTTCCACCTTTTCCTTGACAAGACCAGGAGTCCTGAACCAAATTTGGTATGTGAGTTTATGAGCTCCAAATACAGGTCAAGTTCGAATATGGGTTTCTCTCCGCCCATTTTGCCTCTGATTGATTTAGAGAGCCGCCAGCTCTTCCAGACAATAACGTCCCATCTCTGACTGCAACTTCCATCTTTTCCATAGAATATAGACTTTCGGTTCTATCTAGCAATGACATAATAATGTGGTCATTAATATAAAGGACCATTATAGAAAGCTATACATAGGGAGTCACTTGGTGTAAATTTTGTAA
Organism: Siphonodentalium dalli; assembly: GCA_032622095.1. Taxonomy (NCBI): domain Eukaryota; kingdom Metazoa; phylum Mollusca; class Scaphopoda; order Gadilida; family Siphonodentaliidae; genus Siphonodentalium; species Siphonodentalium dalli. The sequence goes on from CP136063.1 coordinate 142,235,183, forward strand.
TTGCAATTAAGTGTTCTTTGAACCAGCTGCATTATAGACGTGTCAATGGATCTGAATACCCATGTCAATGCATATGGCCGCCGCTCATCATGTGTCAGGTTTATTACTTATAATGTAGTCATAATGATAGAAATCTGTCAAGCAGACAGCATATACTACTTTATCTAAGGCAGAGAATCAAGCTATTTGCAGAGAACCGAGCGCTCGGTAGAGAATCAGAGTCCTCAGCAGAGAATCGGAAAATAGAAAGTCAATTTCTGTGCATTTCGGGATTAGTTTGTTACTTTTTAGTCGAGTTAAAAACTCGACTTTATATGGTTTGATGAGGGACGGTTGGCAGGCAGGCGGACCTAAAGAATGCCTTATAACTTTGACATTTGTGAATGGATTCAAAAAAAATTTGGTATGTGAGTTTCTCCCAATGACTATTTATAGTCCAGTCGCTTAGGGCCAAAATTTGTTGAAATCGTGACAGACCGGATTAAAGCGTAAAAATTTGCTCATTTGTAGAGTAGGGAGTGGGAAACAATATTAGATGGGGGTGCCCGGGCTAGATGTCTCGAGTCGGAAGAAAACATGGTTTCCATGGCAACGGTCTGAAATAATTGGTAAACATAGGAAAAGGGGCACTGTTTGGAACTCACAGATATTTTTGCTGAAGTAGTGAGATGTGTACTCATAGTAAGATTAATAGTCCACAACATGACATGATCAATTTGACCATATTTACTACTTATCCATGACAGGTAGCCCGGGCACCCCCCACCAAAAATATTTCACTTGGACAAGTAATATATGTACCAAGTTTCATGCTTTAATCCGGTCAGTCACGATTTTTCGGTTAACTGACCAGGCTATTACTGCCTGTAGAAAATGGGTCACGTCCAAACTTTTTGACAAGAGTTATCCATCTTTGATGAATTTTATCACCTGTTAGCGCGATAACTCAATCAATTATTAACTGCTTACAACCATATTTGATATATGAGTCTCTTAAAACAATATCTCGGACGAGTTCGAAACCAGGTTTGTCCAATTTTTTCCCCCGGAGTTATGGGCCTTAGTTTGTCTATTTTTAGCATTTTTTCATCGTTAGGGCGATAACTGAATCAAATATTAACTGATTCAAACCATATTTGATATATGAGTCTATTGCAACAATATCTCGGACGAGTTCGAAAACCAGGTTTGTCCAATTTTTTTCCCCAGAGTTATGTGCCTTTTAGTTTGTCTATTTTTAGCATTTTTTTCACCGTTAGTGCGATAACTCAATCAAATATTAACTGATTCAAACCATATTTGATATATGAGTCTCTTGCAACAATATCTCGGACAAGTTCGAAACCAGGTTTGTCCAAATTTTTTCCCCGGAGTTATGGACCTTAGTTTGTCTATTTTTAGCATGTTTTTCACTGTTAGTGCGATAACTCAATTAAATATTAACTGATTCAAACCATATTTGATATATGAGTCTCTTGCAACAATATCTCGGATAATTCTATTGCAATAATATCTCAGACGAGTTCGAAAACCAGGTTTGTCTGACTTTTGGGCCTTGTGTGGGCCTTATTGCCAAGTTATTGGCAGAAGTTTTTTTCGACTGCCAATAAACTCGACATAGCATCTTAGATGCGTACCCCTTGTTTTTTACAAAGACTGATGGCCAGTGATCATAATTTCACGATAGAGTTATGAAACTCACAAAACACTGTTCTAATTTTGTTGTTTTTTACGTTTTATGCTGCAATTGCTCGATAGAGAATCAGAATTGTGGCTCAAAAATGCTCACGAAACTCGGTAGAGAACCAAATCGCCAGGAGTAGTTCCCCCACAGTGGTGGGTGTAGTCAATTTTGATATAATATTTGTCAAAATACCTACTTTGAGCAAGATTATTCTCCATTTCTATTTGATCACCCTACCGGAGTGTTTCACATCACTTTAAAATTGTGATTCTAATTCTCATCAGATTTCGCGATAACTGGTTCTCACCTTAATTTGAGACATTCAAAATTATTGCCGGATGCCCATATGTGATTAATAATACCAGTTGTCATGATTATAACAGTTTGTGTAACTCTTCTTCTAACCTATGGTATGGGTTACCTAAGCACACACCAGGCGAACAACAAATAGGTTCCATCACAGGTAGGCAGAATGTTCCAGCAGATCCATTAGCTGTATCTGTTAATCTCCTTGGTTGACCATGCATACAATTCAATTTCCAGTTACTGGGCTTTGTGTACCCTAGGTGGACACTCTATCTGTCTTGGTCACGTCTCTATGTGTATGCTTTTTAGCTCACCTGAGCTCCGGTGGAGCTATAGTCATCACTCCATGCGTCCATCCGTCACGAATCATCTTCTCCTCCCAAACCGTAAGACCGAATGGGTTCATATTTGATTTGGATGTTCCCTAGGTGAATCACATTCAGAGTTGTTCAATTGAGGTCACCCGGTCTAATAGTTACGAAGCTAGGACCATAACTCTTTCCCACCATAGTAATTCTTACAATGACTTCTACTTCTTCTCAAATTTCATTGGGTCAAATGCGTTCATATTTGGTACAAAGGGTCCTTGGGCGACTGTGGTTCAGATTTGTTCAAATGAGGTCACTATGTCGAATGTGGGCGGAGTCAGTGACATAACTAAAAAAAAAACATGTTATAAAATTTGAAAAACTAACACCATTATAACATCCTCAGAGTTATGAAACTTTAATCTTTAATGTAATCACAGAAACTTTCCATCACCCCAACCCACCCCCCCCCCACACGACCCAGGCCCCACCCTGCCCCAACCAACCCCTCCACCCCATATCATATCACAACTACCAACTCACCAGAAGCAGTTATTATATCTACCAGTATTAATTCTGCCAGAGGACTCAGTCAGGTAGCATCAGCGAGAGCAAGTCAGGTCATTAATTGAGATTAGAATGACAGATAATAGAGATTGTTATTGGACAGACTTTGTGTAAACAACTAGCACTGGTGCTTGTTATTAATATCAAATTAAAACAAAATTGTGTTCCAAAGCCTCAATTTAGTGTGAAACGATGCTATAACCGAAGTTTTTTTTGTCCGATTGTGTTCATATTTGATATTTTGGTTTATGACGACACGCCCCTCATCTTTATAGTTTTTGGTATTGATTGGTTGATCATTTTAGAAAATAATTAACCCTTTACACACATGCTATCCAATGCAATAAGTTGAACATATTTCTTCTGATCTGCCTCATATTTCTTACCTAGGTTTTTCTTCATCTGTATGGTTTTTGTTACTGTTTAATTAACCATTTCACTCTTATGTTTACTTAGAATTCACCCAAGCTGCTATGACTCAAAACATTTTTCATCTGATCAACACCAAATTTGGTATATGAATTTATCAACCCTAAATACAGATCAAGTTCGGATATGGGTTTGATCCGATATATTTTAACAGAGTTATAACCCTTTATAATTCAAGTAATTACTGCTGGGAATATGAAGAGACGATATCTCACAGACCATGTGTGTTATTGAAATGAGTTAATGATCACTATTGACATTAGATATGGCATTCTATAAAGCCTGATAGTGGTACCACTGGCTGCAAATTTGTTTATAATAATGTCAAATTGATTGATGGCTATCTGGTGGAGTTCTGTTTTCTGTGCAATATTAAGTTAACCCCTTTGTTGAAACAGGTTCATTGCATTAGTTAATGTACACACTATAGGACACCTATTCTAAAATATTAAATTGGAACAGTCCATTGTTACTTTGTAGGGATGTTTTACAGACATTGTTGTTTACAGACACTGTTGTCTTATCTTAGACACAAATGAATCCACACATTCCTTAGTTCCATGATATGATGTCATTGAAAATGATTAACCCTCTCCACACATCATATGGTTTTGATGCTTTTCATTTGATCATTTTCCTATATTATGTCCAGGTTGATGGTGATCCACTTTTGATTTGCATGGATTTGGGATTAAAATTAAACCATTCCATAGACACATATTATGCGATAAACAGATATAATATTATCCCTTTCACTTTGATCCAGGTTCAGTAAGGGTTTCAATAAATCACCAATTGAATATACATCATTAGAGGAAATGTCTTATTTTGAAATTCCCTCAATTGCATTTGGGTTCCAGGGTAATATTAATGGTGCTGGTATTCAATGACATGTTTTTTATAGACTATTTTGTGTTGATATTATCAGTTAATTAGTTTGGGTAAGATTAACCCCATTCTATCCAATTTGATAACTCAAATATTTCCATTGATTATGTTTATACATGTAGTTCTTGGCATAGTTGATGGGTACACACCCCTATCCTGCATAGTGAGGGTCATTTGGTTTATTTGCTTAAAAATATTAACATCCTACACCAATCCTGTTGACACAAAGTGATAACTAAATATTTTTCACACGATCACTATATTAAGTGTGAATTGTTGAAACTTTTGCACTCATGAAAAGGTTGGTGTAAAGGATTTATAAAATTTATAAAAATAGCTAATCGCTATCGCCAATGAATGGGTTAAACATCTGCCGATCGTGATCGGCCTCTCGTTATAACGCAAGGAGTAGCAGATGGTCTTGCGGAAGTTGAACCTAATCGGGTTTGACCGTGCATGTACTGTTGGTACTTCGTACTGATTTAAAAAAAATTCTTCTAGAATCTTGCAAGCAAGAAATATATAACCATTAGTTTATTCAGTGTCCAAGATACTTATTGGAAGATACAAAATATTATTTCCCAAGCATGATGATATCAAACATGCATATATCAGAGGTCTGTTGAATGTCAAAGCAACAAGCTTTGTAAGTAATCAAAGCTATGTTTTCCAGAGAAGACGGATTAATTGCAGCATGTCTGATGATTATTCACATTCGGGGGTTCACATGAATTCCCGGGTGTAAATGTTGTACATCTTTCCAATGAAAGTCTGTTATAGGAAAGTAGCGGGATGGTACTCGGTCCAAAACAACATCAACCCAACCGATATCCCAAGCTATTGTGAATCGAGAAGACTTGGTCTATCGGTAAAGGTGCAAAAAGTATAAAAGTCTGTACAAACATTACCACCAAGAAGAACATGGAAAAATAAACAGAGTTTTATTGGTATCAATTATTGATAGCCCTCCAATAATGAAATTTCCCATGTTGAATTCACTGTTATGTCAAAAAAAAAAAAACTGTTACAGTGCTTTGTCAATAAACATTGCTAATCTTATTGTAATTTAACATATCTTTTTTAGTCTGAATATGATTTTCAAAATATTATTTGATGCTGTGGTTTTTTCCAATATTTATCGCCAAATTTTCATTATTATTTGGTATCTTACTGAACTAATTGGACTTCATAATGGCACTGTAAATGTTTACATAAGAATGGTTTTGATATGCAAAATCTCTAAATTTCAGTATTAATAACTCTCCAATAATGAGATTTCACATGTTGAATCCAATGTTATGTGAAGAAAAAAACTGTTACAAACATTGCTGGTGGCATAGTAAGTTAAAATATTTTTTTATGTTTTTATCTTTTCCAATGTTTACTGTCAAGGTATCTTACTGGACTCGTTATTTGAGAGTTACTAATGATCGAACGAAGTCAATCTATTTTCATATGTACTTGTTGATGATAGCTGTTTTACAGACTTTTATATTGTCTATTTTATTTTTGCATCAACCCACTTTGAAGGTCTTGCATATGGGCGGCCAATTGGTCAATACTTCACATGAAAATCAGTAGTTGTCATATAAAAAATCCAAATCAATAGACGTTGTTTCAAAATTAATGTTCTTTATTTTTCAATTTTATATGAATATTTCAAACCCAATCATTAACTGATGCAAAAATAAATGTCATGTTTATTTTATAGTCATCCATCCCAACTTATTGAAAAGATTTCTGAAAACGTTAGTTGATGATAAATCAATATCAATAGAGGTAATTTCAACATCAACATGTCAAATAACAATGAATATAATAGTTGTTGTTCGAATTGATACAAATCATCAATAGATGTCAAAGACCATCAATGGGAAAGAACTCTATTATAATCAATGGAGTATATAAACAATTGTATAGATGTCACGCAATTTAATGAAGATCGCTAGGGGTGAAGTAATGGGGAAAGAACTGTAAAATAGATATGATGATAAGAATACAATTTAATAGATGTCACATAATTTAAAGGTCCTTGGAAGGAATGTTTTCTTAGTTTACTAACCTCTTGGCTAGGGGTATGTGAATCAGGGATTTTCATTTCAAATCAAATCTCAAATCGAAACAGCAGATAAGAGATTAGAAATCGCATTGAATCTCAAATCGAATTGTTATATCTAGTGTATCAACAAGTGAAGAGGTGGATTAGTTCGGGAAACACTTAAATTGCTAGCTGTAACCAACTGAAAACCTATTACTAACTGATCACGGGGGCCTCGGTGGCTCAATCGGTTAGGGGTACAACTCCAAGCCATTTCGCCTCCAGCGCTGGCGATAAGGGTTCAAATCCACATGTTTCCATCGTGGACTTTGTAACTCGAAATCGTTATCTGGGAAAGTTGCCAGTTACTTGCCGATGGCGGTGGTTTGCCGCACATGGTCGACAAGTTTATCAGCCATTGAAATCACTGTTAGATTAGCCGTAAGTGTGCGGATTTCCTCCACCATTAAAACTGGCAATGTCGTGATATGGCCTTAGTGGCTAAAGCGACATAAAACCCCAATCAATCAATCAATCAATCAATCTAACTGATCACCAATGGTTGTATATTACCAAACCATATATTCATGCGTCTCCTGCGCAATGTGCATGCATCTCATTTTCATCATAAACACTGATGGATGTGAATAATTGAATGCGATGAGTGGTGGATTGGGAGTACTGAGTAAGGACCAACTTCAGCACGCTGGTAGTCAGCCATTATTCATTCCTTGAACTCAGAGATTGGTATAATTTGGAACATCTGAATCTCAAAGTTTCAAACTGTGTATTTTGATCCACAATTATGATTGATATAATAGCCTTTCAACTGAGACAGTTTATGATATTCATGATATTCCCGTTATATTTTTTCCACTGGAAAATGGCCATAACGTCCACTGCCCAGCACATGATGTCATAACGTCATTAGCAGTGAAGAGGTTAATATAAAAACAAATTACATGTTTAAGCACCTGTCTAATAATGCTGCTTATAATGATTTACCTATATTAGAACATAAACAATGAATATTTCCTGAGATTTGCATATCATTAATATTGATTCTCAAAATCTATACAATAAGTTTATAAAGAAATATAACATTGCGTTGGTAATTCTTGGTTTAAAATATTTGTGATAAAATTGAAAAACATATAAAAGCATTAATTTTAAATAATGTCTATTTATTTGGAATTGACATGTTGATTGTTACTTGACACCTATTGATTTTCAATCGACGTCTAATTAGCTTAGTTATACATAATACTTTTATAATATTAATTATGAAATCGAAACACACAAGCATTGATTATAAAATGACATCTATGGATTTGGAACATACATACTGATTGTTACTAATGACACCTATTGATTTTCATTTGAAATATATTTTCGCCGAATGGCCACCCATACTTGCATCCCTTCAATGCGACCATTGCATTGATGTGTGTTCTGTATGATGTATAATTCATTATGAAATCGAAACGCACAAGCATTGATTATAAAATGACATCTATGGATTTGGAACAAACATACTGATTGTTACTTGACACCTATTGATTTTCATTTGAAATATATTTTCACCGAATGGCCACCCATACTTGCATCCCTTCAATGCGACCATTGCATTGATGTGTGCTCTGTATGATGTATGTAAATTATTTTTCATATAAACATAGAAACATGATGTGCCATTTTAATGAATGGTAGTATGTTTGTGGCTACCACTCCTTCATGATTTACTAACACTTGAAAGATATCCTTCAGAATCATGGCTTTGCTGGAGCAGTTTTTGAGATATGGTCACAACTTGGGGGTCAAATGAAAAGGTAAGTTTCGGACGATATGGAAACATGTGTGGACTCTCATAAAACTTTCTTTTTTCGTAAAAAAAACCCAAAATTTTCTCCAGCTTATAATTAGGTTTCAACCTTTGAGTTAATTGGTACATCCTTCAAGCAGTATCTATACTGTACACTGTTAATTCAGACCAACATCCAGATGGAATCTGCAAATGTGTTTATGTCAAGAAGAAATTATTGGCACCATCCTATTTGCTATTTTTTACCCTTCAGTTCTTTGGCTCACTACTAAAAGCCAACTGTATTTACAGATTGCTTCATTGATTTGTCCACGTAAATAGACTATCATCTAGATGTTAGCTACACAGCTGTTCAGCTATCAACTATAAAATGTGCTCACCTGCCAATTTGTTTTTGTTATTCAGCTTTTAACAAATCTGATATATATGTCAGATTATAATTTTCCTTTTACTTTGGTCTGATTTGTTTACTGTTTCACTGTGCAACTTAAAGCTTGATGCTTGACGAAAGTGAGTGCAGTATGAGAAAGTCTAAATAATTTTATTTGTCATGGAGAATTCAGAAGAGTTTATTTAGGATATGATCTCATGCATGGTTCAAAGAAAAAAGCAGTGGACTTCATTAACAAATTCATTCCCCGTGTGGTTGAAAGGAATAGGAATTAATTTTAAATGATTTTTAATCATACAATATGTGGTAGGCATCCAAGGACCAGTTTCTTCATTCAGATGTCAGCAGAGTGCCTGGACAGTCATTGTCTACCTTGCTTTCTATTCGCAGCCAATTGATACACTTCCTTTCTCACCTTGGTGAATATTTCCATGAACAGAAGCTGAGTGTTATTTTAGTAATTCCACCACCAACATATGATGGGTGAGTAAACCTTGTTCATATATATCTCAAAACGATATCCTGTGTTTTTCATAATAAACTAAGTTTGAGGGAGACTGACTGAGTTTGGCATCTCTATGTCACTTCAACTCTTTGCTTACTGAAGGGATTCCTCGTTGAGTTTTAAAATTACCCATCAGAATAGACCATAATTCAATTGTAGGCATGTTAAGATGCGGTAAGAACAAAACAGGGAGCAAACACTATAGATTCATTTGTGGGGGATTTTCCACTGGTAAGTTCAACAAACTACATTATTATGTGTTTGTTGCAGCCTATATATGTAAACAAAATCCGCGACCCCCCCCCCCTCCTCCAATGTCATTTTATTCACTGCCCCGTGACCTATATATCATAATAGGTACTATGCTCTTTATAATTCGATCATTGTTCATTTGTTTTCGAAATTGTAATGTCGGAATGGCAGTGGGATGTCCATCGATTCAGGCCAACGGTATATATTTGTGGTTGGGATTTCCGTACCGACCATATATCAACCCCTTTATGTAGGCATTCTGTAAGATTATTGTCCATGTCATATAGAATGGGTTCATTTCTCAGATATACGGTATTGTGTTTAATACAGCTTATACATAAATTTGAAAAATTATTAGCTCAACTTTACTTTGTAAAATTTGAGCTATTGCCATGGCTTTGTCGCCTGTCGTCTGTGTGTGCATGTGTGTGTGTGTGTGTGTGTGATTCGTCAACAATACAGGCTACAGGTCGTACCTTTGGTTGGATCATTATGAAATTTGACATAGCTGTTTTTATAGACCAGAACGATTCATTTTGGGGTCATTCAGAAAAAAAAACATTGCCACCAGCGGCCATCTTAGATTTCAATATTCAATCCAATAGCACGAGCTACAGCTCGTACTGTTCGTCTGATCATCATGAAATTTGTCATGGATGTTAATATTGAAATGCAGATGGGAACGATTAATTTTGGGGTCATTCGGCCAAAAAACATGGCCGCCGGCAGCCATCTTAGATTTTACTCTTTGCATGACTAAATTCTTTGGCACGGCCTACAGGTCGTACCTTTGGTCGTATCGTCATAAAATTTGTCATGGATGTTAACAATGACATGTCGATGGGAACGAGTCATTTTGGGGTCATTCGGCCAAAAAACATGGCCGCCAGCAGCCATCTTGGATTTTACTCTTTGTATGACTAAATCCTTTAGCACGGGCAACAGGTCGTTCCTTTAGTCTGATCATCATGGCTGATTGTCATGGCTGTTGAAATTGGAATGTAGATGGGAACGAGTCATTTTGGGGTCATTCGGACAAAAAACATGGCTGCCAGCACTTTCTGAACTTTCAAATTCAGGTAATAACTCCTGGGTCAGGTTTACCAACACTCTTGAAGAATTTCTCCTGAAAGAAACTTACCATTATCGATTGCTTGGGCAGCAATCTTGAATAGTTTGAAATCTGTATACAGTCAAGTATGGCAAAGTCAACTTTTCAATGTTAAAAGGAATACAATTGGACACTAAAATAAATTGAGAACATACAGAACTTTCAAAACATAGTTTGGCTTGGAACCGTATGTTATATGGAGTGATAGTCAAAGGCATATACTTGACCAATTTAGATCTGGCTCCCACAAATTAGAAATAGAGTCATTATGATATCTAGGAATTCCAGCGGATAAAAGAATTTGTGAATTATGTAAAGATGGTGTAGGGGATAAAGAGCATTTCATGCTAAAATGTCCCAAGCTTCAGGAATTTAGAGAATCAATTTTAAATGATATTACTTCAAGGTTTACAAACCTAGTTCACCTCACTAACCCCATTAAGTTTATATGGCTGATGAGTTCCGAGGATAATCTGGTCATGACATCAGTTTGCAGTCTTATCAATACTTTAACAGAGAAAAGAAAGCAGCTTATGTTCTTAATTATCACCCTAACTATAAATATATATATACATGTACATGTAGGTCACACCAATCATTAATTTCTAATATCATTCAGAGTCCTCTTGCATGGTTCCCAAATACACGATATGCATGCTTATCCTAAATCTGATGACTGTTGGATGTGAACATAAAGCAAATTGTATCACTTTTATTTTACCAATCAACTTCAAATACTTAATACTTTCTCATATGTTCTGTCTATTTTTTTTTTTTTTTGTTTATCCAAATTACTTTACCTGTGAAGGTGATCTGATTGTCAATAAAACTTATCTATCAACCCTACAGACCATATCCCTCATCCTGTCATCACCAAACTTCATATGGAACTTCGGGGTGACCATAGATGGGAGCCACCAATTTAAGGGCTAACAAACCCCTAACAAACCCCCAACATAGGATGACATAATTTACCCAAGAATAGTTTGAAGCCACTCATGTGTCGCCATCTGTATGGGCCTTAATTTGTGGTACATTTTTAAGTTTAATAAAAAGTAAACTGTTTTCAGAGATAAAATGAGTGGTTTTTATCAGTTTATTTGAATGTATCGACAATATTCTGTGCCTTCCAATCAACAAATGAATAAATGAATTCAGTTTCTCGTATGAATAACTGAGTCATATTCAGAAAGTTGGCGAAAAAATACCCATTAAAAATTAGTGATTAGAATGTGATTTTTCTGATCAGTGAATTCAGACCAGACACAAACAGTTTGGCGATTCAGACATATATAGTGATTTGTGGATTATAATATTTTTGTATTCATTAAACTGGACTCGAAGTTTGTGTGGAGCAGATTGACAATGTCATAAGATGACTTGAACTTGTGGTAAGTTGTGCCGTATTTTGGTGATATAATCAACACAAAATATGCCACATATTTGGCTATTCGGTGGGATTTTACAACTGTTTACCAAATTTATGGTGGATTACAACAGCGCCAAGTACAACACTGTCATTACTCAACACAGATCTGGTGACCGGAGAAAAAAAGAATCAAATTGACTTCAAGGTCAAGTTCAAATATGGGTTCGGTCCATCCATTTTTGCTGGAGTTATGGCCCCTTTTCAACTTAGAATTTTCCGGATGATAACTTTAGTTTGTGTTATCGGATCTGAACCAAATGTGGTATGTCAAGTTATTATATTAGCTCAAAATACAGGTCAAGTTTGAATATGGGTTCGTTTTGCCTATTTTTGCCATAGTTATAGTCCTTGTCGACTTAGATTTGCTGATTATTTTGGTTTCCGGATGATAACTTTAGTTTTTGTTATCTTATTGTTTTTAAATTTGGCATGTGGATTAACTACTTGAAGATACAGGTCAAGTTCGAATTTGGGCCTGGTCCGCTCATTTTACCCAGAGTTATGGTCCTTGTCGACTTAAAATTTGCCAAATTATTTTGGTTTCTGGCTGATAACTCTACTTTTAGTTAATTGATTGTTTTTAGCTCACCTGAGACGAAGTCTCCGGTGGAGCTATGATCATCACTCCTCATCTGTCCATCCGTCCGTTCATCTGTCCGTCTGTCCGTCAAGAATCATCTTCTCCTCCAAAACCGTAAGACCGAATGGGTTCATTTTGGTGTGGATGTTCCCTAGGAAAATCACATTCAGATTTGTTCAAATGAGGTCACCCGGTCAAATAGTGCGAAGCTAGGACCATACCTCTTTCCCACCATAGTAATTCTTACAACGACTTCTTCTCAAATTTCATTGGGCCGAATGGGTTCATATTTGGTACAAAGGGTCCTTGGGGGACTGTGATTCAGATTTGTTCAAATGAGGTCACTGGGTCGAATGTGGGCGGGCCAGTGACATAACTCCAAAAATAAATTTGTTTTGGTTAAAAACAGATTTTTTTAATTTTCAAGGCGACCTTGCTCAATTTAACAAACAATTTTTTTTTTTTTTAAACATGTTATAAAATTTAAAAAAAGTGACACCATTATAACATTTGCAGAGTTATGAAACTTTAATATTTAATGAAATTACTGAAACATTCCATTACCCATCCTCCCCTCCCACATGGCCCAGACCCCCCCCCCCCCCACCTTTCCCTCAACCAACATCCCTTCCAACCCATATCATCTCTCAACTTCCAACTTTAATACCTCTTCTATCCAGAAGCAGATATATCTCTGCAAAGAGACTCAGGTCATTAATTTAGATTAGAATAATAGATGTCATCTGGCAGACTTGTGTAAACAACACTGCTAGCAAATTAAAACAAACTGCTGCCCGACGCCTGAATTTAGTGTGTCTGACATTTGCAGAATGAGGTCCCCAGAGTGTGAATTAGTGTCACTACCCTGTACAGCAGGCTAGCATCACCAAATACACCATCCAGGGACCTAATTCTGCTTAGGCCTCATCTTCTGGGAAGTATCTTAAGAAAACTCTTTTCCTCCATAGTAATTCTTAAAACAATTTATTCTCAAGAACCATTGGGCCTATATTAGCTTATATTTGGTATGGAGGGACCTTGGGTGACCGGGGTTCAGATTTGTTGAAATGGGGTTATTTTTAGGAAAAGAGGTCCCCAGAGGGTGAATTCGGTGATGCTAGTCCACCTTGCAGAATAGTGTCATTAAATTCACCTTTTTGGGACCTCATTCTGCAAAAGTCAGACACAGTAAATACAGACTTGGCTGTTCCAATATTATTTTCTTAACCACCACTATCCAGGTAAAATCATACCCTGATTTTTCAAAGAAAAATCGGGGGTATATCGGATATTGGGGGGTATATTGATAGTACTAGATGAATGGATCTCATAGATGGGGTTTCACATTTGTTCTAATAGGGGCAGAGATAAGAGATTTAACTCTCCTCTATGCTGTTTGGTACTGGTATAATGATATTGATTTCTAGGCAGCCTGGGTGGGGACAATGTTTGAGGCAATGGGGAGGGAGTGTAGAGGGGGTGGAGTTTTGACCCCCTACTTTGATCAAAATTTGAACAGTTGAAAATTTCATGCCTGATACAACATTAGTTGAAGATCAGATGTTCACACCAAAAATAGGTTAGAATTTTTCTCATAGTTTGATTCCAACATGTATGTTTTAAACCAACAGTCCATATGTTCATACTTCAGGTTAAACTGTTGGACCGAATTGGCCGCAAATTTTAACTTTATGGGGTCGCCAGGTTGGTAATTTCAAACATTTGAGAGCTTGAAGTATTGGTACCAGTTGTAAAATTCAACCTAAGAGGGATGTGCAAAAGGATTTTTGTGAACATAGTACTGTGGTACGGTTGTCTTCTTTAAAAGGTAAGAAGTTGGAGATTTGTCATTGGTGTGCAATTAGAAATTTCAACATGAAGAGCCCTGCTCATCTGATAACCTCCAGCTATATGTCCATGTTTAGAACTACTTGTCTTTAGTGATTTTGTCAAGTACTGACTCTTGTAGTCTTCAGAGTCCCAGTCTTCTCAGTCTTTACAGTCTGGTGAGCGACCCAGTCATTGACTGTCTTGTTAAATTCAACTGAATCTCTTGATATTTGGTACTTGATTCAAATTTCAGTTGACAAAGGTCAAGTTTGAATTTGGATGGTCTGATGAATTTTTACCGAGTTAATAAAAAGCTATCATTACTAAAAAGCCACCATTTCGAGGGACACGTGGTTGGCGACTATTTATTTTGATGATTATTTTGGTTTTTGGATGATAGCTTCTGTTATAGTTAGTTACCTTTTTGTTTTAAAATTTGGTACATGTATATGGATTACTCATGTGAAATGCAGATCAAGTTCAAATTTAGGTTCATTCTGCCCATTTTTACCGCAGTTTAATATGGTCCTTGTCAACTTATAATTTTACAACTTATAATTTTGCTGATTCTGTGCAAATTAGAGGTTATATATTTTTAAGATTTGTTTATTTGTATGCAGCTCAGTTATGAGACAATGTACATGTACTTTATCCATATAATATACTTCACAAAGACCCCGCTTCAAATAGAAACAAGACGATTGGTACCTTGGACGATTGGTACCTGGACGTTTCGTACCCATGGGACAATTGGTACCAGTCTGGTTTGGACGATTGGTACCAAGTCAGGGAAAACGATTGGTACCAGATAATTTATTTAATGTTTTACGAATATATATGTATACTAGCAGGGTTACCCGGCGTTGCCCAGGTTAAAGTGATGTGAAAATGTGAACCCTGTGGATATTTGGTGGGAATAGAGAATACTCAAAGTGTTACACGTACTCTCATAAATTGTTTATTCAAATAGCATCACAAAACATGATTCTTCCACCTGGAATATAAGTAGTGGCTCATCTTGTCGATTGTCATTTTGTTTACCGCGATTAATCCGTTCTACCAAAAGAGCACATTAGTTTGCAAAAATAAAGCGGCGCCACTTTTGTCATCATTAAACCACACACTAAGATTCATTATGGAAATGCATATATATATAAAAAATTGGTGAAAATTTGCGAGTATACAAATTTGTATCATATTTAGAGCCCCCATATCTCTCACCCAAACGGCACCAATTTGGCGTATCTAAACCACACGATTAGATTTCTCGTATCACGGAGAATATGTATCAAACTGGTGGAAATTGGCGCTAAACATATTGTTTATCATTTGTTGTGTCCCTCTCACCCTCTATGCATCCTGACTCGATTGGCCCCACTTGTGACATCCTTAAACCACACAATTAGAATATTGATATCATGGAAATGATTATTTATAAGTTTGGTGCTAATCAGTGACTAAACAAGATTTTATCAAATTTAGTGTCCACCCAACCCCCATCACCCAAACAGCACCAATATGGTGTCTTTAAATCAAACGATTGGAGTCCATGTATCATAGATAAGAATGTGTATCAATTTGGCGGAAATTGGCGCTAAAAATATTGTGTATCAATGTTGGTACCCCCTCTCCCTTTCAGTGCACCCCTGACTTGAATGATTCCACTTTTGACAGATTTAATTAAGCCACACCATTTGACTCCTCATACCATGGGGATGATAGGCCTACTGTATAAGTGTAGTGGAAAGTCAAATCAAGTCAAATAGTTTTATTGCATATAAATGGAGTCAATACATTTATTGCATATATAAATTTTAAAGCAGGCCTGAAAATATTAAGATTCTCAGTCGTAGGATGTCTCTTATATCTATTTCTCGCCGAGTTATACAATCGACGTGCCATAGAGCACGACCCATCAAACCACCCGTTAACTCATTTCCGTTTAATTTTTTATCTATTTTCATTTACATTTATTGGGCGAGTTAAAATTGGTTGCAAAATTTCAGTCAGTTTTTCATGAAACGATGACATAAGAGTAACAAGGTCATGTTCGGATGTTAGGCTATGGTTACAATCGTCTAACAGACCATTGAGTTCAGACAAATTACTACGAAGAGCTAAAGTGGCAATCAGCGAATAAACCCATTCTTACCAAATTTAGTGCCCACCTCGATCCCCCAATCTCTCATCCAAAACAACACCAATTTGGCATCTTTATATCACACAATTAGATTCCTTGTAACATGGAGAAGAATACATATCAATTTGGTGGAAATCAGCGCTAAAATTAGTTTTATCAATTTTGGTGCACCTATCCCCTTCCGTGCATCCCTGACTCGAACGGCGCCACTGTTGACACATTTAAACACACCATTAGATTCCTCATATCATGGGGATGATTATATATAAGTTTCGTGGCAATCAGCGACAAATCAAATTCTGCCCCTCTCCCTTTTCTGATCGTGATAACAACAGGGTCACTTCAGAAAATTCTATCCCGCACCATTATCTTTCTCGTAAAAAGTTACTCCTAGTAGACCCCTTTCCCTTTTGGTGCCATCTAGATGGTCACCTGTGACAGACAGACATTCGTAAATATAGATATGGATATTATGGTGTTGTATCAGTAGTTTGACTTACTGTAGGTAAAGGTACAGGTAAAGGTGTAGACCTTATAAGGTCATTTTTGCAGCAGATTTAAGTGAAAAATAGCCTTAGATAATTATGATTATAATATAAATTGGCCTCACACACATCTACATAAAATGAATGAGTGAATATTTTATTAATCTTAGTATATTTATTTATCTCTTTGGTGAGTCTTTAATGTCAATATTTGAAACTTTTGCATCAACTTACAGGCCCAATATATTTTCTTTGTCATTGGTTATGCGGTGAATTGTTTGGTCTGACGCCACAGCGTGTGTTTGTTTTAGCTGTAGCGATAAATCATAAAGGTATGTGTCTTGATTCTTAATCACTAACTGAGCTGTAATCACCGAGTTGTAATCACCAGGCTTTGATCTGAGGATAACTGATCATTGATCAAAATTAAAATGTTGTCACAATGATAACTCACAATAAAAACAACCACGGGTGCGATTATCATTGTTGTGACAAAGAATATATAGCCGAAGCTAGAGTGAAGGCCAACGATGATGACAACATGTTTATTCCATGCATCCGAGGGACTTTCCACTAGCCAGCTGCTGAAATCATGCGCCAAACTATTCGCACCAAAAGCTTCTTCGTCGTCGTAAATCAGCTATACATGTATATGTTGTTATGAATTGATATCTATTATAAAGTGTTCTCTCATTGTACTTGTTTTCTGTTAATATTGTTGTGTGTATCTACAGGTATATCATTGTACTATATTGACAACTGTCTTAAATTAGATTGATAGATCGTAATTTAAACAGTGTGCTACCATATATATCTATTGTTTTCTTTTGTTTTTACTTGATTTGTTGTTATTTGTCGTTAGTGTATATGTTAACTTGATATATTCCAATAAAACACTATCACAAACTTTAAATATAACCCAACACAATTTTATATGGTGCCAATCATCCATACTGAAATAGTACCAATCGTCCACAGGGTACAAAACGTCCAGGTACCAATCGACCCATGGGTACGAAACATCCAGTTACCAAACGTCCATGGTACCAATCGTCCAGAAGCCTTTCAAATGAAGCCACAGTTTTTAAGTACACTGACCGAGCAGCCTTTTATTTTATATTTGCATCAGGCCAGAAGATTCTTGCATATCAAAGAACCCATCGCTTTTAGCAGCCATATGTTTATGATATTAACTTACTTCATTATTCGAAAACTTACTTCTTCCAAGTTCAAATTAACATGGTTTCAGTAACAGGGTGTGATACATACATTAAATTTGTATATACCGGTATATGTCCATGAAATCTAAACCTCTATATATAGTACATGTACTATTCATACCAGATTTAAACCAGTACATTAATTAATGTGTACATTAATTAATGTGCGGCTTGTGAATATACTTCAAAGTATCAACCTGTGTGGGTACAATTGCTATTCATAATCTAATTGTATATTGCATATCAAAGAACCCATCGCTTTTAGCAGCCATATGTTTATGATATTAACTTACTTCATTATTCGAAAACTTACTTCTTCCAAGTTCAAATTAACATGGTTTCAGTAACAGGGTGTGATACATACATTAAATTTGTATATACCGGTATATGTCCATGAAATCTAAACCTCTATATATAGTACATGTACTATTCATACCAGATTTAAACCAGTACATTAATTAATGTGTACATTAATTAATGTGCGGCTTGTGAATATACTTCAAAGTATCAACCTGTGTGGGTACAATTGCTATTCATAATCTAATTGTATATTGCATATCAAAGAACCCATCGCTTTTAGCAGCCATATGTTTATGATATTAACTTACTTCATTATTCGAAAACTTACTTCTTCCAAGTTCAAATTAACATGGTTTCAGTAACAGGGTGTGATACATACATTAAATTTGTATATACCGGTATATGTCCATGAAATCTAAACCTCTATATATAGTACATGTACTATTCATACCAGATTTAAACCAGTACATTAATTAATGTGTACATTAATTAATGTGCGGCTTGTGAATATACTTCAAAGTATCAACCTGTGTGGGTACAATTGCTATTCATAATCTAATTGTATATTTACATATTTAGATCAGTCAAAATTTCAGCTTTGCACACCTGTTGCTTTCTGTCATGTTCCCACCAAACCAGCAACATAACTGTCCAATGCTCCTTTTTGATACTTTACAGAAAAACAGCTGGGATAATTTCCACATCAGATTTTGAGAAACTGGCACCATCTATCGATGCATTCAGTCTGATGACATATGATTTCTCCAATGGTCAAAGGTATAAATAGTGTTTCTATACTAATACAACTTAATTTTTAGCTCAACTTTACTTTGTAAATTTGAGCTATTGCCATGGCTTCGTATCCGTTGTCCGTGTGTGTGTCTGCATGTGTGTGTGATTCGTCAACAATTTCCTTTAGCATGGGCTACATGTCGTACCTTTGGTCGGATCATTATGAAATTTGTCATAGCTGTTGACATGTAGATGGGAAACGAGTCATTTTGGGGTCATTCGGCAAAAAAACATGGCCGCCAGCAGCCATCTTGGATTTAAAAGTTCAATCCGGGCTACAGGTCGTACTGTTCGTCTGATCATCATGAAATTTGTCATGGATGTTAATTTTGACATGTAGATTGAAACAAGCCATGTTGTTGTCATTCGGCCATAAAACATGGCGGCCGACAGCCATCTTGGATTTTACTCTTTGCATGACTAAATCCTTTGGCACGGCTACAGGTCGAACTTTGGTCGGATCATCATCAAATTTGTCATGGCTGTTGACATTAACCCTTCACCCAACAGAAGGGCCCTGTGCCAATGCATTCTCTTATATATGCGAGTCGACCATAGGTCGCCTCGCATATATAAGAGAATGCATTTGCTTATCGCATTAAAAATTATAAAATTGTTAAAGAATGTAAGAAAAAAATGGTAAAAAGTGTTAAAAAAAGATTTTTTTTAGGCCAATGCATTCTCTTATATATGCGAGGCGACCTATGGTCGACTCGCATATATAAGAGAATGCATTGGCACAGGGCATAACTGTAACTATCACAATGTGGTCAAGGAGCCGGTTCCAATGATATCCATATTTGTATGGTTCTATTGAGACAGACCGAAGATATTTTAGGCTGTTGAAGCTTTATTTGGCCGGTTTTGGCCAGTTTGTTGGGTAAAGGGTTAACATGTAGATGGGATGGAGTAATTTTGGGGTCATTCAGCCATAAAACATGGCCGCTGGCAGCCATCTTGGATTTTACTCTTTGCATGACTAAATCCTTTGGCACAGGCTACAGGTCGTACCTTTGGTTGGATTATCCTGAATTTTGTCATGGCTGTTGACATTGAATCATTTTGGGGTCATTCAACAAAAAAACATGGCCACCAGTGGCCATCTTGGATTTCAAAATTCAAACCATTAGCACACAAGATCACCTTTTGTTGCCAAATTGATTGTTAATGTCCCTCTAAATTATGTTCAAATGAATTCCCACTATGGTCTCACCCAGGTGGCAGTCCTCTCAGCTTTATATACCAGTATATCTAAATCAAAAGCAAAATAATGTGATGTGTAGCTGAGAGAATGTTGTCATATATTGAGTTTGGGTGTTCAAGACTTAAAATAGGCTAGGTGGTCTCCAAATCATCGAAAAAAATTCTTTCTTAATTGCCGTTCGCTTTTAGTATTAGGTGATGCAGGCTTTCGGAAAATGAGCCCATCCAAGTAATTAAATATTTCCTGATCGATTAGCCTTTTCTCCACACCCGCTGATAAAACATATATATAATTTTAGTTTGTGGTATATTCCAATCAAGACATCGGATAGGGTAGGGGGTCACAAAAATAAAAAAAATTTGCCTTTGTTTTTGCCAGCCAATTATTGCAAAGTGTCCCAGACTCCCAGAAGCCAGGAACAACATATCCGTATAAATTGTTTAATTCATGATAGAACTACCCTCTGCCCACAGCCTCAGTTAAAACTGAGAGCATATCCCTTCAGTTTGTGGTGTTTTCAGGACTTAAAATAACGTAGTGGGTCACAGTTAAAATTTGCATTTTTGTTACTTGCCAGCTGCCTTTTGTAAAGTGTCAAAAGTACCAACACAGGCTTATATATCGTACAGTGCCAGATTGAATAGCCCTTCAGCCACAACATCTATGATATTCAGAGCATAATCCCTTTAGTGCGTGATGTGTTTCAAGACTTAAAATAGGGTATGGTACATATATAAAACAGTGAAAATGTACCAGCCGCTTGATTGTAAAGTGCCACATGATGCAGGCTTACGGGAACCAACACATCCATGGTGTATATAAATTATCCTGATAAAAACTAACCTTTGGTCACACCCTCGGTTAATATTGAGAGCATATCATTTCAGTGTGTGGTGTCTTGAAGACTTCAAATATGGTAGTGGGTCCTCAAAATTTTTGCCTTTCTTATCTTCCAGCCACTTTTCGTAAAGTACCGTGCTCATGTTTTCTGAACCCAATTCAATCTATATAAATTGTGCACTTCCTTATAGAACTACCCATTGTCCATACACTCAGTTAATACCGAGAATATAGCGTTCCAGTTCGTGGTGTGTTCTAGTCTTCAAATTGACTAGAAGTTCCTAAAAACAGTGAAAATAATTTTTTTTATTTAATTTGCCAGTCGCTTTTTGTAAAGTGTCCCTGGCTGTCAGGTATATTAAAACCCATGTATACCAATTGTGTCTTTCCTGATAGAATAGCAATTTGTCCATACGGTCGTTAGACATTGAGAGCACAATGAGGTTTACATGGGGTAGCTAGGGGGTCCCTCAAGTTTCTCCTTTATCATTTGCCATCTCTTTTTGTAAGGTGCCACTTGCATTCATGAATCAACCCATCATTAAACATTGCATCTTTTCAGACAGAACAGCCATTCATGCACAATCGCTGATGATATTGATAGCATATGCCTTTTGCTAGTGGTGTGTTCAAGACTTCAAATAGAGCCTTTTTCGTTTGTCAGCCGCTTGTTGTAAAGTGCCATAGACTTTCGGGAACCATCCAACCATAACATATGTGTATTTCCGGATACTACAACAATTTGTCTACACCCGCAGTTAAAACTTAGAGCATATCATTTAAGTTCCTGTCGTGTTTAACCCTTTGAACCCGAGAGACCGGAATACCGGTCCAATCCTTATATTCCTATATCCCTGGAGACCGGAATACCGGTCCGAAAATCAGACGGTATTTGACACGAAATTACAGCTCAATAAACGCACCTAGAGGTGTACTTCTACTTTGCACACGCGCGTCACATGTTTACCCATGTGACTTTGATAGACAACCTGGTGACAGAGGTTCTGTTTCTTCGCGCATGCGCAGAGCCCTATTTTGAGAAAAAATCGTTTTTTTTATCGCCAGAAAAGGGGAAGTATTTGTTAGAAATTTCGCGATCAAAGCCCAAATTAACTAGAATTGTGCTTCTACTTTGCGCAAATGAGTCACATTCATGTTCATAGCTCTGACTTTAGCAGCCAAATTGGAAACGGGGGTCTGTTTCTTTGCCCACACACACAGGTGCATTTAGAGAAATGGGTTTTATTGTAGGCAAAGGATAAGAATTTCATTATGAATATATAGCGTGACCAAAGGAAGCCGCAATATAATATACATGTATATTGGACGTGGAATCGACTGTCTCGTTGAAATTAATACTGTGTGACATATTTCATCGCAAACTAGATCAGTTAGCATAGTATATGGCCGTTTAGTTGAGCATGTATACATGTATATACGTCCCATTTGAGAGCATTATGAGTTACGTCGTCGGAAACACTATATAACGTCAGGCGCCTCGGGTTGGGACCATTTAACGTTCAGGATGTCAGGGTTCAAAGGTTTAAGACTTCAATTGGGATAGTGGGGTCCTCAAAACATAGAAAGTTTGCATTTTGTATTTGCCAGCCGCTTTTTGTAAGGTGGCCCAGGATTTCAGGGCAACCAATTCAAACCACCCATATCAATTGATAATTTCCTGATAGCATTACCTTTCGTTTACACATTCAGCTAAGTTTTGGGGCATATAACTTCAGCTCATGGTGTTTTCAAGATATTAAATGGGTTAGGGGTCCCCCGAAACAGTGATAATTCACCTTTCTCATTTGCCAGCCGCTTTTTGTAATGTGTCCCAGACATTCGAGAACTAACCCATTCATGTATGTTGTGTATTTATTGATATAGCGTCAATATATATACACCCTTAGTTAATACTTGGAGCATAACCTTTCAGTTCTTGGTGTGTTCAAGACTTCAAATGGGATAGGGTAGCCTCAAAACAATGAAAATTCACCTTTCGTATTTGCCAGCCGCCTTTGTAAAGTGCTCTAGGATTTCGGGAACCAAACTACCCATATGAATTGTATATTCCCTGATAGCACTACCAATCGTTCACACACTCAGCTAATATTGAGAGCGTACAGTTTCAGTTCATGGTGTGTTCATGAGTTCAAATTGGTAAAGGGCACCCACAACGATGAGAATTCGCCTTTCTCATTTGATAGTCACTTTTTGTAAAGTGTCCCAGACATTCGGGAACCAACCCATCCATTAAAGATGTCTATTTCCTGATATAACTACTATTTGTCAACACCCTCAGTTAATAATGAGAGCATATCTTTTCAGTTTGTGGTGTGTTTTAGACTTTAAATGGGGTAGGGGGCCTCGAGCAAAGAAATTTCAACTTTCTTATTTGCCAGCCTCCTTTTATAAAGTACCTTAGGATTTCGGGAACCAAACCACCCATATAAATTATATATTCCCTGATAGCACAACCTTTCGTGCACACTGTCAGTTATTATTAAGAGCACATCTTCAGTGCATGGTTTATTAATAGTTTATTACATGGCTTTATAAAGGGTCCCACAAAACAAAAAAATATTCATCCTTTGTTGTGTGCCATCCGCTTTTTGTAAAGAGTGAAAACAAAATTTTATTATAAGGACGAGACTGTTGAAAATTCTCAGACATATACATACCTGGGAACAACATTTAATTGTAACGGGGGTTTGCAAGGGCCAAGCAGGATGTGTATGCCAAGGGTCTTTTATAAGCTTATTTCAAATTTAGTAAATCATTCAATGATAGTAAGCCAAAATTCAGTACACTTTGTCATGTCTTTGATCATACAGTTAAGCCAGTCATTATGTACGGATCTGAGAGTTGGGGTTACTTGGAAAATTATCTACTCCTGAAAAAATCATGTAATATTGCGGATCATATGTGATATTTACTCCAACTATGTGATACATTCAAGCCAGAACGAATAAAAGTGAAGATGTGCAAATATTTTCTTGGACTCAGACAAAAATCATCAAACCTGGCAGCTATCCACTTATGCTGACTCCACAATATGATTAAATACTACCAGACTATTAAGAAGACTGATGATCTTATTCTTAAATGTGCTTACTATGAATCATCTGAACTAGCAAAAAATTGTCAAAAATCATGGGTAGGATTTGTAACCACATTGCTGGAATTTCTGGATATGAACAATATTAAAGGACAAATCTATAGTAAAGCGCAAGGAGAGTTCAAAAGCTCTGACCAAACTAATATATATATACAATATTATATGGAATCAGGAGGTGTTGAACGACAATAGAAGTAAAAAAAGTCAGAAAAAAAATTAAGAACTTACAGGACATTTAAGTCACAATTTGGCCGAGACCCCTACATTTCTGCTAGGTCCCTAATTCTGACTGACACTCCAGCAAGCAAAGTTGAGTAAAAACCATTACCTTGGCATACACACGCTGCAAACCTTTATTATTTTATAAACTGTTTCCTTATAAATATATATGTTAATTATTATACTGTACATTGTTCCGTTTTACACTGAAATTGTGATGTCTATGTCCCATTTTATTATTGTTTCCAATTGTACAAGTAGTACTTAACTCTCAATCATCGAAATCATAACTGTGTTTTTTATTTGTTATACTGTGTATATCACCCTAATTTACTGCCTGTGAAGGCGCCTATGATTGGCAAATAAAGTTATTCTTATTCTTATAATGACTTTCGGGAACCAACCAATCCATAAAGATTGTGTATGTCCTGATATTACTACCTTTTGTCCACATTCTCAGTCAATGTTGAGAGCAATCCATTCAGTTTGTGGCATGTTCAACTTACTTCAATTGGGTAGGAGGTCCTCAAAACATAGCAAATTCGTCTTTCTTATTTATCAGCCGCTTTGTGAAAAGAGACACAGACACAAGCCACCCATACAAATTATGTATTCCCTGATAGCACTATCTTCCGTTCACACTCTCAGTTAATATGGAGAGCATATAGATTCAGTTGTTATTGTGTTCAAGACTTTAAATCAGGTAGAGCGTTCTCGAAAAATAGAAAATTTACCTTTCATATTTGCCATGCAGCCATGTTTTGTAAAGTGCCACACTATCCATAAACATTGTGTATTTCCTTATATAACTATCCTTTGTACACACAGTTCATATATAGATCATATTCTTTCAGTTCGTGGTGTGTGTTAAATACTTCTAATAGAACAAATTGAACCAACGCTTGCCACATTCGTCCGACTAGTTTATGAGATATGAAATGCAATATCAATTTTTTCTATATTTTGGTTGATTTAGAGGGACACTAACAATTATAACTATGGCAGCAACAATGAGTTTGTTCTGTATAATTATGTTAGTCTATATTATGTGTCGTTTATTACAAATACTTTATTTTTACAAAATCGCTATATATTAATATAACATTACATGTTATAAATCAAATGTGTTGTAGTATTAAACTCGGGGTTTGGAAGCCTGAGGACATCTTAACCTTTGACTTTGTCTACGGATCCGGTTTTCATCACATGAATCATGATTTGATCTCATTAGAATCATTTAGAAAAGTGTGTGTTGACGTTAACATAAATATCTATCTTTTCGAACAAAACATGTTCGGGGGAGCAGTAGCTAAAATCCAATATATGGCAAACCATTTACAATTTCTGTCAAATTCTTTCTACTTGTAATGTCCAGATAATTACTGAGCCATATGAATACTATAGTTGGTCATGTGTTGTTTATAACACATATTTTAGTACTCTAAAAGTTATGTTAATGCATGCAGAATTACCTGTTATCAATACAATATGTTGTTGTTGTGACTGGGGGTCTGGAAGCCTGAACACATCTGTAATCAATTAAACGGTATCCTGGACAAAACTTTCAGTACAAGATTCATATTGGGTCCCATTGAGATAAATTAGAAAAAAAATGTAAAGTCGTTATCAAAAATATGTAATGTTTTGACAAAAAACGTGTTTGTGGAGGGGTAGCTAAAATCCAGTATCTCGCAAACCGTTCAAAATTTCTTTCTACATATGCTTGTCAGATAACTGCTACAACCTATGGATTAAATATTTCGGCATTATTGAAATATCCGTGTGAATGATAATGTTTGAAAAAAAAAAAAAATTGTGAAAAAGGACAATTTTTCAGCAATAAATTAAAGTTTCATCTCCAAATGGCAGGAAAATCCGAATTAAGCAACACTTTTTGTATATCAAGTAGAGATATGATATTATGTAGATATTTTAACACCAACAATGTTGGCAAATAAGTTAGGACATTGCCGCAGAGATCGCTTTACCAAAATCGTTAATTTCTGGAAAAAGTCACTGGTGGGTATCATTCATCGTCGATTTGACAATAGCCACCACCAATTCCGTTATTTTTCACTATCATTTTTGTGAACAGTATATATTTCTCCTTAAAAAAAATTGGTTTCAACTTTTTCTTAACTGTGGGTAGGGGCTGCTCTAATATAATTGATAATGTTATAAGATTTCACTGTCCATGCCAGTTGCTGCATACATAGATATGGTCAGGAGGCAAGCACCCAACAAATTTTTTTTGCTAAACATTTTTAGTACCATATGCCAACATATCCTTGGTGGTAGAGTTTGGTCTGCTGATTAAAAAAAACATTGTTGGCAATTTTCTATTCCCGTGTTAGAGGTCAAAGGTCAAGGTCAATTGTGTAGGCGCCTTTCTGGCATTGCCTGAAGTGAGGCATGGTAATCTGATTGCTGATGTGTCTGCATTCTTGTGTGGTTTCCTTAGCAACCGTTGCTATAAAAAAAAATCCATAGCAACCAGCCTCAAACGATCGTTTTTGATCCATGCTATGGCATCTAATACTGAAAATATGCGAATAATTATACTTTGTGATGATCTTGAGTGTGCTTGCATGAAAACACATACATTTAAAGCACAATACAGCGAATAATATGGATGTACGGTATGGCCCAACATAGTAGGTCTATACTGTTACAATATCCAATGAGCTGCAATTTGGCACTACCTGTCAATAGTGGAGTCCCTTTGGGGTTGAATCGTGACTTAGTGACTAAACCAAGAAACTTTAAAGATATGTTGATTATTCATAAAGAAAACTTTTTGGAGGGGAGTGCCTGGGTGGGGGGGGGGGGTCCTGTGTCGGGATAAAATAAGGTTTCCATGGCAACGGCATAAAATATTTTGAAAAAGGCCAATCTTGAGAACCAACAAATCATGTGTTTGAAGAAATGATGTTAACTTATAGTGCCATTAATGGTCCATCAAACTGACTGAGTCACTTTGACATATGTGGTCAAAGTCAATTGCTAAGGTCAAGGTCATTCGAAAAATGAAATATTTTGGTCTATGTTTTTATAATTGTCTAATATTTCGCTACCCCCTAGTGTGTTAGTCATAAAAGCAATCCCCACCATAATGCACAAAAAGTAGGCCGCAATCACAATGTTCAATTTGTTATATGATGCATTTGGTATAATATGGTCGCTGTCAATATGTGACAGCATTTAGTTGATACATAATCAAATTTTAAGTACTAATTTGTATAATATGTGTGGCAGTACATATAAAGTCACGATGCATTAATACACTTAAGAGACCATCAGACCAAAACAAATATGATTTTGTGACTTGAGTAACTAAAGCATGACACTGCATCATATGTGTTGCTTAGTTATAGTGGAAACTTTTTGGAGGAGGTGCCCAGTTGAGGGGTCATGTGTCAGTAAAAAATGTGGTTTCCATGGCAACGGCATCAACTATTTGGAGAAAAATATAAATTATTTCATATTTCACTACCCCTAGCGCATGCGTTAGTCATAAACTCAATCCCTTCATAATACACAAAAATTGGGACACCATCACCACGTTCAATTTGATATGATATACTTGAAACAAGACGATCGCTGTCAACATGTCATAACATTTATAGTTTATATATAATCATCTTTTAAGTGCTACTTTTTGTAGTATTTGAGTACTATATGCCCCACCAACATCACAGCAATACAACAGGCAGTACCCACCAACATCACAACAATACAGCATGCAGTACCCACCAACATCACAACAATACAGCAGGCAGTACCCACCAACATCACAGCAATACAACAGGCAGTACCCACCAACATAGCAATACAACATGCAGTACCCACCAACATCATAGCAATACAGCAGGCAGTACCCACCAACCATCGCAAATCTGAATATTAGTGCCCTAATGTTTTCAGCCAATCAGGATAGTCCACATATGTCAAGGTTACTAACCGTTGTTTTGGGGCCAAATTAGGATATATTTTGAAACACGACCATGCAGAGTCAATATTACAGAAAGGAATTATCATGCCACTTTTACTCTATTCTCACATCCAACTTGTTCAAAACACATTCCTATTCATTGCATATAGCGGGTCCCTTAATGAATGTATACATGAATCGGGACAGTTTCTAAAGCATGAAACTTGGCATATTAGTCAAGTGACCCCAAGCAACATTGTTGGAGGTGATTACCTGGATGGTATGAGATTGTTTAAGGTCAGGTCAACATAATCTATGTCAACATTTCACTCTTATACTTTATCATTTGTAGGCATTTAATTGAAATATGGGATATATTGAACTTTCTCCGACATCATGGACCATTTACAAAACCCAGCTGGCAAAAAACTTGAACAACCCCATGTTTTTGAAGATTCCTTGTCCCATTCAAATACCCAAGCAAGCAATGGAATGATGGGATCTAGCTGCCACTAAAAGACAATGGGGTGTGGCAAAACAGCTGTGACATCAGGCAGTGTGCAATATTGTTAATATAGAGTGGCCTATGGCACCATGGATTGAGGGAATACGATGTTTTGAGACTCTTAGGATTTGGCGAAAAGGCTGCTGGCGTAATGTCAGGCCGCAGCTGTGGACTATTTATACAAGATAGTCAATTAATGACTGTTGAGTCGCTCACATGAAATTCAATGTAAAGACTGAGAAGACTCGGACATCAAAATAAAAAAAAAATACTTTTCAGTTTGGATCATTTTTTTCTCAAGTAAAATGGAACTATCTTTGGTAGCAAAGATAATTTTGTTTGATCTGTCTTAAATGTGTCACACTGATGTGTTTTGGACCAAATTACTTAAGATGGCTTGCAAAATGGCAACCAAATTTGGTAAAAAGTTTAGTTTTCACATATACCCGAACATTATTCTCTGCTTTTCCGAAAAGGTAGCAAATTGTGACTCACTTGGTTATTAAACATGTTAATTAATCAATTGACAACTAAATGTTCTATTCTGGTTGTCCCAGTACCTTATGAAGCATGACAAGTTCAATTTAACTGATTGAACGCCAGCCTCCTGGTGGATTACGTCGCCCGGCGGCCAGCCTCCCTGGGGCGACGTAATGACGCCCGTCACATCAAACTTCGATGTTCGTTGCTTCATTTTCGCTAACACATTGTATGTAATATTTAACACCAATAATTTCTTATCTGCGCGCATATATTAAACAATTGGACCGTCTTCACTACAACAAGTATCTTCACTACAACAAGTATCCAAAAACAAGCAATACACATGGATGATCAGCTGACTAGCCAGTGATTTCACATCCCGAGATTATGATATCAAACAACGTGGGCCTATATATATAGATGGGAATTGAATTTGAATTATTTGAATATTATTTATTAATTTTATAATTTACAATGTGCAGGTTGTTATTTGAATCGTTAATAGCAATGATTAAAATTCACATACCATGGTTTGGAGCAATAAAATTATATAACCAACGATTTCTACGAGCTCATTTCCGTCACATGACAAATCCTGACGAAGCCATGAAACATTTCATAATGATCCGTAAATCGGCGCCGTCTTCTCACTTCACGCGTTCAGCATGCCTCTAACCGTGAATTATGTGATAAAACTATCAGAATTGTTAATATATAAGAAATAGATAATATCATGAAGAATGTTTGGATAATAGTTTTACGATATATAGCCTATGGGTACAGGGAACGCAAAGAGAGCATTCGGAAACGAAAAGGACGGGACGTAAATCTGGGCGACGAGATATCTCGTCGCCGGCGTGCAACGTCATAACGTTGGGCGACGAGATATCTCGTCGCCGGCGTTCAATGAGTTAAATAATGCAGTATGGAATTTTGCCGAAAACTTCTTTTGGCATTCTGGCCATGTTTTTGAAAGAAAATGAGGAGAACTTTCAAATGGAACTGAGAGAGACATTAATATTTGGCTAGTCTGACCCTTTAGCATAAACATTTACAACTTAATACAGGATATATGTCAAGATGGCAGCCAGAGAGTGATTGTTCGTCAATAGGTATACAGGCAGTTATTATATGATCATGAATGATGTGAATAGGTATACAATGAGTGACTATATGGTCATGGGTGGGGTGTCCATGGAAAGATGTATCTAGGCATACAGGGAGTGGCTGAATTGTCATGTGCGAGGTCAGTTCTGATTAAAAGTACTGAGTCTGATGAAACCCGCTATCTGTCGCATTACTGTCGCTATAAATAACTTCCACAGACAACCCCCTGCAGTATGACGTCACCGCCCACATTTGTCTTTAAAAATAGCTTTGATTAACATAATGTAGTTTCGGTTTCGTTTCCCCGTAAGAGTTTCGTTTCCGCAGACTCTTTATGCCAGTTCCTGGGAGAATTGATGCTACGCATTCTCTCAGAATATCTTCTGTGCCTTGTGACATAATTTTAACTGAGATTAATCACGTTTAACAAACTTTAAATGCGTTTATGACTCGAAACAAAATAATATTTTCTTTATTTAATTTTGAACTTAACATCATATGCCGGAAATTAAATAAATTTACGACATCGCGACTTCTAAATTATTCGGTACTAAATGTTGAATTTCTTATAACATTCAATTATATTACATATTAAGTAAAATTGGTCAATTCTGCACTCTTTAAATACGCTTTTCAATGTTAAATTTGCTGTCGTAAAACATTAGCCATGCGGCGGAAAAGTTATTGTGCTATTTATAACTATTGGGTGGGGTTTACTGGAATCGGCACCAGCTGAAGGAATTCCCCATGTCTTGGGGATTCCATGCGACTATCGCCTGATTGGTTACCTCGCGTTCTTGAGGATATTGTGATTGGCTGGCAATTACGTAATTCCTGCTGGGAGTAATGGAACCTCTGCCCATTGTCATCAGACTCAGTACTTTTAGAGTCTGAGTATGGTTCTAATCAGAACTGGTGCGAGGTGAATAGGTATACAGGGAGTGTGTGTATGGTTATGTGTGGGTGTACAGGTATACCTGTTGTGGCTATATGGCCATTGGTGTGGTGTATGGGAATAGCAAGAGTAGCTACATGGTCATCTGTGTGTTATGTATATATGGAGTAACTGTATGGCCATGTGTAGGATGTACAGTTGTACCTTTGGTGGCTGAATTGCCACATGTTGGTATATATGTATATATGTTTTGTCTGTATGATCATGACCGGGATGTATTGGTACATAGGGAATGATTTTATGGTTATGGGTAATGTGTATATGAACATGGAATGATTGTACGGTCATGATTGAAGGTATAGATGCATACATGGAGTATAGCTGGATGGTCATTGGTGGGCGTTTACGAGGAGTGCCCTTGTGGCAATGGGTGGGATGTATATGAATAAATGTTGTGGATGTATGTCATTGATTGGTAAATAGGTATACATGTAGTAGCTCTACGATCATGGATAGGGTGTATGAGCACACAGCGAGTAACTGAATTGTCATTTGTGAGGTGTATATGCAAGTCTGGAAGGTACGAGTTGCTGTGTGAGCAAGGTATTGGTATATATGGAAGGGATGTATGGACGTTGATGTCAGAGGTGTATATGACACATGGGGTGACTCTATGGTCATGGGTGAGGTGTATATGTATATATTGATATGTGTGGCGATTAGGTAGTGAATGTGTGGCCAATGGTGAGGTGAATAGGTATATATGGAGTCACTGTATGATCATGAATGTGTTGATCATGTATACAGGGAGTAACTATATGGTTATGGGTAAGGTTTAGCCATATACATGGTGACTCGTGGATGTATGGTCACGTATGGGGTGTACAGGTATACCCAAGTGTGGCTGTATGATCCTCGGTGAGGTGTTTGTGTATAAAGCGAGTTGCTATATCGCCATTGGTGAGGTGTATATGTATACTTGGAGTTACTGTATGGTCATGGAGGGGGTGTATATGTCTTGAGTGGCTATACAGCCATGGGTGTGGCGAATAGGTATACAGGGATTGACCGTATGTCCAATGGTAAGTTGAATATGTATACAAGGAGTGACAGTATGATCACGATTGTGCAGAACATGTATAAAGGGAGTGACTGTATGGTTGTGGGTCAGGTGATCGAGTATGCCTGCATCATCAGGTGACTCATGGCTGTATGGTCAAATGTGGGGTGTATGGGTATACACAGGTGTGGCGGTATGGTCATGGGTGAGGTGCATGTGTATACAATGAGTGAGTCTATGGTCATCTGTGTGGCGTTTATGTGTATATGGAGTGATGGTCATGGTGGGTTGTACGTGTATGCCTTGGGTGGCTATCGCTTCCCACAATAACTATGAATATGTCAATCGATAGAGAGGTCATGCCAGATAGTTCTCAGTCTTGATGGCGTTTATGTACAATGGAGGAAAGTTAAATGGTTTTCCTGACGATATTTGATCAATTTTGATGCTGATGGGCGAGAGTAGCCACATATTATGGTCCATCTCAGTTCCGTTTGAAAGTTCTGTCCATTTCATTTCAAAGGCAAAGCCAGAATCCCAAAAGAAGTATTCAGCAAAATTCCAAATTTTATAACGTCTGTGAGATAATGCGAAGCTTACGAAGTTACGATGGAGGTTCATTAAACTACAGTTTTATGACATGGTATGATCAACATTTAGTTTTATATGAGAATGGCACGTCAGTTCATAGTTGTTTTGTTTACACGGTTACTCTGCCACTATGCGAGGCATACATGCGCAGAATTACTAGTTTCCGTTTGCAATTGAGTCTGGTGCGAGTCATTGTAATCGGAAACGATTCTGCGCATGTACGCCTCGCCCTGTCGCATGCATGGCAGCATGCACGCGCGATATCAGAATTGCGCATTCTGACTTGGTGGTTTACCTCGCTTTTGGCAGCTGGGGCCAGGCTAGATCGTGACATTTCTGGTATTATGTGGTGGAATAAACATTGTGTGCTCTGCTCTCATTTTGGTCCAACCGTGCTGAAAACGTGACGTGACCCATCACCGGTAACCAACCTATATGTTGTTGTATGAGTAACCCGCCGACTTTCCACATCCGCGAGTAACAACCACTGGGACTGGGAAGCCTATGTGCAGTGGGTTATTGGGCAACCTATATATACATGTTAGACCACGGAGGTCGCAGATGGTCGCGGAAGGAGATTCAGGTTACGTATTGGGGATTAATGAACATTTTTAAAGATACTGCAGGCGATAAAGGACTGTTATACAACGATTCGAAATATCCCGAATCACACGACCGCTTTCGAATTGAATCGAATTGGAACGTAAGATTCAAAATCGAATCGAATCTCGAAGCTTCGTCGGTCCCTAAATCCTCAGCACATTGAGGGCGATGGAGTACCAAGTAGATGTAGATGTAGATGTTGTTGGGTCACCTTATCAGATCTCATACTATTATATTTGAGTTTTCATCACTATTGCGTGATCTTTTAACCTATGGTGACATCATCAATTGAAACGTCATATTATTTTTGCTACCAGTCTTATAAAATATTCAAATATCTACAAAATGACATATCACCTGTTAAAATCCAATTACAATGACATCACTTATATGGGATATAGAGGATCTACAATGAGTCCCCAGTTTATAGCGGAATTTACAAAACGAGTCCAGTAAATTAGGTCTGGACCGAGCCTTTGGAGAGGTCCAGACCTAATTTACTGGACGAGTTTTGTAATTTCCGCTATAAACTGGGGACGAGTTGAAAATTCTATTTATTACATGATCCAAAACATCGACAAAACATACTTAAATCAACAAATGGGATAGTAACATCGGCTTCTATAAGGCATGCAATGACGTTTCACATAGCTATTCGTTGTTTGCCCGCGTAAAGAAATAGTCCCATATATCTAAAGACTCTTTGGCGCATTCAATGGCTTATATTTAATGACATAACTTTTCAAACTCTTCATTCATGATAGTTTGTTAGAAAAATATTGGAAGCCATAGTATTTTGAGACATAGCATACGAAGTGTTAACAGACGACAAACCGGAACTCAAAGGTCACCTGGCACTATTTCCTGTTATTAAACGAACATTTAATATCACAATTTATAGAATGGGTTTATTGAATGGAATAAGGGTAGGATCATGTAATAAATTAGTTTCCCCCACCCCATCATAATCGGAAAAAAATGGTAACCGAGTAAGGCTAAACTTTGAACCAGTAGGTACAATAGGACCCAAAATATTTTCTGTTAACATCGTTTTTCCTGACCAGTACATATTAGGGTATTATATATATATATGAAAATACCAAACAAGTTAAGTAGTGGGCGGGGGTGCACGAGGGGCGTACCAGCTCATGGACTATAAGGTCATAATAAGGTGTACTATTGTTGGTTTTATGATTATACATGCTCTTATTGGCATATTGAATGTGCGAGTGAATCCAGGGGCGAATAATAGTAAACTATATATGTAAATACATTCTAATTTCCAGGTAAATTAACGTCAATTGTCTATATATAGGTCATTTTTATTGAAATTGTGTGAAGATACCGATAAACTGTTATGTGGGGCCTATTAACAAAATCAATCATAAAAGCATTCGTCTTGATATTATTATCGATTGTAATATATTACTTATATTATGACCGTCTTGTAAATTGAACGTGCATAAGTCTTATAGTAGACCTACTGAGCATTGCTATATGTTTGCATGAAGTTTCACAACTAAACAGTTTAGTCTCAGTATATTATAATATTACTCGGCATATGCCAGGGGCCTGTGTATGTGTTTATAGGTGACACATATATATTGGGAGCGGGCCAAGTACAAGCCCTTGTGGTTCATAGTTTGGGTTAAATTATATTAGTTTCAACATTATTATGAATACTCCGTTTTCAAAAAGTTCAGTTATTTCATCAATTATAACAGCATTAATATATGCATGCATGCGTGTATTCATGTTTCCGAGTTGTTGAATATAATAATTTGTCCGCAATTTTGAAAGTTATTTAGAGTACCCGTGTTTTCACGAAAATAATAGTAAAAATAGGGAAAATGCAACAGAAAGGTTCTCAGTTCAAGGTATATAACTAAAAGAAGAAGAGATAGTGTATTTGGTAATATATATTTTTTGAAGCACATATGCCAAATAACAATTTAATTGCGAACAATATGCAAAGTTTGGTATATTTGGCATGAAAATAAAATGGTTAAAGTTAGAATTTGGTCTTGTTGCTAGGGTAATTTAATTGCATAGCAACTATGGGCAACACATTTGACAACCTAACCAACGTGAGAGGAATACGGAGAGAACCTTTAATGTGGACACAAAGTTTCTGGCAGTCTAAGCCATTTCACTTGAAAATTTTATAAAAAATGTTTTTGAGACCAATTTATGCAAATTTGGCATATTTAATTTGATCTTGACCTTTGAACTTGACAGAGGTAACTAGAAAATTGCCAACAATGATTTTATTTATGGGGGTATCCCATAGCACATTATTAACATTGTTGGCATATGGTACTAAAAATGTTTGGCAAAAATTGTTCTAGCCACCTTTTCTCTTACCTGCCTCCTGACAGTAGTATCCAACTATGAACCTTACAAGGAGGTTCTGGAATTATAACTTAGCTGACTATGAAACAATGATTGAAGAATTTATGCGCTGGAACTACAAAAATAATTCATATGCTATGTATGGTAGATATTTTAACATCCAAGATTGAAATTGTATGTATTCCCAACAAAGTGACATTAATATTAAAGGAGGAGTAGTCTCACATGCAACGTGCGGAAATCAATGAAGAAACAAAACCGTTTGTACAAGATAGCAAAAAAGAAAAACACACCACAGGCATGGGCAAATTTCCATTCTAAACGAAATGAAACCACATCAGCTATAAGAAAAAGCAAACACGAATATGACATTAAGAATGAACAGGTGTTAAGAAATCCATCAAATGACCAGTGTTCATGATGGAAAATGCTCCAAATAGATGTATTTTCAGAAAGTATGCGATCAGTACCCCATTTGAATGTAAATGGCGATTTCCTGATCTCACCAACTGAAAAAGCTAATGCGTTCAATTCTCTTTTCTGTACAATTTCTTCAGTTGCCTACATGTATGTGGTCAAAATGAAGTCGGCAATCTATAGCAACATTAAAATTACATCTGGGGAATACAATGCACTCCAAAGTCGCAAAGTCAAGTGCGATCAGTACCCCATTTGAATGTAAATGGCGATTTCCTGATCTCACCAATTAAAAAAGCTAATGCGTTCAATTCTCTTTTGTGTACAATTTCTTCAGTTGCCTACATGTAGCTGGTCAAAATGAAGTCGGCAATCTATTTAGCAACATTAATATTACATCTGGGGATGTTTGCAATGCACTCCAAAGTCGCAAAGTCAAGCGGTCCTGATGGAATAAGTCAAAGAGTTTTAAAGAATTGTGCCCCGTCTCTCTGTGAACCTCTTGCATACTATTTCAAATTATTTACCGATAGAGTTATTATCCTTCTCAGTGGAAACGATCCCATGTCTCCCCCATATTTAAGACTGGTGATCCGAGTCAGATAACACATTACCAAGCTATATCATTACTGAGAAATTTATTTATAAATACCTGTGGAATTTCCTAGATCAAAACAAACATTTATCATGCTATCAGTCTGGCTTCATGCATGGCGATTCTACTGTATTACAACTTACCAAAATATACGATAACATTTGTCGATCCCAAGATGAAGGTAAAGAGGTTAGGTGTGTATTCTGTTACATAAGCAAAGCATTCGACAAAGTATGGCACAAATGCCTCCTGAATAAATTATCAAAAATTGGAATAATTGGGGGATACATTATTTCTGGCAAGTCACCATATCAAATGTGAGCTTGGTACACGAACATGCTGTACATACAATACAGCGTACATTGTTCATAAAGGGCATGGTAGGAGTTTTGAACATATTCATTGACTAGCAGGAGTCTAAATGAATTTCAAATATATACGTGTCCAGACCTTTCGTACCGTTGATATGGCGAATCGACTTCACGCACGACTGAAGCACATTTACATGGAAAGCATTTATATTGTCATGTGCCCCACGACCACTGCCAATAGCCTTTCCGACAAGAGTCCATCACATGGCTCTTCATACTTCTATTGCCCATATCAATTTGATTATCTGGCACATAGACAATAAAACAGGCAGGACGTTTGCGCTGTCCATCTTAGCTTTCGAGGAAGCTCATTGACCAGCATTACAGACCTTTCCCCGCAGGCAGGGGACCACCCCGTATGAGTGGATCCCATCCCCATGGCACCAGACGCCCGATCATAAGGGCCTGAAACCATGCTACCAACTCTGCGCACTTCGGTCTATGCTGGATTTGTCCTATTTCCTTTAAACTTGCCTTAAACAGGACCACTTAGGTAGGGGGCGTTCCTCTCTATCATATGGCTATTAAATTCAATAAGTAAAAATGCACCGTTATAAGGGATGTGTAATTTCATTAGGAGGATGATAAATTCATTCGTTTCCTTCCTAGGGGAGCCATTTTTAGAGCGGGCCTTCCCCTAGTTTGCTGCATGCTTCACACTAACCTACCTATCACACACCTAGGTCGTTCTGCTGCATGTTTGGGGGAAAGTGACATGATGTTCTGGGCCGAGGCTCAGACCTGAATATTACGTATGGTGATCGTGCCAATTTACCCGTGTTTATCATCTGACTACATTGTACATCTTTGAACTGATTTCGGTTGTAGAAAAGACAACTACTAGTATCTGAATATTTCACTACGGTCGTTTAATTACGTACATCAGATCGTGGTGGGTATTCCGCTGGGAATGCGGACTGCTCTCAGGTGCCTAATGGTTGTGAGGGCCTTATAATAGTGATGTGTGTGGATTTAGGTTGAACATAATAGTCGTGATTGAAAAATTTGGCTCTATGTCTCCATTCCAAATGATGGTGATCGTTGGGAATTTTCTCAAAAGTTAATACTCGTACCGCCACTATTGTTTCTCAGTGGCTGCTCTGGTCACCTGCGGTATTCGGCCATGAGCTACCGGTGCTTATGGCTGTTAGTCATGTTCTCTGAGGGGCTATATATATATATTTAGTGATACATTGGATCATGCCAGGGATCTGTGCTCTGGCTCCGCCCATTGGATTGATGGCCACAGCTTTTGTGGGGCCTTCTGACATGATCTCATGCTGACTTATATATCACCCTGATATATCTATTATATCATTTTATATATTTATATACGCGAAAGATTTGTATCACAGGGTTTCTGCAATGATATCTTGTGATACATAGGTACCTCAGAGACATGTGATGAGCAGAAGAAGAAAGAAGAGGAAGCTGTTCTAAGTAGGAAGGCAGGACCAGTTCACGCTCCTCTGGTTACGTCTCAACGGTCAACCCGCTAGTGGGGATGCGTATGGTGGAGTAGGCGGGGTACTTGGGACCTCCAGGACATTTGTCCCCCACCAAATGCTAGCGGTTCTGGGCGCAAAGCTGCCAAATCGTGTGCGCACGAATCATCACCAGCCGAAGGGCCTTTGGCAGCTTAAGCGCAGGGCAGTGGCCCTACCTCTACGGTAGCAAGTCGAGACCCCCTGGCCGTGCAAGCTCTCATCTCAGAAAGGCCTTGCCTGCCACTCAACCGTCTTGGGGCTAGGAGAACAATGACCTCTCCCCACCCTCCAGCTTGGCCAGGATATTAGCTTGGGCATGACCACCTTGCAGCATGCGGTGGTGGGGGCTCCCTCTGATCCGATGGCTTGACTCCATTATCGTTGTACAACCCGTTTGGCCTAATGGGTTCTCCATTTGATCCCTGTGCCACAAATTGGGCATCAGGTTATCTGCTTTTTGCTTTGGCGAACAGCAGTTAGTTAACTCTTAATGTTGGTTGTCTCTCCATCTTCGGAGTGGGCCTCCTCCTGTGCAGGTCGTTCTGTCGCTAAGGCGGAGAGTGAGTTAGTCTCCTTGCATCATGATCCTGCATCATGATCCCATGGCGGGTGGGACCTTAGAACTGACAGATGAAGAACGAAGAAGACGACAAAGAAAGAGAAGAACGAAGAGTATCTTCTTCAGTTATACTTGCTCGGTTCGCTCGCAACTATGAATTGGATGGCACCTCCTGTGATGTTTCTTCCAAAACAAGGGGTGGGAGGTACACATTTGAGCAATATAGCACTCCGTCCGAAATATTATTAAGGAAGTTATGAAGTAAAAATGAAAAATTTGAAAACTCAAATTTAAGTTTTACGAATAACTGATATTAATTATATTTCGGGCCCACCCATCCTCCCCGCTGGGAGTCAATAATACTTTCCAGAATGGCAGCTTCTTATAGCGCCAGAAGGAAAGTGAGATATAGTGGAATGGTCCACTCACAAGCTGTGGGGCGATTAAATTGCTTTAATCTGATTGGATGGTTTCGCTAAGCTCCACCACAGGCGAGTTTATTATGATCTATTATGCTAGAAGGGGATAATTCTGTCCGAAATATTATTAATATCAGTTATTTGTAATACTTAAATTTGAGTTTTCAAATTTTTCATTTTGGTAAGTAAGTTTAAGATAGATTGACAAATACACGAAATATTGACTGGACATACTAGTAACGGCTACAAATGCTCTGAAAATACTGTCCATGGCCATTTTCCAGCGGTTTTCAATTTTCCCCACAGAAGTGAAACACCACTCATTATTTCTACCATATCAGGAATAGACTAGCACGGAATGCTCTATTTTATTTGGGACCCAAACACCGTATTTAAAAATGTATTTGTTATGACTTCAATATGTCTTTCTGGGACATATAATGTCCGTAGAATGGTAGTTCAAGTTTATATCGACCTATTTCGATACCAGGAAAATTTCAAATAAAATATTATTAAGTGTATTTTTTAGCTCAAACTGCCATGTGGCTTTAAGATCACACTACCATATGCAGTACATAGATGTATTGAAGTTCTTTCCTTGCACATTCTGAAGGAACGATAATAGCTTATTCATGATAAATATCAATCTCTACTGTAACTGGTAGTGATATAAAGAGCTATTTAATGAAGTTAATATAATTAATCATGGTTTAATTTCATCTACATGTTAATGTATAGTATTAATTATTTTTCCATGTTTTTTTCAATAAAACAATAAATTACTCTATATTCTAATAGTATCTACTTAGTTTTATTATTTTATAGTCAATTACGAACAAGAAGTAGTATGGGGGCGCATACATATTTATTTCTAGCAAAGTTGAATATAAAATAGAAAAATTAACTGGTTCGCTGCTAAATATCCTATATACACACAATGAATATGTAATTTACTACGTTTGAACTCTTTTTCTCGAACTTGAGCCCCACACATATATACATTTCGGATTAGGTTATGGTTATGAGTCTGGTTGTCTGATTGGGTTATGTTTAATAGGAGACATGTTGTCTGATTAGGGTATGGTATGGTTATGAGCCTGGATATCTCATTAGATTATGAGCCTGGTTGTCCGATTGGGTAATGTTATGAGCCTGGATGTCGTATTGGGTTATGGTTATAAGAATGGTTGTCGGATTAGGTTATGGTTATGAGCCTGGTTGTCACATCAGGATATGGTTATGAGTCTGGTTATCAGATTAGGTTATGGATATGAGCCTGGATGTCTTATTGGGTTATGGTTATAAGACTGGATGTCTGATCAGGTTAAGGTTATGAGCCTGGTTGTCATATTAGGTTATGGTTATGAGCCTGGTTGTCGGATGCCGTTGACACCCACTTACCTGATTGGTTACACATAAAAACAATTTGTCATTTTCCTCAAACTTTTCGCAATAAAACTACTCTTTCTGACAATTTTATCGGTCGGCATCCATTCAAACTTCACAATGTCACAATTTAATTATATGTGTAACAATATTCCAAAAATATTACCTGATAAACATGATTTAAATTATTAAACTAAACAAGCAATACATTGTCATCGCCAAAGCCCACATCTGGGCTTCCAGCACTCTTACGTAGGGTTCAAATATGGGCTTCCAGCACTGGACCAGTTAAATAAAAAGAAAGCCCCTCCCCCACCCCAATTTTGTTCTTGCATGTCACCAGAAACACAGACTTATTTTGTTTTTGGCCTTAACAAAGTATGAATGTATTCAACTTCGTTTAATTGCACCTAATTTCAGGCCAGGACCAAATAGTCCAATCAATTGGATGAAAGCTTGTGTTGAAATGTTGGTCCCAGATCAAGAATCAGAATATAGAGAGAAAATTCTGCTTGGCATTAATTTCTATGGTTATGAATATGGTTTTGGCTCAGGGAATGCTGTTGTTGGAAATAGGTGAGTTTACTAAGTGTGCTCATTTGAGAACATCATAAAGTTATATCTCATGGGGAAGTGTTGATTGGTACACCTCCAATGTCCCTATCTTGTGGTATTCTTTATAACACACATTAGAAATTAGTTTCAATATGTGAAGCAATTGGTAACCCAGAACTCTGCAACATATTTTACCCCAAGCAGGATACTCTGTTTATTGATGAGATATAGCTGATATTGTTGATGATCATAGCGTAATTTGTTTGGCAGTTCAACAATAAGTGGGGGGGGGGGATTAGGGGTTTGCATTCAACAAATCTAGGGCAATAACCCTTGCTTGGTCAAGTTTAAGAAAATCTCACGCAGTAAATAAAGTCGGTGACATTAACAAACACTGATCATCCAGTTAACCCATCAATACGCAATTATGTTGCATGTCAAAGTTAAAAGTGTGACTTTTTTTAAATGGCAAATTTGCCAATCAAGCAACAATCGGAAAACTGTTAGAA
Source organism: Siphonodentalium dalli (assembly GCA_032622095.1). Taxonomy (NCBI): domain Eukaryota; kingdom Metazoa; phylum Mollusca; class Scaphopoda; order Gadilida; family Siphonodentaliidae; genus Siphonodentalium; species Siphonodentalium dalli. The sequence continues at coordinate 142,277,463 of CP136063.1, forward strand.
AACCATTGGGATAATTAACTCTCACAATGTGCTAATTTACCATGTTCTCAATTCGTTCAAAATTTCAAAACGATTGGGTAAATAACATAGGAGATACAGGGTATTATATGAGGGGAGAACTTTATTTTTTTTAGCTTTTAATATTAAATTCAACAGTTAAGGCCACTTCCCTCGCTTACTGACTGCAATCTTATCCACAACGCATTCACTGCAGATAGGATATTTGTCAAAATGTTCAATAATGTCTCCACTTCTGCAATAGTAACAAATTGGGTCGAACCCAGCAGAGAAATATGGCAGCTCTACTGAAGAAGCACAAGTTTTCCCCCCGTGTATAGATGGTAAACATCAACCACTGTTGTCGAATCATCGACCGTGCACCCATACCAATCTTTTATTGTATGGGTGCTGGCCGATTGCAATCTTAAAATTACGAAAACCATTTGTTTTTATTTAATTTTCCCACGTGCTATTGTGTTTACAATGCGTATAGAATTACGCCCCTTGGAACTGTCGGTATAAATTCCGGATAATTTTCATATCCGACTTCTTTTTTCTTTTTTTTTAAACAACGCGAGTTTATCTCGGCAATACATATCAGTCCAGTGGCAATTTTTAGCATTAATAAAAAATATTGGGGGCGGGCCGTAAAAATCCGGGCGGGCGGGAATGAAAAGCTAGCAATTTTTATGTTTACCCATACCATAGTATGGTAAACATAGTGTCGTTGTCCGGATTGACCACTCGTCGTTAGTCCATCCGTCTGTCCGTCTGTCTGTCTGTCAGTAGACACTTTACGCATGGTGCGATAACTCGAACATTTTATATCTGATCGGAACCAAATTTTGTATATGAATTTCTCAGCATAAAAGACTGATAGAGTTCGAATTTGGGTTTGATCCGACTATTTTTAACTGAGTTATGGCCCTTTTTCGAAAAAAATATTCACTCTTAGAAAAAAAATAAAAAATTAGATTTAATTCCTTGCTCAATCTAACAAAACAAAAACAAAAGATAATAATTAAATAACTAACAAACAAAAAAAGGTTAAATATTTTTGTTTAAAATAATTAAAAAAAATTTTTTTATTTAAATAACAAAATTTTAAAAACTAACACTAATATAACTCCACCAAGGGTACCCCGAGTCAGCACACCAAATTTGGTTTAAATCGGTCCAAAATATTGTCATGTACTGGTTAATTTGTTTGGAGCCATATTCACTAATTCCATCCCATGCCTTTGGACTACTTAGCTATTAATATCGCTATATTATTTTCTGATGTCTCTTATGCCAATGTGCAGATAAAAGCTATGGTATCTAATTTTTTTTAAAGTTTCAACAATACACAGCACATGCTGTTTAATAAAGGGTTTTGTAGGTTAAGTTACAAAATGGGCTTTAGAACATTGCTAAAATCATTTAGCTAATCTTGAGATTCAAGTGTCTTTATGCAACTGGGGTTCAGTTATTTGATCAATTTAAATTTAAAGAGAATTCCATAACTTCTGATTTTATATGTATATCCTCTCTGGAATTTTCTAAACTAATTGCCAATTGGGAAAATTAATGAGACATGTGTCAGATTTTAGAACACTGTTGATTGCCTGTTGATAAATGAAACAAAGTGATATGTTTTTAATCACTTCATGTCATCTGCCATGTAGAGAATGATTTGTTTGTTATCACAAGAGCCAGCCAGTCAGTCATTTTCAATGCAAAGGCTATTTAGGCATCTGTTATCAAACCCAACACATCACAACCTAACATGTAACTACCAGAGAAAGCTGCACAACTGAGATCTATAAGAATATTTTGCAGAGAACACTTGATCACTCTTGCTTGGATATTCTTGATTCTACATGTTAATACCTGTGTGTAGATTCTTGTCTTGCTTGGATATTCTTGATCCCCTTGCTTGGATATTCTTGATTCTACATGTTATTACCTGTGTGCAGATTCTTGTCTTGCTTGGATATTCTTGATCCCCTTGCTTGGATATTCTTGATTCTACATGTTAATACCTGTGTGCAGATTCTTGTCTTGCTTGGATATTCTTGATCCTCTTGCTTGGATATTCTTGATTCTACATGTTATTACCTGTGTGCAGATTCTTGTCTTGCTTGGATATTCTTGATCCCCTTGCTTGGATATTCTTGATTCTACATGTTAACACGTTGAGAGCCACTACTAGTTATCTCGTAGTACGCAACATTGCCACTACAAGTTATCTCGTAGTGGTTTCCATGTCGTGTAACTGACAAACTGAAGCAGTAGAATAGGTCGATACACCACGAAAACCCGTCTCGGAACATCAGAACAGTGATTTTATCAAATAAATAGTGTGGCTCCCCTTACATCGTTCAACTGAAGTGAGCACCATCAGCACATATATTCTACCCAAAATGGTCCAGTTGTGAGTGAATACAGCCGACACTGTCTCACTGAGTGACCACCAGAGACAGTCGTGTGTGGGCAATTAGACCGGGTGTTTGGTATTCAATAGACTGACAATGTACACGCATGCAAACACAGTCAGGGGGTGGATATTCACAATGTACAAACATGCGAAGGCAGTTTCGAGGAATGGTTGCATCATTGTGTTTCAACACATTTAAATTTCGCACAACCACCCACACACGTCACACGGGTCTGCCAAATATGTTCCCTCTCACTCGTGTGCGAATGGACGCATCCAGCACAAGATAAGCGGATAATCCATGACGTTACGCGCTTTGATGCTACCATTTTCTCATTATTAGGGAACATAGCAGTTGTTTTGGAATATACTGTGTGGCTCCATTTGGGAGCTAGGTATTCTATTATTTATCATTCAAGTAAAGCGGAACAAATATTCCCCAAAGCTACATTGTACCATCTTCCGAATGTGTTGGACAATGGAAAGCGTAACAATTACCATACGTTAGACGTCATGCAGCTCATCGAACTGTTCTACATGTATGTACGGATGAATGGTTTTGTGTAGCATAGAGGTTTACAGTAAAGGGTGACTTATTTCCAGACGGATGGATTATATGGAATTGTTACATGTAGCACACTCCTGAATATACAGGGATCTATTTGGCTACTGCTGCACGGTTATTTTAATTTTGTGCTGACAATTCTTCCTACACTATTATTTGGGCTGTATTTTGGAACTCTAGCATATGCCTAAATCAGGCTAAATGGGAGATAACTTACAATGCCCGAAACAAAAGAAGATGCACGCTCGTAGTCATTACTGGACGAAATAAACTCATCCTCACAGGAATCAAGTTCACCTGATTCCACGTCGGATTCACTGTCTGTAGCCATGCTCATATAAGTAATTTGCTCTACCATGTATCAGCCATAATATAACTATATAATGAGCTATATAACCACCACAAGGATACCCACACCTCCATAAATATGCTTACCACCAAAATAGCTTGTTTGGGTTACATTCTACTTCATCTTTGCTGCTCAAACATGTCCAATTGTGTCTACGAGATAACTTGTAGTTGGCACTGGTGGTGGGAATACCCAAATTCCTTCCGCCAGTGCCGGCTACGAGTTTCTCGTAGTACTATCAGTCGCCGTTTCTGTCATCTAAAGTCGCGACGTCATCTAATTCTTGCTTTATTGAGGCCAAATTATGGTCTACTAAGGGTATCCATCTTGCCACGATTTGGCAAACTGGCGAGATTACTAAATGATTTCCGGCACTCAACGTGTTAATACCTGTGTGCAGATTCTTGTCATGCTTGGATAATCTTGATCCTACTTGTTCATACATATGTGAAGATTCTTGTCTTGCTTGGATATTCTTGATCCTCTTTCTTGGATAATCTTGATTCTACATGTTTAATAATACCTGTGTGCAGATTCTTTTCTTGCTTGGATAATCTTGATTCTATCTGTTCATACCTGTGTGCAGATTCTTTTCTGCAGAATGTTCTTCTTTCTACTCATCAATACTTAGGATGTATCTTGACAAGACTATGGCTTATGGATTTTCGCGTTCAAACTGAAAATAGCTGATAACTATCGCCAAGGTAAGGGTTAAACATCTGCCGATCGTGATCGGCCTCTCGTTTTATAATGGCCTAAAAAGGTGCCATCTATATGGCTTATTTCACCCTTGCATTTTCAAAAACTCAATCTTCTCAAAAGAAATTACATTTTCAAACAAATGGATTCATTGAAAAGATAGCGCTTTTCTAGTGCATCCATTTGTTTATTTTTTCGCGAAATTCTGCACACTTTTTTCTAAATTTCACTTCCTGGTTTTCAGAAGAAATTCTATTTTTCCTACCAAACCAAGAACATTTGGCTATCAATATTTATTAATATTATTAGAGGCACATACAGTATGATATCCATGTACTTATGTTACTCCTTACTTGTAGCTGTTCGTATGTAATGCCTTGGTTATTTAACTCAATAACTTTAACATTGATAAGTTATATAGAGCGTGATGACACTGTTGCGGAAAGGGCAGTGCTCCCTTTGGACTACATATTACAATGCCTGAACATCTTGATAAGACAAAGTCTTAATTATGTCTAGAGGTGCCACGATTATTGATTCTGATAATCGATAATCGGTCATCAATAATTGACTATAATCAATTAATTGTACCTAATATTAATAATATCAGTGGAAATTATTCCGTAATATGGCTTATTGAATTACTGATATACTCAAAATTCATTGTAGCTCTGAGAGAATGTGATCATTTTGTACGAAAAATGAAATTTCTCTTTAACTTTTTTTGGGAATGTCTTAATATTTAGTCATAAAGTTCAACACTGGAGATGATTTTGATGTGCTAATCAGTACGTGCCTGAATTTTTTTTCCGACCCCCCCCCCCCCCCCCCCCCTGTGCTAATCATCAATATTCCCAAAATGTATGACATGTTTAGGTGGAAAACAAAACTCCCAAACTTTCAAACCAATTTTTTTCAGAAAATTTTAAATGGTGCTTACGACCAGGGACCAGCCTAGGCCTGATTTTCAGGGCGAAGTGACTTCTCCCTGTCACAAGAATAGGGCGAAGTGGGTGATTTCCACGGCGAAATGCGTTGACAAAATTGAAAATTCATATGAAATCCGCCCGCACTGTAGTCGCCTATAAAAGGCTATATAAAGAAAATAGGAGATATGTAATATTTAAATTAAAATGGGGAAACAATGGTTCAAATGTGGAAGCTTTATGTTCAAATCATCACACTAATAACTATGAATAAATTATGTCAAAATTTAATTGTGAGCGAATGGTTTTGAAAGAACGGCATTTTTACAACCGCTTATGAATACAAAAAGAACTAAGAATTACGACCGCTTATGAATACAAAAAGAAATAAAAATTTGACAAATGCTTATGAATACGTAAAAAACGATAGAAATCTTGAACATTTTCACTCATTAAAAGTCCCTAACATGGGTACAGATATTACTATGTTGCAAAAATTTATTTGTTTTCAAAGCTAATCTGGCCTTTACATAATTTAACAAAGGGGTGATGATCTGATATAAGGTGTAGAGTTGTAATCTTCAGGTGTGATAATCTCAAAATCACAAGTCACTGGACACCTGAAGATGTATTCACAGCTGTCTGCAATCAACACTCAGGTGTGAATGTGCTCCCAAATCGGATTAATACAGCTGTTAATAGTAACTATGGAGTTATCTATGACAGTGTCAATGGATAACTGGGTTCAATCAATGTTGGCAGTAAATAGTGGGTGAATATTTTGCCGTTTTTCTTAGGTGATCTTCGGAAATTTCAGGGCGACTTAAACTTCGCCCGGCTGCAAAATTAGGGCGAAGTGAGGAATAATAGGGAGACTTCTTCGCCCACGTCGCCCTCTCGGCTGATCCCTGCTTACGACATATAGCACTCAGGCGAGGAAATGTGAAGGTACCAAGCTTATGCATGATATGGGTTATTTATATGGGTTCAAAATCTTGATTATGATTTCCATTTTAAGCACTCTGTCTAAACTGATATATTGTATGTTATAAAGTTCAATGTGAATTTCATCCATAAATACTCTTATATGGAATGTATTCAGAATTCATTTATTAGCTCAACTTTATGTGCGTCAACAATTTCCATTAGAACGGGTACCTTTGGTCGGTTAATTATGAAATTTTTCATGGCTGTTGACATTGACATGTTAATACCTGTGTGCAGATTCTTGTCTTGCTTGGATATTCTTGATCCTCTTGCTTGGATATTCTTGATTCTACATGTTATTACCTGTGTGCAGATTCTTGTCTTGCTTGGATATTCTTGATCCCCTTGCTTGGATATTCTTGATTCTACATGTTAACACGTTGAGAGCCACTACTAGTTATCTCGTAGTACGCATCATTCGCAGGTTGCCACTACAAGTTATCTCGTAGTGGTTTCCATGTCGTGTAACTGACAAACTGAAGCAGTAGAATAGGTCGATACACCACGAAAACCAGCCTCGGAACATCAGAACAGTGATTTTATCAAATAAATAGTGTGGCTCCCCTTACATCGTTCAACTGAAGTGAGCACCATCAGCACATATATTCTACCCAAAATGGTCCAGTTGTGAGTGAATACAGCCGACACTGTCTCACTGAGTGACCACCAGAGACAGTCGTGTGTGGGCAATTAGACCGGGTTTTTGGTATTCAATAGACTGACAATGTACACGCATGCAAACACAGTCAGGGGGTGGATATTCACAATGTACAAACATGCGAAGGCAGTTTCGAGGAATGGTTGCATCATTGTGTTTCAACACATTTAAATTTCGCACAACCACCCACACACGTCACACGGGTCTGCCAAATATGTTCCCTCTCACTCGTGTGCGAATGGACGCATCCAGCACAAGATAAGCGGATAATCCATGACGTTACGCGCGTTGATGCTACCATTTTCTCATTATTAGGGAACATAGCAGTTGTTTTGGAATACACTGTGTGGCTCCATTTGGGAGATAGGTATTCTATTATTTATCATTCAAGTAAAGCGGAACAAATATTCCCCAAAGCTACATTGTACCATCTTCCGAATGTGTTGGACAATGGAAAGCGTAACAATTACCATACGTTAGACGTCATGCAGCTCATCGAACTGTTCTACATGTATGTACGGATGAATGGTTTTGTGTAGCATAGAGGTTTACAGTAAAGGGTGACTTATTTCCAGACGGATGGATTATATGGAATTGTTACATGTAGCACACTCCTGAATATACAGGGATCTATTTGGCTACTGCTGCACGGTTATTTTAATTTTGTGCTGACAATTCTTCCTACACTATTATTTGGGCTGTATTTTGGAACTCTAGCATATGCCTAAATCAGTCTAAATGGGAGATAACTTACAATGCCCGAAACAAAAGAAGATGCACGCTCGTAGTCATTACTGGACGAAATAAACTCATCCTCACAGGAATCAAGTTCATCCGATTCCACGTCGGATTCACTGTCTGTAGCCATGCTCATATAAGTAATTTGCTCTACCATGTATCAGCCATAATATAACTAAATAATGAGCTATATAACCACCACAAGGATACCCACACCTCCATAAATATGCTTACCACCAAAATAGCTTGCTTGGGTTACATTCTACTTCATCTTTGCTGCTCAAACGTGTCCAATTGTGTCTACGAGATAACTTGTAGTTGGCACTGGTGGTGGGAATACCCAAATTCCTTCCGCCAGTGCCGGCTACGAGTTTCTCGTAGTACTATCAGTCGCCGTTTCTGTCATCTAAAGTCGCGACGTCATCTAATTCTTGCTGTATTGAGGCCAAATTATGGTCTACTAAGGGTATCCATCTTGCCACGATTTGGCAAACTGGCGAGATTACTAAATGATTTCCGGCACTCAACGTGTTAATACCTGTGTGCAGATTCTTGTCATGCTTGGATAATCTTGATCCTACTTGTTCATACATATGTGAAGATTCTTGTCTTGCTTGGATATTCTTGATCCTCTTTCTTGGATAATCTTGATTCTACATGTTTAATAATACCTGTGTGCAGATTCTTTTCTTGCTTGGATAATCTTGATTCTATCTGTTCATACCTGTGTGCAGATTCTTTTCTGCAGAATGTTCTTCTTTCTACTCATCAATACTTAAGATGTATCTTGACAAGACTATGGCTTATGGATTTTCGCGTTCAAACTGAAAATAGCTGATCACTATCGCCAAGGTAAGGGTTAAACATCTGCCGATCGTGATCGGCCTCTCGTTTTATAATGGCCTAAAAAGGTGCCATCTATATGGCTTATTTCACCCTTGCATTTTCAAAAACTCAATCTTCTCAAAAGAAATTACATTTTCAAACAAATGGATTCATTGAAAATATAGCTCTTTTCTAGTGCATCCATTTGTTTATTTTTTCGCGAAATTCTGCACACTTTTTTCTAAATTTCACTTCCTGGTTTTCAGAAGAAATTCTATTTTTCCTACCTAACCAAGAACATTTGGCTATCAATATTTATTAATATTATTAGAGGCACATACAGTATGATATCCATGTACTTATGTTACTCCTTACTTGTAGCTGTTCGTATGTAATGCCTTGGTTATTTAACTCAATAACTTTAACATTGATAAGTTATATAGAGCGTGATGACACTGTTGCGGAAAGGGCAGTGCTCCCTTTGGACTACATATTACAATGCCTGAACATCTTGATAAGACAAAGTCTTAATTATGTCTAGAGGTGCCACGATTATTGATTCTGATAATCGATAATCGGTCATCAATAATTGACTATAATCAATTAATTGTACCTAATATTAATAATATCAGTGGAAATTATTCTGTAATATGGCCTATTGAATTACTGATATACTCCAAATTCATTGTAGCTCTGAGAGAATGTGATCATTTTGTACCAAAAATGAAATTTCTCTTTAACTTTTTTTGGGAATGTCTTAATATTTAGTCATAAAGTTCACACTGGAGATGATTTTGATGTGCTAATCAGTACGTGCCTGAATTTTTTTCTCCGACCCCCCCCCCCCCCCCCCCTGTGCTAATCATCAATATTCCCAAAATGTATGACATGTTTAGGTGGAAAACAAAACTCCCAAACTTTCAAACCAATTTTTTTCAGAAAATTTTAAATGGTGCTTACGATTATAGCACTCAGGCGAGGAAATGTGAAGGTACCAAGCTTATGCATGATATGGGTTATTTATATGGGTTCAAAATCTTGATTATGATTTCCATTTTAAGCACTCTGTCTAAACTGATATATTGTATGTTATAAAGTTCAATGTGAATTTCATCCATAAATACTCTTATATGGAATGTATTCAGAATTCATTTATTAGCTCAACTTTATGTGCGTCAACAATTTCCATTAGAACGGGTACCTTTGGTCGGTTAATTATGAAATTTTTCATGGCTGTTGACATTGACATGTTAATACCTGTGTGCAGATTCTTGTCTTGCTTGGATATTCTTGATCCTCTTGCTTGGATATTCTTGATTCTACATGTTATTACCTGTGTGCAGATTCTTGTCTTGCTTGGATATTCTTGATCCCCTTGCTTGGATATTCTTGATTCTACATGTTAACACGTTGAGAGCCACTACTAGTTATCTCGTAGTACGCATCATTCGCAGGTTGCCACATCAAGTTATCTCGTAGTGGTTTCCATGTCGTGTAACTGACAAACTGAAGCAGTAGAATAGGTCGATACACCACGAAAACCAGCCTCGGAACATCAGAACAGTGATTTTATCAAATAAATAGTGTGGCTCCCCTTACATCGTTCAACTGAAGTGAGCACCATCAGCACATATATTCTACCCAAAATGGTCCAGTTGTGAGTGAATACAGCCGACACTGTCTCACTGAGTGACCACCAGAGACAGTCGTGTGTGGGCAATTAGACCGGGTTTTTGGTATTCAATAGACTGACAATGTACACGCATGCAAACACAGTCAGGGGGTGGATATTCACAATGTACAAACATGCGAAGGCAGGTTTCGAGGAATGGTTGCATCATTGTGTTTCAACACATTTAAATTTCGCACAACCACCCACACACGTCACACGGGTCTGCCAAATATGTTCCCTCTCACTCGTGTGCGTAATGGACGCATCCAGCACAAGATAAGCGGATAATCCATGACGTTATGCGCGTTGATGCTACCATTTTCTCATTATTAGGGAACATAGCAGTTGTTTTGGAATACACTGTGGCTCCATTTGGGAGCTAGGTATTCTATTATTTATCATTCAAGTAAAGCGGAACAAATATTCCCCAAAGCTACATTGTACCATCTTCCGAATGTGTTGGACAATGGAAAGCGTAACAATTACCGTACGTTAGACGTCATGCAGCTCATCGAACTGTTCTACATGTATGTACGGATGAATGGTTTTGTGTAGCATAGAGGTTTACAGTAAAGGGTGACTTATTTCCAGACGGATGGATTATATGGAATTGTTACATGTAGCACACTCCTGAATATACAGGGATCTATTTGGCTACTGCTGCACGGTTATTTTAATTTTGTGCTGACAATTCTTCCTACACTATTATTTGGGCTGTATTTTGGAACTCTAGCATATGCCTAAATCAGGCTAAATGGGAGATAACTTACAATGCCCGAAACAAAAGAAGATGCACGCTCGTAGTCATTACTGGACGAAATAAACTCATCCTCACAGGAATCAAGTTCACCCGATTCCACGTCGGATTCACTGTCTGTAGCCATGCTCATATAAGTAATTTGCTCTACCATGTATCAGCCATAATATAACTATATAATGAGCTATATAACCACCACAAGGATACCCACACCTCCATAAATATGCTTACCACCAAATAGCTTGTTTGGGTTACATTCTACTTCATCTTTGCTGCTCAAACGTGTCCAATTGTGTCTACGAGATAACTTGTAGTTGGCACTGGTGGTGGGAATACCCAAATTCCTTCCGCCAGTGCCGGCTACGAGTTTCTCGTAGTACTATCAGTCGTTGTTTCTGTCATCTAAAGTCGCGACGTCATCTAATTCTTGCTTTATTGAGGCCAAATTATGGTCTACTAAGGGTATCCATCTTGCCACGATTTGGCAAACTGGCGATATTACTAAATGATTTCCGGCACTCAACGTGTTAATACCTGTGTGCAGATTCTTGCCATGCTTGGATAATCTTGATCCTACTTGTTCATACATATGTGAAGATTCTTGTCTTGCTTGGATATTATTGATCCTCTTTCTTGGATAATCTTGATTCTACATGTTTAATAATACCTGTGTGCAGATTCTTTTCTTGCTTGGATAATCTTGATTCTATCTGTTCATACCTGTGTGCAGATTCTTTTCTGCAGAATGTTCTTCTTTCTACTCATCAATACTTAGGATGTATCTTGACAAGACTATGGCTTATGGATTTTCGCGTTCAAACTGAAAATAGCTGATCACTATCGCCAAGGTAAGGGTTAAACATCTGCCGATCGTGATCGGCCTCTCGTTTTATAATGGCCTAAAAAGGTGCCATCTATATGGCTTATTTCACCCTTGCATTTTCAAAAACTCAATCTTCTCAAAAGAAATTACATTTTCAAACAAATGGATTCATTGAAAATATAGCGCTTTTCTAGTGCATCCATTTGTTTATTTTTTCGCGAAATTCTGCACACTTTTTTCTAAATTTCACTTCCTGGTTTTCAGAAGAAATTCTATTTTTCCTACCTAACCAAGAACATTTGGCTATCAATATTTATTAATATTATTAGAGGCACATACAGTATGATATCCATGTACTTATGTTACTCCTTACTTGTAGCTGTTCGTATGTAATGCCTTGGTTATTTAACTCAATAACTTTAACATTGATAAGTTATATAGAGCGTGATGACACTGTTGCGGAAAGGGCAGTGCTCCCTTTGGACTACATATTACAATGCCTGAACATCTTGATAAGACAAAGTCTTAATTATGTCTAGAGGTGCCACGATTATTGATTCTGATAATCGATAATCGGTCATCAATAATTGACTATAATCAATTAATTGTACCTAATATTAATAATATCATTGGAAATTATTCCGTAATATGGCCTATTGAATTACTGATATACTCAAAATTCATTGTAGCTCTGAGAGAATGTGATCATTTTGTACCAAAAATGAAATTTCTCTTTAACTTTTTTTGGGAATGTCTTAATATTTAGTCATAAAGTTCACACTGGAGATGATTTTGATGTGCTAATCAGTACGTGCCTGAATTTTTTTTCCGACCCCCCCCCCCCCCCCCCCTGTGCTAATCATCAATATTCCCAAAATGTATGACATGTTTAGGTGGAAAACAAAACTCCCAAACTTTCAAACCAATTTTTTTCAGAAAATTTTAAATGGTGCTTACTACATATAGCACTCAGGCGAGGAAATGTGAAGGTACCAAGCTTATGCATGATATGGGTTATTTATATGGGTTCAAAATCTTGATTATGATTTCCATTTTAAGCACTCTGTCTAAACTGATATATTGTATGTTATAAAGTTCAATGTGAATTTCATCCATAAATACTCTTATATGGAATGTATTCAGAATTCATTTATTAGCTCAACTTTATGTGCGTCAACAATTTCCATTAGAACGGGTAACTTTGGTCGGTTAATTATGAAATTTTTCATGGCTGTTGACATTGACATGTAGATGGGAACGAGTGATTTTGGGGTCATTCATCAAAAAGACATGGCCGCCAGTGGCCATCATCGATTTCAAAATTCAATCCATTAGCATGGGCTACATACAGGCCATACTGTTTGTCTGATCATCATGAAATTTGTCATGGATGTTAATATTGACATGTAGATGGGAACGAGTCATCTTGGGGTCATTTGGCCAAAAAACATGGCTGCTGACAGCATTTTTGGATTTTACTCTTTGCGTGACTAAATAAATCATTTGGCGTGGGCTACAGGTCGTAACTTTGGTCGGATCATCATGAAATTGGTCATAGATGTTAACATTGAAATGTAGATGGGAACGAGTCATTTTGAGCTCATTTGGCCATAAAACACGGCTACCGGCAGCCATCTTGGATTTTACTCTTTGCATGACTAAATCCTTTAGCACAGGCTACAAGTCGTACCTTTTGTCTGATCATTATGAAATTTGTCCTGGCTGTTGACATTAATATATAGATGGGAACGAGTCATTTAGGGATCATTCTTGTGCACAACCTAAGACCACATCCCTCATATGATCATCATCAAACTCCATAATGATCCTCGGGGTGCCATCAAAGTTTTCCATATTTTGTTGAAGCATGGCTGCCAGTGGCCATCTTGTTTTTGACTCTTTGTATGACTAAATTCTTTGGCACACCCTACAGGCCACCTCCCTCATACAATCATCATCAAACTGCATGTGGAACTTCAGGGTGACCTCTAGATGGGAGCCGTGACTTTTTTCTGAAATTAAAAAAAAAAATCTATCTGCACACCCTGCAGCCCACATTTATTGGAGAATTGTTTTTAAAATTTACAGGCATGTTTAGGATCACCTCCAGGTGGGAGCAATCAAAATGGAACAATTTTTAGCTCACCTGAGACGAAGTCTCCGGTGGAGCTATAGTCATCACTCCTCGTCCGTCGTCCGTCCGTGCGTCCGTCTGTCTGTCGAGCCGTCCGTCCGTCCGTCAACTTTTTTTTAAACATCTTCTCCTCTGAAACCATCATACCGAATTGGTTCATATTTGGTGTGGATGTTCCCTATGTGACTCTCATTCAGATTTGTTCAAATGAGGTCACCAAGTCAAATAGTTTTGATGTCAGGACCATAACTATTTTTCCACATAGTAATTCTTAAAACGACTTCTTTTCTGAAGTTGTCGGGCCTAATGGGTTCATATTTGGTATGAGGGTACCTTAATTGGGTGACTGTGGTTCAGATTTGTTCAAATGAGGTCACTGGGTCAAATGTGGGTGGGGCTATGGACATAAATCTGAATTTTTTATTTTTTTTTTTCAATTTAACTTATTGCTCAATTTAACCAAAAAAATATATATATATATATATATTTTATTTTTAATAAATAATCTTTTTTTATTAAATAAAATATTTTATTTTTAAATAAAATAAAAAAAAACTCATTAAAATTTTGAAGAACCTATGACATTACATCTTTGGGAGGGGAGGGGAGGTACCTCTAGTCACTCCACTATATTTGGTTGAAATCAGGGGTTTGGGAGAAATCAGGAACAGACAGATGTACAGAAATGTTCAGTAAATGACTTTAATCCTTGTATTCTCTACTACAGCAAGCCACCCCATGTGCTCTGATGGACACATGTTTATACAACTGGCAGATGGGTAGATAACATCTGCTGTGCCATAGTGCTTTCCATCCCCAGAGAGTGTAATTCATGTCATTTGTAATTTAAATGAGATTAATGGTGTTATCAATGAAGCACCCTTGTTTTTTACATTATCACTCAGTGGTCATTAAAATCAGATTTATTTCATTTTCTCCAAGTTTGAATTAAGAGTGTCTGGCATTTGTAGAATGAGGTTCCCAGAGGGTGAATTTAGGGGGTTGCTCAACACAGCAGGCTAGCATAACCAAATACACCCTCTGAGAACCTTATTCTGCTTAGGCCTCATCTTCTGGGAAGTATCTAGAGTCTCAAGATCTCATTCTGCTTAGGCCTCATATTCTGTGAAGTATCTATAGTATCAAATTTACATTGTTGTTAGTTAAATTTCCCTTCTAGGAAGTTTATATATCCCCTAATTTGCAGAAGATAAAATTCATGATTGAGGTGCCCAATGGGTGAACATCACCAACTTCAACTGGGGAACTTCAATTTTATTCTAGGTCTTCCATAGCAGTTGAGGGCCTTATCAGAATGAGGTCCCCTGAGGGTGAATTTAGTGATACTAGCCCGCTGTGCAGGATAGTGTCACTAAATTCACCCTCTGGGGACCTCATTCTGCAAATAACAGACAGACTATTTCAAGGCTTGATTGTATAATACATTGTGTTGCTTGAGGCCAGACATGCACAATGTAGGAACAGACATGCTTTTAGTGATGCTATCCCACACAGCGAGCTAGCATCACCAAATTCACCATCTGGAGACCTCATTCTGCTTAGGCCTCATCTTCTGGGAAGTATCTATAGTATCAAATTTACATTGTTGTTAGTTAAATTTCCCTTCTAGGAAGTTTCTATATCCCCTAATTTGCAGAAGATAAAATTCATAATTGAGGGGCCCAATGGGTGAACATCACCAACTTCAACTGGGGAAATTCAATTTTATTCTAGATCTTCCATAGCAGTTGAGGGCCTTATCAGAATGAGGTCCCCAGAGGGTGAATTTAGTGTCACTAAATTCACCCTCTGGCGACCTCATTCTGCAAATGACAGACACACTATCACACTATTTCAAGGCTTGATTGTATAATACATTGTGTCGCTTGAGGCCAGGCATGCACAATGTAGAAACAGACACGCTTTTTGTGATGCTATCCCGCACAGCAGGCTAGCATCACCAAATTCAACCTCTGGAGACCTCATTCTGCTTAGGCCTCATCTTCTGGGAAGTATCTATAGTATCAAATTTACATTGTTGTTAGTTAAATTTCCCTTCTAGGAAGTTTCTATATCCCCTAATTTGCAGAAGATAAAATTCATAAATGAGGTGCCCAATGGGTGAATATCACCAACTTCAACTGGGGAAGTTAATTCTTATCCTTATCAGATTTGTGAAAATGGGATCACAAAGTCAAATAAGGGCAGAGCAAGAGACTTAACTATTTCACTACATAGTAATTCTTAAAATATGTTTGCAAGAACTAGTTGGCTTATATAGAATGGAATGTTCTTCCTTGACTGCAATTCAGATTTTTTTTAATGGGGTCACCTGGTCAAATAGGGGCCAAGCGAAGGACAGTTTCCCTCTTAATATGCTTCCTTCACAAGGACCATCAGGTCTATTTTACTGATATTTATGATATGTATGAAGGGTTCTTTGGTGTCTGGGATTCAAATTTATTCAGATAGGGTCACCAGGTTAAATAGGGTGGGAGAATTACTATAGAGACATATAGTTATGTCCCTGCATGGTCCCACCGTGGGACCAGGGACATAACTATATGTCTCTATAGTAATTCTTAAAATGTCTTCTCAAGAGAGTTTGGACTATTTAGCTTTAATACATATAGTATGGAGGAATCAGGAGGATCCTTTAGTGACTGAGATTCAGATTTGTTAAAATGAGGTCAACCTGTCAAGAAATGGCAGGCTATGGGGAGTTAACACTTTTGTGTCCAATAAAATCATCGAAATACCAAATTCATTAAAACATCTACCTTGGAACCACCTGACTGTTTGGTCTGACATACATGTATTGTGTTTTGGGTCCATGGATAATTGGGCTTCAAACATGTTTAAATGGTTTTAGAAAAAGGCGCTTGTGAGATTGGAAATTTCCAACAATTGAGAAAGTTTGAGGTGTCGGTTGTGAAATTCAAAATGGCCGCCGAAAAATGACGTCATATGCACGAAAATAGGAACTTTAATTAATATTTCACCATATCTTCCATTTTTCTTCACATTCATCAAGCGTGATATTATAGCGTCATTTTAAGACATTTTCCATTGACGAGGGTTCCGTAATAGATACAGAAAGAGGATTTGAAAAAGAGGGGTGAAATTTTCGATTTTTTTTGCAAGACGATTTTGATGGTCATTTTATCGACAAACCACACAGGCTGTTAATAGAATGTCAACAATTATGTGCTTTATTTTATTGGACGGATGTTTTACTTCAATTGGAATGAAATTGGTGTAAAAAAATTCCAAAATGACCACTAAAAATATGAAAAAATGGTAAATATTGCCCCAGGGTGTCCTGCAATGGCTTACAAGTTGTGGTTGATATATAAAAATGGCTAATCTGTATTATATACATTGAATACTAACATGTCTGATGCACCATGGATCATTGTTTCTATTGTCACCACTGACATCACCAGAAATATTGGATTTTTCTCTCACAAACTTGACATAAATATCGGCAAAAATTCACTTTTCAGGGTTGGACAATTTTTTTAAGTAAAATGCAACTATCATTGGTATCAAAGGTATTTATTGTTTTGGTCTATCTTAAATGTGTCACACTACGGTGTTTATAGACCAAATTGCTCAAGATGGCTTCCAAAATGGCAACCAAATTTGTAAAAAGTTAACTTTTTACATATATCCCGAACATTATTATCTGCGTTATCCGACAAGGTAGCAAACTGTGACTCACTTGGTTAGTATATGTGTTAGTTAATTAACTGACAACTACGTTCTATTCTGTTTGTCCCAGTTCCGTATGGGGCATGACAAATTCATTTTAAAGTTGCAGTATGGAATTTTGCGGAGAACCTCTTTTGTGATTCTGGCCATATTATTGAAAGGAAATTGGCAGAACTTTGAGACGGAACTGAGATGAACCATAATATGTGACTATTCTGGCCCATTATGATAAAAAGTGATCAACTGGATAAAAGATGGATGCCAAGATGGCAGCCAGGGAGTTACTATATGATCATAGGTGATGTGAATATGTATACAGGGAGTTACTGTATGGTCATGAATGATGTGAATAGGTATACAAGGAGTGACTATATGGTTATGAGTGGGGTGTCCATGGTGAGATGCATAGGAATATAAGGAGTGGCTGTATGGGCATGTGTGAGGTGAATCGGTATACATGTAGTGACTGTACGGTGTATTGTTGTGTTTGGCCGATGGGACCGTATGGGCATTGCTGTGGTGTATATATATAACGAGAGTAGCTACATGGTCATCCGTGTGTTGTTTATGTATATATGGAGTGACTGTAACTTCTGTAAGGTCGTGGTGGGATGTATATGTGTACCGTGTGTGGCTGTATTGTGACATGTGGGTGTATATGTATATTTGTGCTGTCTGTATGATCATGGATGGAGTGCGTAGATAAATAGGGAGTGATTTTATGGTTATGGGTAATGTGTATAGGTGCACATAGTATGCCTGTACGGTCAAGATTGAAGTTATATGCATACCTGGAATAAGATGGATGTTCATTGACGAGCTTGTGGCTATATAGGGAGTGCCCTTTTGGTAACGGGTTGGTCGTATATTTATATATGTTGTGGATGTATTATCATCGGTGGTGTATAAGGTGTAGATGAATGATCATGGATGGCGTGTATGAGTATACAGTGAGTTGTTAAATTGTCATGTGTGATGTGTATATGCAAGTATGAAACTTATGAGTGGTCGTGTGTGCGGGTATTGGTATATTTGGAAGGGCTCACCATTGGTGAGGTGCATATGTATATCTGGATTCACTCTATGGTCATGGGTATGGCGAATAGATATTCATGTAGTGGCTGTATGGTCCACGGTGAGGTGAATAGGTATACAATGAGTGACTGTATGATCGCGAATGTGGTGAATATGTATACATATAGTGACTATATGGTCAGGTGTAGGAGTATACCTGGTGTTCATGCATGGTGACTCATGGCTGTATCGTCATTTGTGGCATGTACTATTGTACCGGTATAACCAAATATGGCTGTATGGTCAGGTGTGCGTGTATAGAGTGGGTGACTATATTGTCATTTGTGTGGTGTTTATGTACATATGAGGTCATGGGTGGGTTGTACATGTGTAATTTGGGTGGCTATCGCTTTCAACAATAACTCAAGGATGTGTTAATCAATAGAGAGGTCATGTCAAAGAGTTATCCACCTTGATAGTGTTTGTGTACATGGGGGAACTTTAAACGTGAAAAGCGATAGCCACCCATTACCACACAGTCATTCCTTATATACATAAACACCACAGACATAACAATATAGTGACTAACTGTATAAACGTACACCTGAGGCCTAAAAAAAAACTTATTTGTTTCCTATTACGGTGCCAAAAAATTCCAGGTAGGTAGGTAGGGAATTTTTTTTTTTTGGTTTTATTTTTTTATTTTTCCCCCGAACAGTTAAGAAGTACATTAATGCTTACTCTTTATACTTGTGTTAAGGCTGTCAATGTATATTGCAAGTAGCACAATAATATGATAAGTATTGTCAATGTGAACAAACAAATGCCTCCCAGGCACTCAATTATGCAGCTCTCTTGTAATAATTCTCTCAGTTTAGATTGTGGTGGCACATCTTCCTCAGAGTACAATATTGACGTATCAACAGGCCCAAGACATACACCATAATAGGGCTTTTATATTACTTTATAATAACATAACTTGTATGATATTAATTCAAACCTCACTTAAATATTTGGTCATACACCTCAGGACCTAAGACACATATCTCACATGCGCCTCAGACACATTGCACAGGGTGTAAATGTTCCTCAGACACCCCTCAACTACACCCAAACAAATCAGTAGATAATTTCATGTGCTTTTTTAGTGCCCATCACAGAAGGGTGTTTGATATGGTAGACATGCAGTCATCTTTATACTGTCTGTATACATACTAGTAACTATGCATGAACACTATGAATCCTTGATTGACTGGGGAGAGGAACTTTAAATTCTGATATAGAATGTCTTCTATATGTATATTACTCTCTAACAGATAAGACTTCTTCCCACAAGACATGGGAGTTGAACAAACAAGATTACCACATGCAGGTTTTAAAGACTGCAGATTTATTGGTGAGATTGGGATTCATCTGCAACCACAAATGGACATGTATTTTAATAGAAGTAAATTGTTTTTGAAAATTCCATCTAAAATTATTGCTGCTTAATGTAAACATAGTATATAGTATATATTTAACGATATATATGTGTTTACATGCCAATTACATGCATTAAAAAATTGGTTGAAATTTGAAGAAAAAACAGTTCAGGTCGGCCCAATTTCGGCAGGTCGGTCGGGTAACCGGAAACACAGATGTTTTTTTTTTGGCCTGACCCATGACCACAGATGGCCATACAGCCATGAGTCACAATGCAGGCACATCGGGTATAATCCTAAACATGACCCATAACCATAGAGTCACTCCTTGTATACCCATTCACCTCACCATTGGCCATTCGGTCATCCCATGTATACCTATTCTCCACACGCACGGTCAAATAGACATTCAATATATACATCAACACCACAACAATGACCATAGAGTCACCCCGGGTATACATATCCACCTCACCAATGGTCATATAGCCACTCGCTTCATACACATACCCTCACACATGACACCTGGTATACTCCTTCATCTGACCTATGGCCATATAGTCACCCCGTGTGTACCTATTCAAAACATTCATACATGATCATGGTCAATCATTGTATATATATTCACCTCAACCTTGGCCATGTCACTCCCTGTATCCCTATTTGTCACACCATAGCAGAATAGCCACTCAATATATACTAATACTCCCCAGCCATGTCAGTATATTCACTCCATGTATGCATATGCACATCATCCATGGCCATATAGCCGCTCGCTATATACACATACTCCTCGCCCATGACCATATAGCAACACATGTGTATACCCGTATAACCTACGCATGACCATACCGCCACGAGTCACCAAGCAGGAACACCGGGTATACTCATACACCTGACCATTTAGTCACTCCCTGTATAGCTATTCATTACATTTATGATCATACAGTCACTCATTGTATACATACATGTACTCATCTCACCATTGACCATACAATAACTCCCTGCATACCTATTCACCTCACCTATGATCATATAGTAACTCCCTGGCTACCATCTTGGCATCCACCCTATATCCATTTGATATGTTTTATCATAATGGACCAGAATAGCCACATATTATGGTTCATCTCAGTTCCGTTTCAAAGTTCTGCCCATTTCCTTTCAGTAATATGGCAAGAATCACAAAAGAGGTTCTCCGCAAATTTCCATACTGCAACTTTAAAATGAATTTGTCATGCCCCATACGGAACTGGGACAACATAATAGAACGTAGTTGTCAGTTAATTAACTAACACGTATAATAACCAAGTGAGTCACAATTTACTACCTTGTCGGATAACGCAGAGAATAATGTTTGGGATATATGTAAAAAATTTACTTTTTACAAATTTGGTTGCCATTTTGGAAGCCATCTTGAGCAATTTGGTCTATAAACACCGTAGTGTGACACATTTAAGATAGACCAAAACAATAAATACCTTTGATACCAATGATAGTTGCATTTTACTTAAAACAATTGTCCAACCCTGAAAAGTGAATTTTTGCCGATATTTATGTCAAGTTTGTGAGAGAAAAATCCAATATTTCTGGTGATGTCAGTGGTGACAATAGAAACAATGATACATGGTGCATCAGACATGTTAGTATTCAATGTATATAATACAGATTAGCCAGTTTTATATATCAACCACAACTTGTAAGCCATTGCAGGACACCCTGGGTCAATATTTACCATTTTTCATATTTTCGGCGGCCATTTTGGAAATTTTATACACCAATTTCATTCCCATTGAAGTAAAACATCCGTCCAATAAAATAAAGCACATAATTGTTTACATTCTATTAACAGCCTGTGTGGTTTGTTGTTAAAATGACGATCAAAATCGTCTTGCCAAAAAAAATCGAAAATTTCACCCCTCTTTTTCGAATCCTCTTTCTGCATCTTTTACGGAACCCTCGTCAATGGCAATTGTCTTAAAATGACGCTATAATATCATGATTGATGACTGTCTCAAAAACATTGCCATTTACTAATGATTAATGTGAAGAAAAATGGAAGATATGGTGAAATATTAATTAAATTTCCTATTTTCGTGCATATGACGTCATTTTTCGGCGGCCATTTTGAATTTTTTTTCGAAATTATTTGCCGTCATTTTGAAGAAGGACATCATACCAACAAAATGGCATACATTTTGTCTGTGACTTTTGCTAACAACCGATCTATTACAACGATTAAATACAGCTGGTCGGAATTAGAGGAAATGGCGGCCATCTTGGATTCAAATGGCTCTAGCACCTAGTAGGGCCACCTTTATTTTTCGGTGAAATCCGGATTCTTTATCTGGATACCATAGGGAACAATAAAAATAAGGTTATTTGTAATCGGGGGGGGGGGGGGGGGGGGGGGGGGGGTGCAGGTGGACCTTATTGGCTCCCCGACTACTGTAACACACAAAGTTATCCCCTCTCAAAGTTGAGATTAATTGGACGAACTTGACATGTTCCTTCAGCATACCCTACAGTTCGCATCCTTGGAGTGGTGTGAAACACTCCAATAGGGTGATAGAAATAGGGTGATAAAATATAAATGGATAATAATCTTGCACGTACTTCAGACAATGTTTTCAGTGGAGTGGTATGGCCGATTTTAGGCAATGTTAGTAGAATGCTACATTCCTCCAGTTGGCCCAGCACCTGTATATGGACTTATCAGTTTCGCGCACCTGAACAAGTGCATAATATGTCTTTTTTAATCCAATTGTCACCAAAACTATATATCTTCGGTGTTACCTCTAGATGGGAGCTCTCGATTTTTAAAAACAATTTGCTAAAAAACATGGCCAACAGCACCCATCTTGGATTTCATAACTAAATTCATTGGCACACCCTGCAGCCCACATTTATTGGAGAATTAAATTGTTTTGAAAATTTACAGGCATGTTTGGGATAGCTCCAGATGGGAGCTATCAAATTTTAACGGTTTTCAATGAAAAACATGGCTGCCGAATGCCATCTTGAATGTTATTCTTTGCATGACTCAATCCTTTGGCACACCCTAGGCCAACAATTTTCATCTGATTGATACCAAACTTCACATGAATCTTTAGAGTGACCTCTAGATGGGTACTATCATATTTGAATGATTTTTTATTTGTAAAACATGGCTGTTGGCAGCCATCTTGGATGACTAAATTCTTCGGCACACCCTGCAGCCAATATTTTTCATCCGATTGATCTCAAGCTTCATATGTATCATCTATTGACAAAGTTTGACCTATTGCCAGGGTTGGCGACTGTCAGTCTGTCTGTGCACCATCAACAATTTCCTTCAGCAGACCCTACAGGCCACTTCCCCCATCCAATCATCACCATACTTAATATGCAGCCCATATTTATTGGAGAATTTATTAGAATATTTACATTTTAAACTGGTTCGTAAATTTACAGGTATGTTTAGGATCGCGTCTAGATGGGAGTTATTGAATTTGAAACATTTTTGATGAAAAACATGGTCATCAGCAGCCATCTTGCATTTTACATTTTGCATGACTAATTCCTTTTGCACACTCTGCATGCTACATATATCATCCGATCATTACCAAACTTCATTTCGATCTTTGGGGTGATCACTAGATGGGAGCAATCAAATTTTTCCAAATTTCATTAAAAAACTTGGATTTTACTCTTTACATGACTAAATACTTCAGCACACACTACAGGCCAAATCCCTCATCAGATGGTCACCAAACATTTAATATGTGGATCTTCGGGGGTGACATCTAGATGGGAGCCATTTTTCGCAATTCAGTAAAAAATATGGTTGTCAGCTGCCATCTTGGATTTCACATTTTAATTCATCAGCA
Source organism: Siphonodentalium dalli (assembly GCA_032622095.1). Classification (NCBI taxonomy): domain Eukaryota; kingdom Metazoa; phylum Mollusca; class Scaphopoda; order Gadilida; family Siphonodentaliidae; genus Siphonodentalium; species Siphonodentalium dalli. The sequence goes on from CP136063.1 coordinate 142,301,033, forward strand.
CACTCTGCAGCCCACATTTATTGGAGAAATGTTTTGAAAATTTACAGGTATATTTAGGATATCACCTCTGGATGGGAGCTATTGCATTTGAATGATTGGATCTTATATTTTACTCTTTGCATGACTACAATGTATATTCCTCGGCACACCCTACAGGCCACATCCCTATCATACCATTTACTTAATGTGGATCTTCGGCATTACCTCTAGATGGGAGCCATCAAATTTTTCGCAATTCGTTTTTTGAAATTTTACCAGCATGTTTAGGATCACCTGTAGAGGAAAGCTATGGTAGTTCAATGAAAAACATGGCAGCTTGCAGCAATCCTTGGATTTTACTTGTTGCATGACTAAACTCTTTGTTTCATGCCCTGCTGCCAAAATTTTTCATCCTTTGATCTCAAACGTTTTAAGGCTCTTTGGGTTGACCTCTGTATTACTTAAACAGTTCAATTTTCTGCATTCTTAATTGCTCCATCATTGACTATAATGCATGACATTATCTCCTCTCCAAGTTGTTTACTAATTTTGATGAATTTGTATGGAATCAAATGAAAATATTTCTGGTATTCGGCAAATCGTCAAATATTTTAATACAAAAACTGTCTTCTATTTCCTTTCAGATTTATTGAATTACTCAAAAAGCAAAATCCCAAAATTCAATGGGATGGGACATCAGCTGAACACCATTTAAAATATAAGTGAGTATAACTGATAATTTTATAAGCCCAGTATGGGCTGTGCATGTATTCCTCTCATAATATCTTTTAAATGTATATTCCTGGGAGCATCCTGCAAACAAATGAAGAATAACACTCCTCATCAACTAGGGTATGGTTTTGTTACGTGGGATTATACACCCAGTAGAAATTCAAGTGGTAAAGATGCATTGTCATTAGATGCAGGAGAATAGTCATAGAGCATATCCAAAATCTGCTCAAATCTGCTTTGTGGAAAAATTTTAGGCCCCTATGTTTCGGGCATTATTTTTTCCATTTGAATTTAAATTCAATTTAGGTATAGAATTGCAATTTGATTAGGCCAAATGATTCATTCGTGCAGACAATGAGCCACTGCACAATGTAAGAATTAATGGCTGACGATGTTCACATTTACACTTTCCGACTTTTATGTGAGTCTTCAGAAGTATGTTCTTGGTGATATAAATATGGCATTTATGCATCAACAATCAATGTTATGCTGGCCCATAATTTGAAAATTGTCAGATATTAATGCACAATTTATTTAAGAGCTCATTTTGCCAAAAAATTGTATCGTTTGAATGGGAGATTGACTTCAAAAGCCTCAAATATGCATGTGCTAATTTAATTCTCACTGACAGTTACTCTTTCTGCGATAATTACAAGACAAATTAGAATAGGCATGTTGGTTCTATGCATTTTGATATATGGTCTTGATGCTGGAGTATACAATAAATCTACAAGAAGATAGTGGAGTTCATATAATGTGAATCGAATTGAAACTCTGACAACTTAAAATCGAAAATGATTTGGTTCAGGAGATTGCATCAAAAATTTAAATTTGAATCGAATAATCGCAGGGCCCTAGCTAATTGTCCCCCGAAATAAAATAGCCGGTGTCCGTCCGTCCATGCGTCGTACCGTCCGTCTGTCCGGGGTTTCCGGATGATAACTTTAGTTATGGTTATTAGATCAAAAGCAAATTTCATATGTGAGTGTATCAGACCAAAATACAGGTCAAGTTCGAATATGGGTTTGCTCTGCCCATTTTTGTGAGAGTTATGGCCCTTTTTTTACTTAGAATCTTGTAATTTTCTGGTTTCCGGATGATAACTTTAAGTTTGTGTGATCATATCTGAACCAAATTTGGTATGTGAGTTATCAGCCCTATATACAGGTCAAGTTCGAATATGGGTTTGCTCCGCCCATTTTTACCAGAGTTATGCCCCTTTTTCGACTTAGAATTTGACCGTCTGTTAACATTTTTGGTTTCCGACCGATAACTCCAGTTTGGATTATTTGATCTGAATCAAAGTTGGTATGTGTATTTCCCAGCTAAAGATACAGGCCAAGTTCGAATATGGGTTCCGTCCAATTATTTTTACATGAGTTACGGCCATTTTTCGACTTAGAATTTGACCGTCTGTTAACATTTTTGGTTTCCGACAGATAACTCCAGTTTGGATTATTTGATCTGAACCAAAGTTGGTATGTGTCTTTCTCCCAGCAAAACACAGGTCAAGTTCGCATTCGGGTTCCGCCCGCCAATTTTCACCAGAGTTATGTCCCTTTTTTACTTAGAATTTTTGCCAATTTGAGGTTTCCGGATGATAACTTTAGTAAATGTGTACTGAATGAAATTAAATTTGGTATGTAGGTTTACTAGCACTAAAGACAGGTTTTTATGCGCAAACAACGGTCGTATCAAGCCAATGCTTAGAGGCGGACATGAGGTCTACCGACCTTTTATTCGACTTAGAATCTCGTCAATTTCTGGTTTCCGGGTGATAACTTTAGTTTGTGTGATCATATCTGAATCAAATTTAGTATGATAGTTTATCAGCCCAAAATACAGGTCAGATTCGAATATGGGTTTGCTCTGCCCATTTTTGAGAGAGTTATGCCCCTTTTTTTACTTAGAATTTGACCGTCTGTTAACTTTTTAGCTCACCTGAGACGAAGTCTCCGGTGGAGCTATAGTCATCACTCCTCGTCCGTCGTCCGTCCGTCTGTCCGTCTGTCCGTCTGTCCGTCTGTCCGTCTGTCTGTCCGTCCGTCAACTTTTTTTAAAAACATCTTCTCCTCTGAAACCATCATACCAAATTGGTTCATATTTGGTGTGGATGTTCCCTAGGTGACTCTCATTCAGATTTGTTCAAATGAGGTCACTGGGTCAAATAGTTGCGAAACCAGGGCCTTAATTCTATTCCTCCACAGTAATTCTTACAACAACTTCTTGTCCATAACCATTGTGCCGATTTAGCTAATATTTGGTATGGAGGGTCCTTGGTTGACTGGTGTTCAGATTTGTTCAAATGAGGTCACCCGGTCAATTAGTTGAGAAACCAGGGCCATAACTCATAGTAATTCTTACAATGACTTCTTCCACAAAAATATTGGGCCGAATTAGCTTATATTTGGTACTGAGGGACCTTGGGTGACTGGGAATCAGATTTGTTCAAATTGGGTCACTGGGTCAATTAGGGGCAGGGCCAGGGACATAACTCTAAAAACCAAAAAATTACATTTTTGCATTTTGATCATATTTGGGGTGGATGTTCCCTAGGTGACTGTCATTAATATTTGTTCAAATGAGGTCACTGTGTCAAACAGTTGCGAAACCAGGGCCATAACTATATTCCTCCTTGGTAATTCTTATAACGACTTCTTGTCAATAACCATTAAGCCGATTTAGTTTATATTTGGTATGTGGGGTCATTGAATGACTGGGGTTCAGATTTGTTCAAATGGGGTCACTGGGTCAAATAGTGGTGGAGCCAGGGCCATAATTCCCCAAAAAATAATAAAAAATTCAGGAACTCCTTGATCAATTTAACATACAAACAAAAAAATATCACCCCCCCACATGACCCAGAACCCCACCCCCAACCAACAACATTCCACCCTATCTCATATCCTAACTCACAGGTAAATAAAGTATATTTATTTAAATTCCCATTACAAGGCAACTCTCCTAAGAACTGATAGACATGGCAAGGCAGATAGATAGATAAAGATTCTGCAGCCTTAGACAGAGTCCCCAGGGAGTGTATTCATGTCATCCATAATTTAAATGAGATTAATGGTGTTAGGAAGTTTCTGTATCCCTTAATTTGCAGAAGATAAAATTCATGATTGAGGTGCCCAATGGGTGAACATCACCAATTTCAACTGGGGAACTTCAATCTTATTCTAGGTCTTCCATAGCAGTTGAGGGCCTTATCAGAATGAGGTCCCCAGAGGGTGAATTTAGTGATACTAGCCCGCTGTGCAGGATAGCCTCACTAAATTCACCCTCTGGGTACCTCATTCTGCAAATAACAGACAGACTATTTCAAAGCTTGATTCAAGGCTAGCATCACCAAATTCACCATTTGGCGACCTCATTCTGCTTAGGCCTCATCTTCTGGGAAGTATCTATAGTATCAAATTTACATTGTTGTTAGTTAAATTTCCCTTCTAGGAAGTTTCTATATCCCCTAATTTGCAGAAGATAAAATTCATAATTGAGGGGCCCAATGGGTGAACATCACCAACTTCAACTGGGGAAATTCAATTTTATTCTAGGTCTTCCATAGCAGTTGAGGACTTTATCAGAATGAGGTCCCCAGAGGGTGAATTTAGCGTCACTAAATTCACCCTCTGGGGACCTCACTCTGCAAATGACAGACACACTATCACACTATTTCAAGGCTTGTTGTATAATACATTGTGTTGCTTGAGGCCAGGCATACACAATGTAGGAACAGACACGCTTTTTGTGATGCTATCCGGCACAGCAGGCTAGCATCACCAAATTCACCCTCTGACGACCTCATTCTGCTTAGGCCTCATCTTCTGGGAAGTATCTATAGTATCAAATTTACATTGTTGTTAGTTAAATTTCCCTTCTAGGAAGTTTCTATATCCCCTAATTTGCAGAAGATAAAATTCATAAATGAGGTGCCCAATGGGTGAATATCACCAACTTCAACTGGGGAACTTAATTTTTATCCTTATCAGATTTGTGAAAATGGGATCACAAAGTCAAATAAGGGCAGAGCAAGAGACTTAACTATTTCACTACATAGTAATTCTTAAAATATGTTTGCAAGAACTAGTTGGCTTATATAGAATGGAATGTTCTTCCTTGACTGCAATTCAGATTTTTTTAATGGGGTCACCTGGTCAAATAGGGGCCAATCGAAGGACAGTTTCCCCTCTTAATATGCTTCCTTCACAAGGACCATCAGGTCTATTTGACTGATATTTATGATATGTATGAAGGGTTCTTTGGTGTCTGGGATTCAAATTTATTCAGATGGGGTCACCAGGTTAAAAGGGTGGGACCAGGGACATAACTATATGTCTCTATAGTAATTCTTAAAATGTCTTCTCAAGGGATTTTGGACTATTTAGCTTACATATAGTATGGAGGAATCAGGAAGATCCTTTATTGACTGAGATACAGATTTGTTAAAATGAGGTCAACCTGTCAAGAAATGGCAGTCTATGGGGAGTTAACACTTTGTGTCCAATAAAATCATAGAAATACCAAATTCATTAAAACATCTACCTTGGAACCACCTGACTGATTGGTCTGACATACATGTATTGTGTTTTGGGTCCATGGATAATTGGGCTTCAAACATGTTTAAATGGTTTTAGAAAAAGGCGCTTGTGAGATTGGAAATTTCCAACAATTGAGAAAGTTTGAGGTGTCGGTTGTGAAATTCCAACCTAAGACTTGGGAGTCTAGATCCCGGTCGGGAGGGGACTTGTTGAGCTGGAGGAGGGGGGGTGATCAGTAGTGTACAGTTGGCAATTTCAAGGTGGTTTTTTACCAAGCTACATACTTGAAGTCTCTCTAGCCACATATCCTGTTTAAATCTACTTCTTTTAAAGTGATTATGAAAAGTGCTCACTGTTTTGGTCTCCAGAGTCCCAGTCTTATCAGTCTTTGCAGTCTGGTGAACGACCCCACAGTCATTGACTGTCTTGTTTGGTTTCCGACCGATAACTCCAGTTTGGATTATTTGATCTGAACCAAAGTTGGTATGTGTATTTCCCAGCTAAAGATACAGGCCAAGTTCGAATATGGGTTCCGTCCAATTATTTTTACATGAGTTACGCCCCTTTTTCGACTTAGAATTTGACTGTCTGTTAACATTTTTGGTTTCCGACCGATAACTCCAGTTTGGATTATTTGATCTGAACCAAAGTTGGTATGTGTCTTTCTCCCAGCAAAACACAGGTCAAGTTCGAATTCGGGTTCCGCCCGCCAATTTTCACCAGAGTTATGTCCCTTTTTTACTTAGAATTTTTGCCAATTTGAGGTTTCCGGATGATAACTTTAGTAAATGTGTACTGAATGAAATTAAATTTGGTATGTAGGTTTACTAGCACTAAAGACAGGTTTTTATGCGCAAACAACGGTCATATCAAGCCGATGCTTAGAGGCGGACATGAGGTCTACCGACCTTTTATTCGACTTAGAATCTCGTCAATTTCTGGTTTCCGGGTGATAACTTTAGTTTGTGTGATCATTTCTGAATCAAATTTAGTATGGTAGTTTATCAGCCCAAAATACAGGTCAGATTCGAATATGGGTTTGCTCTGCCCATTTTTGAGAGAGTTATGGTCCTTTTACGACTTAGAATCCTGTAAATTTCTGGTTTCCGGATGATAACTTTAGTTTGTGTGATAATATCTGAATCAAATTTGGTATATGAGTTTATCAGCTCGAAATACAGATCAAATTCGAATATGGGAACGATCCACCCATTTTGTTCTGAAATTTAGTATCGGATTTAGGGTCCTTGTTATTTTTTGTTATTATCAAATATTGCGTCCAACACGGTTGCCGATAGTCATTCATTCACAAAATTAGGCATGATATGATATCTATGTGCCTTAACCCTTTACCCAACAGAAGGGCCCTGTGCCAATGCATTCTCTTATATATGCGAGTCGACCATAGGTCGCCTCGCATATATAAGAGAATGCATTGGCTTAACACATTAAAAATTATAAAATTGTTAAAGTATGTAAGAAAAAATGTTTAAAAGTGTTAAATTTTTTTTTTTTTTAGGCCAATGCATTCTCTTATATATGCGAGGCGACCTATGGTCGACTCGCATATATAAGAGAATGCATTGGCACAGGGCATAACTGTAACTATCACAATGTGGTCAAGGAGCCGGTTCCAATGATATCCATATTTGTATGATTCTATTGAGACAGACCGAAGATATTTTAGGCTGTTGAAGCTTTATTTGGCCGGTTTTGGCCGGTTTGTTGGGTAAAGGGTTAATCGATGCATCGATATAGCACATTCCACAGTGAATTATTGCAATGTGTTTTACATGATTATTAGGCCATAGGGCATTGATTACCCACCCTCATTTAGCCGGAGGAAGCAATCCGAGCAGCTAATAAGTTGCATCAGGATTTATAGCATGCTGACAATATCCACCGACTCCTGACCGTGTTTTTGACATTTGATGTCAGGGAGCAGGATTCAAACGCATGACATTTATAGCAACTTTAAAAATATATAAATGAAAGAAGTAGCTTGGATAACTGCCCGAAAATGAAAATACATATATGAGCAAAATACATATCTGTCTCTACATGTCTTTAAAATACATATCTCAATAAAACAGATCCATCTGAAGGATTTTATTGGTCACTGTCAACCAAGAAATAACAAATGATTTATGTCTCGCTACTCAGTTTGTGGTAGTCTCATCCACCATAATTATTATACATTGAATCTAAAGCAGAAGCTTAATTATTGCATGCATTATACTGGAATGGAACACAGCTTTCTTTCAGAAATTAGTTTGAGCTATTGCCATTGGTTGGCGTCCGTCATCCATCCATACATAAAAAATGTCCTATAGCACACCCTGCAGGTCACATCTCTCATCATCATCATCAAACTTCATATGAATCTTCGGGTCGACCTCTAGCTGGGAGCCATTGATTTTTATGTTTACCCATACCATAGTATGGTAAACATAGTGTCAATGTCCGGATTGACCACTCGTCGTTAGTCCGTCCGTCCGCGGTCTGTCTGTCCGTAGACACTATGCACATGGTGTGATAACTCGAACATTTTCTATCTGATTGGAACCAAATTTTGAATATGAATTTCTCAGTACAAAAGACAGATCGAGTTCGAATATGGTTTTAACTGAGTTATGGCCCTTTTTCGAAAAATTATTCACTCTTAAAAAAAAAATTTAGATTGAATTCCTTGCTCAATTTAACAAACAAACAAAAAATAAATAAATAAAACCAAAAATAAAATAAAATATATTTTTTTTAAATAGTTAAAAAAAAGAGTTTTTTTTAAGTTAACAAAATTTGAAAAACTAACACCATTATAACTCTATAACTCTGCCAGGTACCCGAGTCACCACACCAAATTTGGTTTAAATCGGTCCAAATGCTTGTGTTATGTACTGGTAAATTTGTTTGGAGCGACATTAAACCCAATTCATCAATTCCATCCCATGCCTTTGGACTACTTAGCTATTGATATAAGGCTATATTATTTTCTGATGTCTCTTATGCCAATGTGTAGATAAAGAAAGCTATGGCATCTAATTTAAAAATAAGTTTTAACAATACACATCACATGATATTAACAGTAGACTAGAACACCTGTGCTGCATTGCACAGCTGAGTATATCACTCTACAGATGGTCTGAGGTCATTATAAATGTTATTGGTTTAATAGAGATGCCAGCCTTCAACATAAACAATGCCCTGTGATTTGTTGACAGCTCTGCTATATAATTGTTGTTGACTGTTGTTGGTAGAATTTGATACATTATCATTGTAAACTTAAATTGGACTCTCTTAATCCAAGTATTCCATGTCCAGGTCACCTTTTCACATTTAACCCAAGGCTGTGGTGGTGCAGCATTACAGATCCTGTACCAGTGCATTCTCTTATATAAAAGCGAGTGACCCATAAATTCAAATAATTTGTGTTATGTACATTTGTCTATAATAGTACATAACAGAATACTCTATAATTCAGCATCAAAACTCTCATTTATGATTCCGATCATAGTAATTTACTATCACTAAGGGATGGGTTAACATTTGCCGATCGTGATCGGCCTCTCGTTTCTGAAATTCCTTGAAAGATATGGCCGCCAGCAGCCATCTTGGATTTCAAATTTTAACAATCGGCACCCCGTAGCCGACATTTTTTTGGCATGCTCAGGATCACATCTGGATGGAGCTATTGAATTTGAATGATATTCAATCGAAAATATGGCTGCCTGCAGCCATCTTGGATTTTAATCTTTGCATCACTAACTACTTTGGCATGCCTGGCAGCCAAGCATCCATTTGATCCCAGCCGTCATAAGACTCCAAGTTGAGCTACATTGTCATTTACACTTTCATTATACTGCCAGACTGGTATCTTCATGGACAATCTTGTATTAGCTCAACTTGTGAGTCCATCAACAATTTCTTTAAACACACTATCTTGGATTTCACAACCCAATGCAGGGACAACCCGGCCCAAATAAAGAATGAATTACAACTTTCTCTGCTTTATTTCAAGTATACTTTTGTGACATTGTCAACATGATCCAATAGCAATAGCAATATAGATATAAAAAATAGTTGTGACACAATACAACCTGTACATGTATAAGAAAAGAACAGAATAGATTCAATAGAGTATACTTCCGAGTGTTAATATTCATATAATTGTTTAGTTCGGTGTCCAATTCTCGTACCGACTATGTCGCCACAGCGGGATTTATTTGTGTTTTAAAATATAAATCATACATTTCGAAGAAAATATGAAGATAAAATTGTGCACGACATAAATTATCTAATCAAAACATGGGATAACTGACCAAAGAAATTGGGACAACCCGACTCAAAATACGCCAGGGTCAGGTTGTCCCTGTGTTGGGTGATCCTGCTTCCCAAAATCCTTCAGCACACCCAACAGGCCACATCCTTCATCCAATCATCACCAAACTTCATATGGTTCTTTCGGGTGATATATATGATTCTTTTTTGGGGTTCTTCGGGGTGATGGGAGCAATACATTTTTTTCAGAAATCCGTTAAAAACATGGTCTCCAGCAGCCATCTTGGATTTCAAATTTGAATCCATCAGCACACCCTGCAACTCGCATTTATCTGAGAAATGTTTTGAAATTTCACAGGCATGTTTAGGATCATCTTTAGATCACCTGCCGCCAGCAGCCAACTTGGATTTTACTCTTTGCATGACTACATCCTTCGGCGCAGCCTACACATTCTACATCCCTCATCGGATCATCACCAAACTTCATATGGATCTTTGGGGTGCATGACCTCTAGATGGGAGCGATTGAATTTGAACAATTTTCAATGAATAACATGGCTAGTGGGAGCCATATTGGATTTTACTCTCTGCATGACTAAATCCTTCAGTACTCCCAACGTTACCACTAGTCAACAGGCTGATGTTTGGGTATACATACACCATTTTATATACAAATCTGACATTGAGTGAGAGTAATCCTGTGAATACCCAGTGGAAACTGGGGATCCTGTCTGCTTAGACTATTAGCATTGATCTCTGTGATGTTCAGGCTTGCTTGGATAGTCACTATAATACATGGACATAAACTAACAATACTATACTATTGCTATAGCTATACATATACTGGTAGCCATAATGGAGTTTACTTTCTGCATGACTAAATCCTTCAGCACTCCCAGCAGGCCACAACCCTCATCTTATCGTCATCAAACTTTGAAATTTTCGGAGTGACCACTAGATGGAAGCCATAATGGATTTCACATTTGAATCCATTGGTACAGCCTGCAGCCACCATTTATTGAGAAATGTTTTGAGAATTTACAGGCATGTTTAAGATCACCTCTAGATGGGAGCTATTGAATTTGTAAAACATGGTCGCTGGCAGCCATCTTGGATTTTATTCTTTGTATCACTAAATCTTTGAGGTCACCATACAGCCTACATTTTTCATTGCATTGATCCAAAACTCCATATGTAACATCGGGGTGGGAGCTGTTGAATTTCTCTAAATTTAATATTTTTAAATGGTCGTCTGCAGCCATCTTGGACTTCACATTTGAATTGGGACACACGTCCCTGTAGCTGTCATTTATGGTTGGATCTCTTTTAAATGAAGATTGCGCTATTGCGATGGGTTGGCATCCATCAACAATTTGTTTGACACAGTCCACATCCCTTGTCCTATCATCATTAAACTTCATATGGATCTTCGGGGTGACATCTAGATGGGAGCCATCAAGTTTATTCCGATTGATATTCATTAAAATACATGGACGTCATCAGCCATCATGGATTTCACATTTGAATTTATCGGCACATTTTATATTGGAGAATTGTTTTGAAAATTTACAGGCATGTAAGTAGGAGCTATCAAATTTGAATGATTACGATAAAAAATATGGCCGCCAACAGCCATTTTGGATTTTACTCTCTTTATGACTAAATCCTTCGGCACACGTTGTACCCACAGTCAGCATTTGTCATCCAATTTATCCCAAACTTCATCTTAAGGTGATCCATCTGTGGGTCTGTCTGTCCATAGACACATACTATCTAATGCGATAACATGAGTATTTTTATGAGATGATGTTCACATTGTATGTGCATGTTATAGTGGTATAGTTTTTTATATCGATCGGTTTACCGTTTTAGTAATTATTAACACTTTGCATCCACCTTGACACATGTTCTATCTGACGTGATAACTCATATCGTTTTTGTTGCTTGAACCAGGTTTATAAATGAACACTCTTTGATAGACATATTTAGTAGTGTTATACAATTAGAGGTGATGTCCTGTTTTGAAAACATAAAGATTTGATTTCAATAATTGCATGTGATATAATGATATATCACATGAAACCCCTGCATGCAATTATATCATTAAAAAAACCATTACATATACAGATTAATACTATTTTGAAAAGCCGCGCATAACACCAGGAAATGCAAAATGATTGATTTGTTCATTAAAGTTAAATTCTTGTCCAACTTCTTTGCACTTACAAAAATAGACATAAAAATATTTGGGGACTATATTTTCGGTTGCCAGCCTGAGCGCACAATACTTTAAATACGGTTGTGAAGCATCTCAGCCAACCCTGTAAATGTATACATTGTGTGGCTTCTTTTAAGGTTTTACTTTGTTAAAAAGGCATAAAGCTCTTGGTTTTTTCATGTGATATAATTACACCTCTATTTTTCTCATTCATTGTCCTCGATTCGGATTGGACAAGTCCTACAACCCCTTTATAGTTACTTGTTGTTTGTATTTCTCGATAAAGATTTAAGTGGACAATCTACCGGTGGAGAAATTCGGTAAGGGTTAACAATCGCGTGAGTCGATTGTCCCCAGGGCGAATTTGTCTAGATTGTCTATGGTGTGTCCTTGGTTACCAATCATTTCTCTGTGAATTAAAAGTGTTCGCTTCAAAGTAAAAACTGATTGCTTTGATGCATTTCTTGATAATAAAAGATTTCAATCTATAATTTTTCTCCAAATGGTTGGCAAATAGCATGGTTATGGCAATAACTGGCTTCACCTGTAACAATTAGATGGTTAACAGCCTACTGCGAATCGGCAAACTTCAAATTAAATTTTCGAAGGCGTAATTTCAAAGTCGTGATTGCAAAATGTCAATGCTTTAGGCAGATTCACATCAAATTCCTATACATGTAGTATCTTATTTCTATTTTCCAATTCGAAAAGTGATTTTTAATGACACAATTGTTAGTTGTTCTTCCGCGTAGGTTTCATTTTGTTTACATTCATATCGATCGTGACTTGAGCGGCCTTGAACTTCTTTTATCTCGCATTTTCTCCGTTGGAAAATAGGCCAATAAAATTTTGTCCAATCGTTCGAACTGGATACTCGAAATATCGAAATTGCGATTTTTACAACAGACAATTTGAGATAATTCTTTCTTGTATGTTGGAATTTTTGTGCCAGATGCATAATTATAAGCAATCAACATATTTTTTGTTGCATTTACGGGCTTATAAAATTGTATGTGGACGAATAGTACCGGTACTTGGTATAATTTCACTTTGCAAATTTATACAGTATGTTATTTGTCCACTTAAAATTATATAAGCCCATAAATGCAATGACTCGTTGTGAATCAAATTTATAAAACACGTTTCATAAAATCTTATATCCCAGCATAACTTGTTGGAGATCCTCTATAAATTAATTTTATCATATAACATCCAATATCCATAGTGTCAAGAGTACATCTTTCATAGCTTCAAAGCCATTTTTCCGTCAATGTTGAGGAAAGGCAAAATAATTATAAATCAGACTTGCATTTTGTTTTTTTGCATTAGGGCTCTATTAAACTACATAAGCAAATGCTATCTAAATCAATACCTGATCTAGTTTTTAACTTCTGGCATCATTTGAGTAAATTGAAATTGATTACATTATATTGGTTATAGTCCTATCAGATCATTATAAACCCATATCTTACACATGGCCTCCATATATATGGTAAAGATAAATAAACTATAAACCCATATCTTACACATGGCCTCCATATATATGGTAAAGATAAATAAACTATAAACCCATATCTTACACATGGCCTCCATATATATGGTAAAGATAAATAAACTATAAACCCATATCTTATACATGGCCTCCATATATATGGTAAAGATAAATAAACTATAAATAGAGGATCTCACATGAGTTTCTATTTTATACGGAATTTATCAACCGAGTTCACTAAATTCGATTTGAGCCGAGGTTTACCGAGGCTCAAATAGAATTTAGAGGACGAGGTTGATAAATTACGTATAAAATAGGACGAGTGTGAGATACCTTTTATCACATGATCAAATAAACCCGAAGCAACGCGAAATATTCATCGAAAACAACAATCATGAACTACAGCGATCGCAAGTTATTTGAAGAACGCCGTGATGTCATCACACACGCTGATATTAAACGTGTCTATTACCGATAATTATGAAACTGCTTTTATGGCCAAATTATGTGATAAACCCATATCTTACACATGGCCTCCATATATATGGTAAAGATAAATAAACTATAAACCCATATCTTACCCATGACCTCCATATATATGGTAAAGATAAATAAACTATAAACCCATATCTTACGCATGGCCTCCATATATATGGTAAAGATAAATAAACTATAAACCCATATCTTGCACATGGCCTCCTTATATATGGTAAAGATAAATAAACTATAAACCCATATCTTACGCATGACCTCCATATATATGGTAAAGATAAATAATCTATAAACCCATATCTTACGCATGGCCTCCATATATATGGTAAAGATAAATAAACTACTGGTAGATCTACTACTGTAGTGTCCAATGCAGACATTAATTATGTTTGTGTGCATCTAGCTGGCTCTGCTATGTATGTTTATTACAAAATTGTTGAAATGTTAATGTTGCATCTATGATACATTCAAGTGACGTACCTGGTATAGTCCCATCATATGATGAGATTGGAAATCATTAGCCTTGTCCACTCATCATATGCTCTTGTGATATTTTTCAATCTCCAGGTTCTACCTACAACCATGATATGAACACATGCTATCCAAAGCAATACTTTTCTGATCAATCTCATAGTTATACATATCCAAGTAAATACATATCCCCTCCCCTGATATATCTTTCCAATCATCTCCATATTATGTGCACAGGTGTATATTAAGTTCTAGATTGCTGATTTTGAGTCTGTATGGTTGAATGTATGGGTTAAACATCTGCCAAAGTATGATCCTCATTTCGTTTCATGTACTTGATGATGGTTGTTGTACAGACTTTAATGTTTTTCACATTTACCCACTGCGAGTGCCTTGAGACCCTTTAATAATTGAACATGAATTAACATCTTGTATTTTTATGACATTCATTCTGCTAATAAAGTATCGATCTGCATATTTTTTGTAGGTTCTGCCTGTGAAGAGCAGTGCACAATAAGTTTATAATATAGGCTATTTGCTCAACCCTTTCATTATTGCTGGGACTGTTCAAGTAATAAGTACAACATACAGCATTGTGCCTTTAAAGCTCTCTGTTGCTGATGGTCAATACTTACTACATGTATTATACTATAACATTAATATAAATATAGAGGATCTACAACGAGTCCCCAGTTTATAGCGGAATTTACAAAACGTGTTCAGTAAATTAGGTCTGGACTGAGCCTTTGGCGAGGTCCATACCTAATTTACTGAATGATTTTTGTAAATTTCGCTATAAACTTGGGCCGAGTTGTAGATTCTATTTATTACATGATCCAAAACCTTGACAAAACATGCTTAAAATCAACAAATGGGATGCGAAACTATAACATTCTTCTATAAGGCATGCAATGTCGTTTCACATATATATAAACTATGCGTTGTTTGCCCGCGTAAAGAAATAGTCCCAGATAAATAAAGACTCTTTGGCATATTTAATGGTGTATGTTTTAAATAATGACAAAACTTTTCAATCTCTTCATACATTATAGTTTGTTGGAAAAATATTGGAAGCCATAGTATTTTTGAGACGTAGCGTGCGGAATGTAAACAGACGACAAACCGGAAGTCAAAGATCACCTGGCACTATTTCCTGTTATTAAACGATCATTTAATATCACAATTTATAGAATGGGTTTATTGAATGGAATAAGGGTAGGATCGTGTAATAAATATATATATATATATATATTATCATCACTAGAAGCTCAAATATTATGTGTAGCTTCACTCATCTTTGATTATACAACTATTTAATGAATAAAATGTATGTATATTCCAGGAAAGATGGAGCAACATGGTCTGTATATTACCCGTCCCTGAATTCTATCCAGCTACGTCTGGAGCTGGCCAAATCACTCAGGACTGGAATATCCATCTGGGAAATCGGTCAAGGACTTGATTATTTCTATGATCTCTTGTAATGTTAAAGATGTATTCAGGGCTTTGGGACAATCTTCTTCTTTTTATTTGTTTGAAAAAACATGTCTGGATTGATACTTCAAGGACTCTAATTTGTTTGATATAGAATAGTTATCCAGTTATGTTATATGGTTTTAATATTATATAGAGAGACAGCAGTAAATACCACATTAAGTTTCATTAACAAAATGGGATTTTTGATCTAATATATAAAGTCAAGTTGATAGAATAGAATAGAATTTATAAAGCAAAATATGCCCCTGGGTTGGGACAGGTTGCCAAACATAGATATAATATTACTGTGATACATGAACACACATCACATGAATAATAATAACATCATTCAGTCATGTAACTTAATATACATTATATAGTAATATTTATGTACTATTCAATTTATGTACTGTGTACTCGAAAAACTTCCTGACTACGTTGCAAATTTCCACGCAATGTTGTGTAAGGTCATTCCATGTTGTGTGGAATATTGGGGGCAGTCAATTAAGAAGTGTCTTTCATCTACGACGACCTTGTCTTCACAGAAGACACCCAGCCATAATGGTAAAGATGTCTTTTTCGCTTGTGTATGTCTACCCTTTTCAGTAGCAAGAGAATGATTACTTATTCTCAGTTGCATAAACATTATACGGTTAGTGTGAATGAATAAGGTAGTGTTCTAACTCAAAATTTCATTTGAAATGCCTATATGTTCTTAGTTTGTTTTTGCCTGATTTAGAAGTGCTATCAAGCATACTGACTCAAAAACATGGTTTGTCTGGAGCTGTCATTTGAACAAAATCAGACGCTACTATACTCTCATCTCTATTTATAGTAAACCCATACGATTCTAGACTTTTGAAGATTGAACTACCAGTTTTCCCACTAAGTTGTTCAATAACTGCGTCTTGCAATTAATTGCTCATGCAACATGAGGTAATTCTAACCACATAGGAAGCCATTCAAAACAATGCGTCAATGCATAACGGATAGCTTCCTAAATGTAGTTCAGCTCGTACAGCAAAATTGGATACATATTTCCCAACTCCGGGAATAATTTTGCAATGTGATACATGAACTTTTTCACATAGTTTAAGTGTATATATTGGTCCCAGGTTTAAGGGACGTTTTCTGAGGGAGTGGTGCTTTATTAGTGCATGCATGTGTTATTGAAAAGAGAGCCTTTCAAGTTATCCACTGCCTGTATGAATTTTCCTGTGTTTGCAAATGTAATTCCAAGATATGTGTATTTGATAAAAATTTCTAATTGATTTCCAGCAAGGAAGAAGTTTGGGTAAAAGTTTAGTTTTCTAGTTTGAAAAATCATGCATTTGGTCTTATCTGGTGGATTGACTGAGAGAGCGTTCATATTCGTGTAAGTCTGTAAGCTATCTAATGACCGCTGAAGTCCCTCCGGACTTTCTGACAATAGAACTAAATCATCTGCAAATAATAAAATAATTTAGTTTGCTAGAACCGATAGACAGTGGGTCACATTTATCATCAAAAATGCCAACAATGTCATCAATAAATATCTTGAATAATAGAGGGGATAATTAAATACCTATCCTTGTTGATCAACTGTATCAAATGCTTTCCGAAGACGCTGTCAATTGTACTTTTGCCAGCACTAAAACCGAATTGATTTTCACTTATTACGTTATTAATCTCCAGAAATGCAGCCAATCTATGGTTAATTAGTTTATTGAACAATTTGCCCACTGATGAACTAAGTGCTATTGCCCAATAATTGTTCGGATCGTCCTTAGCTCCCTTTTGTGTATCAAACTGAGAATTGACTTACTCAATTCAGGTGGGTAATACCCTGGTTTAAATTTATATTAAACATATGTACAAACTGATCAATCATTAAAGGCACAGCGCAGTTGATATATTCATTGGTAATTTGATCTGGGCCAATAGCTTTTTTTGTTTTGAGTTCACGCACTGCCACTATCATCATTGAGAGATATGTCACATGATATTGGTGTCCGTATGGAAGACGAATCTACAATACCTGACTGCATAGGACTATAAAGATTTTGAAAAAATTCAACAGCTGTATCTGAGTTTATATCGTCACTGGAATTTCTATTTTTATCTTTGTTATTACGGAGGCCATCTATTTTGCACCAATACTGTGTGGGGTTGTCTGTTTCTAATTCATTTAAATTATTATGAAGTTCTGCATAGAATGTTTTTCTTATGCGTTTTAATTCCTTTTTATATGTTTTTTTGTAGTGAAAAACTTGCCTTTTAACTTTACATCAAAAGGATCATTTCTTACATCCTTTACGATCTTGTCGAATGTTTGCTTCAATTCTTTACACCTGTTGTCGAACCACTTACTTTTGCGGGCTAGTTTGATGCTCTTAGGAACAAAAGAGCCAGCGAGTCTATTTATCTTGTTAATTACTGCCATTTAATATGTCATCTGAGGCCCAAGCTGCTCCCTGCTGGTCACTGGAGTAGTCGCGTTATTGATATTGTAGCAACTGATAGCTTATTTCAGGGGAAGTAATTTTATCTATGGTTTTTAGCTCACCTGAGACGAAGTCTCCGGTGGAGCTATAGTCATCACTTCTCGTCTGGCGTCCATCCGTCAGTCCTTCCGTCAAGAATCATCTTCTCCCGAACCATAAGACCAAATGGGTTCATATTTGGTGAATCACATTCCGATTTGTTCAAATGAGGTCGCCCGGTCAAATAGTTGCGAAGCTAGCACCATAACTCTTTCCCACCATAGTAATTCTTACAATGACTTCTTCTCAAATTTCATTGGGCCGAATGGGTTCATATTTGGTACAAAGGGTCCTTGGGCGACTCTGGTTCAGATTTGTTGAAATGAGGTCACTGTGTAACATGTGGGCGGAGCCAGTGACATAACTCCAAAAAACTAAAAAATTCAGATTGAACTCCTTTTTTTTAAACATGTTATAAAATTTGAAAAACTAACACCATTATAACATCCTCAGAGTAATGAAACTTTAATCTTTAATGAAATCACAGAAACTTTCCATCAATTTAATGTTGCTACCCCATACAGCAGGCTAGCATCCCCAGATACACCCTCCAGGGACCTCATTCTGCTTAGGCCTCATCTTCTGGGAAGTATTTTCAGTATCAAATTGAAATTTTGTTTTAGTTACTTTTTGACTTTTTCCCTTCTTTTCAGTTTCTATGTCCCCTAATTTGCAGAAGATAAAATGCATAATTAAATGCTCAATGGGTGTGCATCACCAACTTCAACTGTAGAACTTCAATCTGTTTGGGACCTCATTCTGCATATGTTAGACACACTAAAGTCCTTCTATTTGTCTGTCTGTTGGGATGTCTATCCATCCATCTATCAGCAATTGTTTTCTTCTCCATATTAAAGACCGAATGTGTTTATATAATTGTATATATATGTATATTATATGGTGTGCATGTTCCCTAGGTGACTCACAATCAGATTTGTTCAAATAAGTTCAGCAGATCAAATAGGTGCGAAGCCAGGGCCATAACACTTTCCCTCCATAGTAATTCTTAAAACAATTTCTTTTCAAGAACCATTGGGCCTCCATATAGCTTATATTTTGTATGGAGGGGCCTTGAGTGATCGGGGTTCAGATTTTTAGGAAAAGATGCCCCCAGAGGGTGAATTCGGTGATGCTAGCCCACCTTGCGGAATAGTTTCATTAAATTCACCTTTTGGGGACATCATTCAGACAAACTAATACCGGCTTGGCTGTTCCAATATTATTTTCTTATCCAGGTGAAATCATACCCTGATTTTTCAAAGAAAAATTGGAGGGTGTATTGCATATTGGGGGGTATATTGATATTACTAGACGAATGGATCTCATAGATGGGGATTCACATTTGTTCTAATAGGGGCATAGATAAGAGATTTAACTCTCCTCTGTGCTGTTTGGTACTGGTATAATTATTAGTATTGATTTCTAGGCAGCCTGTGTGGGGGCAATGTTTGAGGTAATGGGGAGGGAGTATAGAGGGTGTGGAGTTTGATCCCCTACTTTAATCAAAATTAAAACAGTTGAAAATTTCATGCCTGATACAACATTAGTTGTAGATTAGATGTTCACAGCAAAAAAATTCATGCCTGATACAACATTAGTTGTAGATTTTCCAATATTATTTTCTTAACCACCACTTATCCAGGTGAAATCATGCACTGATTTTTCAAATCAAAATTGTGGGGGGGGGGGTATATTGGATATTGGGGGGTATATTGATATTACTTGATGAATGGATCTCATAGTTTGGGATTCACATTTGTTCTAATAGGGGCAGAGATAAGAGATTTAACTCTCCTCTATGCTGTTTGGTACTGGTATAATAATATTGATTTCTGGGCAGCCTGGTGGGGGCTATATTTGAGGGAGTGTAGAGGGGGTGGAGTTTGAGCCCATACTTTGATCAAAATTGAAACAGTTGAAAGTTTCATGCCTGATGTCATTAGTTGCAGATTAGATATTCACACCAAAAATAGGTTAGAATTGTTCTCATAGTTTGGTTTGATTTTCCAACATGTATGTTTTAACTCAACAGTCCATATGTTCCTACTTCAGGTTAAACTGTTGGACAGAATTGGCCAAAATTTTTAACTTTATTGGGGTGTCATGTTGGTAATTTTCAAAAGTTTGAAGTACTGGTACCAGTTGTAAAATTCAACATAAGAGGGATGTGCAAAAGGAATTTTTTGAACTTAGTACTGTGTTATGGTTGTCTTTTTAGCTCACCTGATACGAAGTCTCTGGTGGAGCTATAATCATCACTCCTCGTCCGTCCGTCCGTCCATCTGTCCATCCGTCCATCCGTCAACAATTCTTTGAACGTCTTCTTCTCCCGATCCATTGCACCGAATGAGTTCATATTTGGTGCGTATGTTCCCTAGGTGACTAACATTCAGATTTGTTCAAATGAGGTCACTGGGTCAAATAGTTGCGAAGACAGAGCCATAACACTTTCCCTCCATAGTATTTCTTAAAACGACTTCTTCTCTTGTACCTTCAGGTTGAATTGGTTCATATTTGGTATGAAAGGTCCTTGGGTGACTGGGGTTCAGATTTGTTCAAATGAGGTCACTGGGTCAAATGTCGGCGAAGCCAGGGACATAACTAAAAAAAAAAACTAAAAAAATTCAGATTGTGAGTTCCTTGCTTAGTCAAAAAATTTGTTTTGATTATAATCATGTTATAAAATTTGAAAAAAACTAATACCTTTATAATATCTACAGAGTTATGAAAATTTAATCTTTAATGAAATCACTGAAACTTTTTTCCTTCACCCTCCCCCCCCCCCCCCACATGACCCAGCCCACCACCCTGCCCCCAACCAACACCCCATATCATATCACAATACCTCTGCTCACCAGAAGTATAGTGTTATTATCTACCAGAGAGACAGACAGCCATTGTCATTAATTGAGATTAGAATAACAGATATCAGACAGTTTGTGTAAACAACTACAATTTGCACTGCTGTCTGTTGTCATTATCAAATTAAAATAAATTTCTGTTCTCAATTCTGAGTTTAGTGTGTCTGAATTTGCAGAATCAGGTCCCCAGAGGGTGAATTTAGTGATGCTACCCCGTACAGCAGGCTAGCATCACTGAATACACCCTCCATGGACCTCATTCTGCTTATGCCTCATCTTCTGGGAAGTATCTAGAGTATCAAATTGACATTTTTAGTTTTTTTTTCCGTTCTGTTCATATACCCCTAATTTGGAAGATAAAATGCATAACCGAGGTGCTCAATTGGGGTATATCACCAACTTAAACTGGAGAACTTCAATCAATCCTAGGTTTCCCATGGCATATGAGGCCTAATCAAAATACAGTCTCCAGATGGTGAATTTGGTGATGCTAGCCCATCTTGCGGCATAGCATCATTAAATTCACCTTTTGGGGACCACATTCTGCAAATGTCAGACACACTAAATTCAGGCTTGGCTATTCCAATAATTATTTTCTTAACCACCACTTATCCAGGTGAAATCATACCCTGATATATATATATATATATATATATATATATATATCTATATATATATTTTGAGACTTCCGTATATATATATGTGTGTGTGTGTATATATGTGGGTACGTCATGGAATCGAAAACGCCTGGACGGATTGAGCTAAAATTTTGTATATAAGGGTAAAAAGCCACGGGGATCGCCCACGTCACATTTTGGACAAGCTCTGATCACCTATTCTCCACTCCCAATCAATAAAATCACCGCAAACACGGCGGGGGTTAATCGGGTTGATATTCGCTCGCGATCCAAGAGGAGTAACTCTACATTTTTTTATATCTGTATCTGTATATTTTTATATGCCATATTCACTTCAAACTGCTAAACCCGTTGAGCCAAAACTTGCTAATACCACCCAAAATATAGAATTTACATTTTCTCATATATACATTTCTTGTTACGGCTGAAAATCTTAGTCTATTTTCAATACATTCATATAAACAAGCTCTAAACTTACACCCCTCGATTCCTGCTAACTCACGCACCTTATATGGCTGCTAATATTTAGTAAATTCGAGGCAGTGCGATACGTCCCTGAATCTGACGGGACTTCCACTGCCTTCTCCTTTGACCATCTCGTAAAGGTGGGGGGTCACTCCCAAGCTGTGAATACCAACAAAAAAAACAACGACATTGTTGGCGAGAAAATAATTAGTTCAAATTACTAAATCCACACAATGCTAATTTTCTCTTTACGGCAATGTGAGAATCTTCGGGCAATAATTTTCGGGTGGCCACCAAGCCGTGAATGCCAACAACAACGACATCGATTAAAAAGACAGAATTAACTCATTAAAAAATGCGTGTTGCCCCAAGCCGTGAATGACCATCTCGTAAAGGTGGGGGTCACTCCCAAGCCGTGAATGCCAAAAACAACGACATTGTTGGCGAAAAAATATTTACTAAATCCACACAATGCTAATTTTCTCTTTACGGCAATGTGAGAATCTTCGGGCGAGAATTTTCGGGTGGCCACCAAGCCGTGAATGCCAACAACAACAACATCTTTTAGGGACGGGTATCATAATTCCTCTTGATTAAAAAGACAGAATTAACTCATTAAAAAATGCATGTTGCCCCAAGCCGCGAATGCCAACAACAACGACATCGTTGGCATACCTCTTTTAGGGACGGGTTATCATAATTCCTCTTGATTAAAAAGACTAAATTAACTCATTAAAAAATGCGTGTTCTGTGATTCTTATGTCTGTCGTTCCTAGGAACGGGGGATTTTTTCATCGGGTCAGTTTGTACCTTAAATCATACCTCTTTTAGGGACGGGTACCATAATTTATCTTGATTAAAAAGGCACAATTAACTCATTGAAAAGCCAAAAAAATGTCATGTTTCGGACCAACGCCGCCAGTGGCGGGCTAACCTGCTAGTATTATATATTTTGGAAGATCTGTGTGTGTGTGTGTGTGTGTTCGCGATGAACTCGAAAACGGCCAACCCGATTTCGATGAAACTTGGTATGTGGGGGTATTTTCGGCCGGGGTGGCATGGGCCTATTAATTTGTCCGTGCGACGTGACCTTGACCTTGAAATCGGGTCATTTCAAGGTCAAACGCCCGAATATCACGGGATTTCGATGAAACTTGGTATGTGGGGGTGCCTTCGGCCGGGGAGTGGCAAAGGCCTATTAATTTGCCCATGCGACGTGACCTTGAAATCGGGTCATTTTAAGGTCAAACGCCCGAATATCACGGGATTTCGATGAAACTTGGTATGTGGTGGTACTTTCGTATGGGGAGTCTCATAAGCATATCCATTTGCCCGTGCGACGTGACCTTGAAATCGGGTCAATTCAAGGTCAAATCGCCAATTTTGATGGGATTTTGACGAAATTTTATACATAGGGTCACTTTTGTCCACTGAGTGTTTTGGACCGGTCAAATTGTGACCACGACCTGACATTCAAAATCATCAATTCAAGGTCAAATCGGGTAAAACCGGATGGATTTCGACGGGTACTTTTGTCCGGGCAGTGTTATGGACGGGTCAAATTGTGATCCCACCTGACCTTGACCTTCAAAATGGACAATTCAAGGTCAAATCGCGCAATTCGCCGAAAAGCAGAGGGGAAACAGCCCGGACAAAGTCGGGTCCACCTTCTAGTATATATATATATTATATATATACAAATATATATATATATATATATATTTTTTTTTTTATTATTATTTTTTTATTTTTTTTATTAAATTGAAAAACTAATGCCATTACATTTCTGAAGGTTGTGCCCTGGCCCTTCACTCAAGTTCACTGCTTCTGCCACCCTGGTCTCAAAAATAATATTTACTCAAATTCTTGACAATCATTAATAAGGAGCATTTACTTTGGCTCTAACTGTATGTGGGGTATGCCTACACATGTCAAGTGAAATCTGTCATTTTTATAAACATTCCCTGGAGATTTGCTAGAGGTCATTAATTCCCAATTACTACAACAATCTATCATGTGTATTGTTTAAATCTTTCAACAGGACATTTAACACTCCATATCCACCACCTCACTAGAACATACTAGTATTTGGCAAACATGAAAAGTGTCCTTTGAAAGAACCACCAGCTCTATTTAGCTCATATTTAATATTGAGGCTCTTTTGGTGATTGGGATTCAAATTTGTTCAATCAGGGTCACCAGGTCAAGTAGGTGCAAGGCCAGCTACATTACTCTTTGTCCCCATATTAATCCATGATACAGTATGTCTTCTTTGCAGGAACCAAAGTGAAGGACAGTTTCCCTCTTAATATGCTTCCTTCACAAGGACCATCAGGTCTATTTTACTGATATTTAGTATGAAGGGTTCTTTGGTGTCTGGGATTCAAATTTATTCAGATGGGGTCACCAGGTTAAATAGGGTCTCTATAGTTATTCTTAAAATGTCTAGCGAGAGGTTGGACTATTTAGCTTACATTATGTTATGTATGTATGTTATGTAAGTTACATATAGTATGGAGGATCCTTTAGTGACTGAGATTCAGGTTTGTTAAAATGAGATCAACCTGTCAATAAATGTCGGGGCTATGGGGAGTTAACACTTTTGTGTTATATAAAGTCATTGAAATACCAAATTCATTAAAACATCTACCTTGGAACCACCTGACTGATTAATCTGACATGCATGTATGGTTTTTGGGTCCATGAATAATTGGACTTTAAACATGTCTAAATTGTTTTATAAAGAGATGCTTGTGAGGTCGGAAATTTCCAACAATTGAGAAAGTTTGAAGTGTCGGTTGTGAAATTCCAACCTAAGACTTGGGAGTCTGGAGCCTGGTTGGGAGGGGACTTGTTGAGCTGAAGGAGGGGGGGGGGGGGGGGGGGTGATCAGTAGTGTACAGTTGAGATTAGAATAACAGATATCAGACAGTTTGTGTAAACAACTACAATTTGCACTGCTGTCTGTTGTCATTATCAAATTAAAATAAATTTCTGTTCTCAATTCTGAGTTTAGTGTGTCTGAATTTGCAGAATCAGGTCCCCAGAGGGTGAATTTAGTGATGCTACCCCGTACAGCAGGCTAGCATCACTGAATACACCCTCCATGGACCTCATTCTGCTTATGCCTCATCTTCTGGGAAGTATCTAGAGTATCAAATTGACATTTTTAGTTTTTTTTTCCGTTCTGTTCATATACCCCTAATTTGGAAGATAAAATGCATAACCGAGGTGCTCAATTGGGGTATATCACCAACTTAAACTGGAGAACTTCAATCAATCCTAGGTTTCCCATGGCATATGAGGCCTAATCAAAATACAGTCTCCAGATGGTGAATTTGGTGATGCTAGCCCATCTTGCGGCATAGCATCATTAAATTCACCTTTTGGGGACCACATTCTGCAAATGTCAGACACACTAAATTCAGGCTTGGCTATTCCAATAATTATTTTCTTAACCACCACTTATCCAGGTGAAATCATACCCTGATATATATATATATATATATATATATATATCTATATATATATTTTGAGACTTCCGTATATATATATGTGTGTGTGTGTATATATATGTGGGTACGTCATGGAATCGAAAACGCCTGGACGGATTGAGCTAAAATTTTGTATATAAGGGTAAAAAGCCACGGGGATCGCCCACGTCACATTTTGGACAAGCTCTGATCACCTATTCTCCACTCCCAATCAATAAAATCACCGCAAACACGGCGGGGGTTAATCGGGTTGATATTCGCTCGCGATCCAAGAGGAGTAACTCTACATTTTTTTATATCTGTATCTGTATATTTTTATATGCCATATTCACTTCAAACTGCTAAACCCGTTGAGCCAAAACTTGCTAATACCACCCAAAATATAGAATTTACATTTTCTCATATATACATTTCTTGTTACGGCTGAAAATCTTAGTCTATTTTCAATACATTCATATAAACAAGCTCTAAACTTACACCCCTCGATTCCTGCTAACTCACGCACCTTATATGGCTGCTAATATTTAGTAAATTCGAGGCAGTGCGATACGTCCCTGAATCTGACGGGACTTCCACTGCCTTCTCCTTTGACCATCTCGTAAAGGTGGGGGGTCACTCCCAAGCTGTGAATACCAACAAAAAAAACAACGACATTGTTGACGAGAAAATAATTAGTTCAAATTACTAAATCCACACAATGCTAATTTTCTCTTTACGGCAATGTGAGAATCTTCGGGCAATAATTTTCGGGTGGCCACCAAGCCGTGAATGCCAACAACAACGACATCGATTAAAAAGACAGAATTAACTCATTAAAAAATGCGTGTTGCCCCAAGCCGTGAATGACCATCTCGTAAAGGTGGGGGTCACTCCCAAGCCGTGAATGCCAAAAACAACGACCATTGTTGGCGAAAAAATATTTACTAAATCCACACAATGCTAATTTTCTCTTTACGGCAATGTGAGAATCTTCGGGCGAGAATTTTCGGGTGGCCACCAAGCCGTGAATGCCAACAACAACAACATCTTTTAGGGACGGGGTATCACAATTCCTCTTGATTAAAAAGACAGAATTAACTCATTAAAAAATGCATGTTGCCCCAAGCCGCGAATGCCAACAACAACGACATCGTTGGCATACCTCTTTTAGGGACGGGTTATCATAATTCCTCTTGATTAAAAAGACTAAATTAACTCATTAAAAAATGCGTGTTCTGTGATTCTTATGTCTGTCGTTCCTAGGAACGGGGGATTTTTTCATCGGGTCAGTTTGTACCTTAAATCATACCTCTTTTAGGGACGGGTACCATAATTTATCTTGATTAAAAAGGCACAATTAACTCATTGAAAAGCCAAAAAAATGTCATGTTTCGGGACCAACGCCGCCAGTGGCGGGCTAACCTGCTAGTATTATATATTTTGGAAGATCTGTGTGTGTGTGTGTGTGTGTTCGCGATGAACTCGAAAACGGCCAACCCGATTTCGATGAAACTTGGTATGTGGGGGTATTTTCGGCCGGGGTGGCATGGGCCTATTAATTTGTCCGTGCGACGTGACCTTGACCTTGAAATCGGGTCATTTCAAGGTCAAACGCCCGAATATCACAGGATTTCGATGAAACTTGGTATGTGGGGGTGCCTTCAGCCGGGGAGTGGCAAAGGCCTATTAATTTGCCCATGCGACGTGACCTTGAAATCGGGTCATTTTAAGGTCAAACCGCCCGAATATCACGGGATTTCGATGAAACTTGGTATGTGGGGGTACTTTCGTAAGCATATCCATTTGCCCGTGCGACGTGACCTTGAAATCGGTCAATTCAAGGTCAAATCGCCAATTTTGATGGGATTTTGACGAAATTTTATACATAGGGTCACTTTTGTCCACTGAGTGTTTTGGACCGGTCAAATTGTGACCACGACCTGACATTCAAAATCATCAATTCAAGGTCAAATCGGGTAAAACCGGATGGATTTCGACGGGTACTTTTGTCCGGGGCAGTGTTATGGACGGGTCAAATTGTGATCCCACCTGACCTTGACCTTCAAAATGGACAATTCAAGGTCAAATCGCGC
This sequence comes from Siphonodentalium dalli, assembly GCA_032622095.1. Classification (NCBI taxonomy): domain Eukaryota; kingdom Metazoa; phylum Mollusca; class Scaphopoda; order Gadilida; family Siphonodentaliidae; genus Siphonodentalium; species Siphonodentalium dalli. The sequence goes on from CP136063.1 coordinate 142,328,764, forward strand.
AATTCGCCGAAAAGCAGAGGGGGAAACAGCCCGGACAAAGTCGGGTCCACCTTCTAGTATATATATATATTATATATATACAAATATATATATATATATATTTTTTTTTTTTTTTATTATTATTTTTTTATTTTTTTTATTAAATTGAAAAACTAATGCCATTACATTTCTGAAGGTTGTGCCCTGGCCCTTCACTCAAGTTCACTGCTTCTGCCACCTGGTCTCAAAATAATATTTACTCAAATTCTTGACAATCATTAATAAGGAGCATTTACTTTGGCTCTAACTGTATGTGGGGTATGCCTACACATGTCAAGTGAAATCTGTCATTTTTATAAACATTCCCTGGAGATTTGCTAGAGGTCATTAATTCCCAATTACTACAACAATCTATCATGTGTATTGTTTAAATCTTTCAACAGGACATTTAACACTCCATATCCACCACCTCACTAGAACATACTAGTATTTGGCAAACATGAAAGTGTCCTTTGAAAGAACCACCAGCTCTATTTAGCTCATATTTAATATTGAGGCTCTTTTGGTGATTGGGATTCAAATTTGTTCAATCAGGGTCACCAGGTCAAGTAGGTGCAAGGCCAGCTACATTACTCTTTGTCCCCATATTAATCCATGATACAGTATGTCTTCTTTGCAGGAACCAAAGTGAAGGACAGTTTCCCTCTTAATATGCTTCCTTCACAAGGACCATCAGGGTCTATTTTACTGATATTTAGTATGAAGGGTTCTTTGGTGTCTGGGATTCAAATTTATTCAGATGGGGTCACCAGGTTAAATAGGGTCTCTATAGTTATTCTTAAAATGTCTAGCGAGAGGTTGGACTATTTAGCTTACATTATGTTATGTATGTATGTTATGTAAGTTACATATAGTATGGAGGATCCTTTAGTGACTGAGATTCAGGTTTGTTAAAATGAGATCAACCTGTCAATAAATGTCGGGGCTATGGGGAGTTAACACTTTTGTGTTATATAAAGTCATTGAAATACCAAATTCATTAAAACATCTACCTTGGAACCACCTGACTGATTAATCTGACATGCATGTATGGTTTTTGGGTCCATGAATAATTGGGACTTTAAACATGTCTAAATTGTTTTTATAAAGAGATGCTTGTGAGGTCGGAAAATTTCCAACAATTGAGAAAGTTTGAAGTGTCGGTTGTGAAATTCCAACCTAAGACTTGGGAGTCTGGAGCCTGGTTGGGAGGGGACTTGTTGAGCTGAAGGAGGGGGGGGGGGGGGGGGGGGGGGGGGTGATCAGTAGTGTACAGTTGGTAATTTCAAGGCGGATTTTCACCAATCTAAATATGTGAAGTCTCTCTTGCCACATATCCTGTTTAAATCTACTTCTTTTAAAGTGATTATGAAAAGTTCTGACTGTTGTGGTCTCCAGAGTCCCAGTCTTATCAGTCTTTGCAGTCTGGTGAGCGACCCCACAGTCATTGACTGTCTTGTTTAAAAGGTAAGAGGTTGGAGATTTGTCAGTGTTTTGCAATTAGAAAGTTCAAGATGAAGAGCCCTGCTCATCTGAGAACCTCTAGCTATGTCCATGTTTAGAACTACTTGTCTTAAGTGATTTTGTCAAGTACTGACTTGTATCGGTAGTCATCAGAGTCCCAGTCTTCTCAGTCTTTACAGTCTGGTGAGCGACCCACAGTCATTGACTGTCTTGTTTGCCAAACAAGACAGTCAATGACTGTGGGTCGGTTTACTCGAACTGTTCATTTCAATCTGGGTGTTGGTTTTTCGTATGTAAATTTAGAATATTCTACATTCCAGTTGATACATGGATACTCAAAATGGAGAACTAATTGACAAAGGTCTGAGTACTCCAATGGGAGTTTAACACAGAAATACTCTACATGAGAGAGAAAGTGGTCAGTTAGTATTAAGTAAACGACTACACTCGTGCCGTTATACTGTTAGCTCATGAAATGCCCTATACTATCACCCGCTGTTCTCCCATTAACAATTCTATAAATGCTTGCACTCAGCTCTGACACAATTCAAGTAGTTGCCTGCCATACGTATTAACGACACTGTCCATATACTTGATCGTGACTTACTGGTATCTAATGTATAATCTATAGGGAAATGTACATGCGCATCATCAGAATCCATTGCAACGCAGTCCGGCAGTTCACCAGTATGTGAGTTCAAATCCCCACTGAGAATAATCAGATCGTCTGTACTATATTTTGCAGGGGAATTTTGAATAAGCTTAAATGGACTTTCGTCTGTTTTCCAGTTTCCAAAAAGATGAATTGCTAGGCGGTATATAACTAGAAATGAATACAACTTCAGTTGATAAATTCAACATTTTACCGTTAGAACGCCATGGTCTTTGTTGTTGTCCTTGAGTGTCATTCTATATTGAATATGTGGTTTTCGGAGTTAGGTTAATTTATATTATAATGTTTTGATACATTTTCCAAATTTTGCAAGTCATTAACTGTTGACAATGCAGCGTTTTATAAAGAGAGAGAGAGATGGCTCACACAGCAATTTGGTGATCGGCTGTTTATGTTTAGGCCAGGCAAGCATGAAATGCAAATCGTACTATGAAGACTTAATTGCCTCTATGTGTTATCCGGCTGGACAAACACTGCAGGACACTGGCCAAAATGCTGTGAGAGCCATCCATGTAGTAATGAGCAGTCATATATTATGGAATAAAGCTCCTAACATAATTGCTGAGTAAATACATTAATACACGGTTGTCTTCCACTTCAAATTAATTGCCAGTAATTAATCAATCACAAATTCATTTGTATCTGAGGGCCCACAGTTCGTGGTTCATGAACATAAAGTTAGAAGCCATATGGGCTGCATGACTTGAATTAAATTCATTCACCTTGGTATCATATGCCCCTGTTTACTGATCCTTTGAGAATTAGGGGTCACAAACTTGTAGCGATCGCGGTCCCCTTGAGGTGATCTCGGACCATTTGATGTTGATTGCCTTCTTTTCCGTTTCGCAAGTTAGCGCAAAGTAGTTCAACTCTGCTGTGATTTGGATGCCAAGCATCATGAAACAGACTAGCAATTACTGTCGAACCATCCGTCTCCAGAAAATTGAAAGAATTATCAATAAATTCACAGCTTCTCCTTGAACATACCTGCTTGTAGCATGTGTTTTAGTATCGTATATGAGGCTATTTGTCCCCGATCTGTACGGTGTAGGAAGTACAGAGGAAATTCTTATCTTTGGAGCTGGATAGGTCCGGCGGATCGCATCAATAGTGGTACTCAAGTCATCAGAATCGGTTTTGTACCCCCTTCTACATGAGTTATTCCAACATGAACTGTCACCTTTTGTACATATGAGTCCACTGTGTTTCCTTCGTCCTCGAACCATCATCGCACTCCCATGAGGTTCAGACCTATTCACACTTTCTTAATGTATTCATCCATTAGTGATAATCTATGCGAGCTGATATACCTCAATACAGAATTGCTGATAACAGTATGCACTTTCTTTGAATTCATTTGGTGTAACTGTTCCACGCTCTGGTGTTTTGAGTGTTTGTTGTGTTTTACCTAGCCATTGATCTTCAATCTCGTAAATCTCCTGTTCCCCACATCTTGTATACAGGAGTTCCATGTTTGTTGAAGAAATGTCAGATAGAACATGGAACTTATTCTGAGTTTCGATGCACGCAACAGTTTTCAATCAACATCTTTGGTGCATTAATGTATCTTGTCTTTCAATATCCACTGTGGTCTTTTTATCTTCACTCTCAGTTGTGTTAGTTGAAGTAGATTTTGTTATTATTTTCAAATGTGTTCTTCGCGAGCTAGCATTTTCTTTCTTTAGAAGAGAGACATCATTTACCAATTGAATTATTCTGGTATTAAGGTGTTCTTCTGTGTCCCCTTGTTTCACTTTTATGTCGAGCATATCTTGCAACTCTGATAAGGTAAATTTTATTTTGAAGTTTGATACTTTGTCTTTATAATTTATATTAATATTTTCAACATGTCTCTTTAAAATAGCCGTTCCAAAACTGGCAGTCACTTTAGGCATTTTGTTTTATCTGCGCGGTGGTGTTGTTTGCATCAAGGATTCATCAAGTTCAGTATGTACATGAGGTCTTACCTTGATCTGTCGGTATGAGAATCACACAGTATACACAATCGGAAGTTACTTGTCTGCCAACCATTTCACATTTTTCTTTGATCCTTGAATCATGAGCCTCTGTTTTGTCTGGTATACATGAAGCACTACCTTTCCTCCTTTACCTGATACAGTCCTCGCTACTTCTATCTTGTCGTCGACAACTACATGCTTTTGGTCCTTCCCTGCGATCCAAGTGGCATTGTTTATTTCAGTGCCACTTCCTAAATCCCAGTATCGATCCAGTAAGCCTTTAGTATATTTTTCGAAAGTGTCCGCATCCAGACTGAGTGTGATGCACTTTTCGCCATCTTTAACTTCAACATTTTGTATGAATGTTTGCATTTCGCAATCCATCCTTTTGTTAATCTTTTCTAAATTTAAAACAAAGTTCTTTTGTCGAGCATCTGTGTCTTGTCCAATGCGTGATACGTACTGCTACATGTACGTTCGGTGTGTATATTCTTTAGCATCCACAATTTTGAATGTGTCATCAAAGTCATTCACATTAATATCCATATTGGGACTTTCTATACTCCAATTAAAACACCAACTGAACACCAGTCTTGTGAGAGATCCCTAGATAATCCATTGTAACTAATAATCATCTTTATGATAACATATCTATTATCGAATCCACTGCATCCTATCTCTGATATAGCCAAAGAGTAATTAACCACGCATCATTAATTGTGAGAGGAAAGGGAAACACGTCTGGTCACTACCACTACCACTTCACTTATTGTTGATATGTTGGATTTGGTTTGTAACATTTTCTCAGTGGAACACAGTCAATAGTGATGTTAAATAAGATTGTGTATGTTGTATTACTAAACTGGAGGTCTGAAACCCTGAATCCAACTGTTTTGTTGCAAATTTTAAAATTCATATTTCACACATATACCCATTCTATGAACTGTAAGTTCTTTACTATACATCTTTTCCATTTAAAAACCAAAGCAAGAATACAAACGAATTCATCACAAACAATATCATCTTTCATCTTGTACTATATGTATAAATTTGTATATAATTTTGTCCATAGAGGAGAAATGAATATTCTTGAAACCAAACATTCTTTAATTCCTCTCCAATTGAAGAAAGGATCCAAATCCAATATAATGCATAAAACAGCAAATTTGGTGTGCAAACTGTTACCCACCTGCATTGGTGGATATTCCTCCCAATGCAGACCACAGGGGCCTGTAACGCGCTCCGCTGTCCGCCCCCCCTTTTGCACTGCCCATATACACCGCTCTATATACGCGCCTTCTTCGCGTTAATGGAACATTATATATAGACAAGGGTAACTGTAGAAATTCAACGTTTCACCATCGCTCGGGAGTCGCACAAATTTAGCCCATTCACCCCAGTAATGATAACGATATATACACGGATGAATCGGCAAAGAATTAATCTTTCAATAAATACCACAAACTCCCATCAGAAACATTCATACACGTTGCATTTGATAAAATTTTAACCACCGAATATTGTCTCCGGAGAGCGTATTTTTTTGGTTTGATCCGGCTCAGACAGCAATGTCGGACATGTGTCTCTAAATTCACCACCTATACAGTTTACTATCATTAAAAATCGGTCAAACGATCAACTAAATATCTGGAACTTAGTGAATTCTTATCGGCTAATAATTTATTTACTCATACAAATCAACACATTGTCAGTAAACAATTCTAATAGAGGAGAAATCTGTCGATAATTCCAACTTAAAAAAAGATATTTGTCAAGTGACACAGTTCCTAATTTTAATATTCATTGTGACCTGACCTTTCCATGACTGACGTAGTAGAAACAGCCAATCCCTGCTCAGTGTTAGAATCGAGGTCCTCATTTTAATATTCATTATGACCTGACCTCGATTCTAACACTGAGCGGTGATTGGCTGTTTCTACTATGTCAGTCATGGAAAGCGGAGCGCGTTACAGGCCCCTGTGATGCAGACAATTACCCATTGGATATGTCCCAAATCTGCACTTCTTAAATAACTCTTGTTTCGATTAAGGTTATGCAGTTATAACCAAAAAGTTTGACGACAAATTAATTAATGCACATAGCGCATAGCTATGATAGCATTATTAGTTAATTTGTCTTCAAACTTTTTGGTTATAACTCACAACCTTAATCGAAGTAAGAGTTATTTCTTATAATAATATCCTAGTATTATTCAAAAACATCTAGTGTTCACAACTGTATCTCCATAACATTCTGTTGAAAACAAAATATTGTACTCTTAATATTAGTTGGTACATGTAAATGAAACTATCAAAACACCAAACCCCTGTTGCTACATCCCTTTTTTCACACACAGTTTACCATATTTGTTTCAAACCCACATTGTCTTAGATTTAAATGGGCATGCATTGGAATTGAAACTCAGTATCGAGGGAGTGCAAATGAAAATTATTCAATTTGGGAAGACAGATTGGTTCCCAGGGTGGTCAAAATCACCCATTCCACCAATGATGAACTCTGATCATGTCCCTGAAATATTTCACCCCCTTTCTCTCAAACTAAAGATGTCCAATCCGAGTTGACACCAAATGATGAGAACAAGCATAAAGTATGTTTTCATTTTATATGGGCAATAAAATCACAAAAGCCCTTTATCGTATATGATCCAGCGGACCAAATGCAAAACCTGGTGAAAATACTTGATACCTTACTACAAAAGTGATGTTATCCCGCACTGTGGGCCAGCATCATCAAATTCACCTCTGGGGACCTCATTTTGCTTAGACCCCATCTTCTGGGAAGTATCAGATTATAGTCTCAATTTTGTGGTTACTGTTTCCCTTCTGGGATGTTTCTATATCCCATAATTTTCAGAAGATAAAATGCATAATCGAGGTGACTAATGGATGCACACCAACTTCAACTGGGAAATGATCCTAGGTCTCCCATAACAGTTTATGCCTGAAGCAGAACGAGGTCCCCAAAGAGTGAATTTAGTTACACCAGCCCGCCACACTATTTTCAAGCTTGGGTTCTTGGCTCTTGCAGGGTTTTTGCAACTTTATTAGATTACTAGCTGAAACATATGGGAGGCCAAATGCACATTTAATCGCCAATTTAATTCCATTACACTTTATAAGTGTAATGTTATTACGCTTATGTATAATGCTATTGCGCTTACGCGTAATTCCACCATGCTTAACCCTTTGAACCACCTGGTGATACTAAGTCACAATAATGCTCAAGTATAGTGTATATAACAATCTTAAGTGAATATTATACCATATTGACCTTTTAAATGACATATATGTATAGTTTTTATGGGTATACCGAGAACATCAGAGCCGCCGTGCATGTTCTCGGTTTGCCGCTGGTGCTCATGACACAAAGGCATGGGCCGTGCCTATATGTGTTAATTGACTAAGTATACTAGCTGCATTATTGGTCTGTTTGGTTATCAAAATTCATTGAGTTGTGTAAAGAGCTGCTTCTTAAATCAGCAAGTGAATGTGGATCGAACATTTATTCATGATATGATGAGATACATAGAACCATATTTGACGTTCGAAAGAAAAATAAAAACAGATCGGTCCATGTACAACATCTTTAAATTATCGACGGACTGAAAATTTTTAGAACTGCCAGATCTGACATCGAACATCTTTCTTGACATAATGTTTCTGTATTTGTGTCCTCGGGTGCCTTTGTGCAATGCGTTCTCAAATAACTCGAAAAATAGAGGATCGAAGCCGCTCTAAGTACTATATATGTGGCAAAAGGCAATACATTTTTTTTAAAGCTGCCTGACCACGTCTAGAGTGAGTGCCAGGCCAAAGCCCAGATAAAAGCTGATGTGAGTTTTCTTTTTCATAAAATCTATTATGACAAATTAGCAAGCTTATTTAATAACGTGTTCACACTCTTGTCAAACCGAGAAGACACTATACAAACCGAGAACAAGCTTAGTTAAAGGTGGATTATCTCTTTGTAAACATGTATTATATAGTTACCGGGGTATAAAATATTAGATTTGAATCGAAGACTCCTGTCCGGAAATGCTTCTATCGATCAATATTAATTTTATTTCGAATATTTTCTGGTCTAAAAAGGTGTGTTTGTTCAGCTAACGAACAATGGTGGTTACTGTTAACAGAGACCAGAAATTATATTGTGCAATTTTGTCACAAATAAACGTTAATTATACTCATTATCGCTTATATCTGTGGAACAAAACAATACAAACAACCAATCTGTGACATTTGGCATTCGTTGCGTAGCCGTAGGAACAGCCCAATCCTCTATATCGCAATACGGTCTCATCCGAATGGTCTGTTCTAAAAATAGTAACATAAACGGGCCCGATTTAATATTCGAAATAAAATCAATATTAATTGATAGAAGCTTTTCCGGACATAGGTCTTCAGTTCATATCTATTATTTTATACCCACGCAACCATTTAAAATTTGTTATTTAAAGAGATAATCCATCTTTAATTAATCACTACTCTCAGCCGATGCGCTGCACGTTAAAACCAGATTTCCGCGAGGAATAACGATTTAACAGTTGGTTAAGAATATATATGTCGGTTAAATGCATAAAAGTAAACATTTTAATGAAAATATGGATTTCTGCTGTATATGTCTATAATGTTTACTGATATTTCAAGTAGGCCTATATAACATGTTATTAAAGGTACTCAGTCCGATAAAACTCCTCTCAATTACTATTTCAATGGCTTCGGGTGTCAAAAATATTTGATTCGAGTCGAGGAAGTCACCCATCAAAGCTCAGATTTGTTAGATATCGATTTTAGAAATCTATTATTTTTCATTATCGGGAATACTTTCTGACCAAAATTTCGTTATTATTACCACTTGAATTTAGAGTTATCCATCCTTGTCTGTTTGAATATAGTTTTGGTGTTCAAATCTCGAGCAGGGTACGACATTGACGGCAATTATTACTACTCATCTCGAGAACATAACAAATTTCAAAAATCAATATCTAATAACTCTGAGCTTTGTTTGATGGGTTCCTCGACTCGAATCAAATATGTTTTACCCCCAAAGCCAAAGAAATAGTAATATAGGACCCTCTGATCGGATTGTTGTTGTTGGAATCTGTTGAGATGGGGACCCTCTTTACGGATTGAGTACCTTTAATGCATATTTGGCAATTTAAATTAAACCTTGTTCTCTGTAAATTGTACCGCACTTATATGGAGTGCGGTATACAATGTACGTACTACTTCTGATATATCTTATCTGATCGTGTATACAATATCGAAACGTCTATCTGTTCAATCCGACAGTTTTAAAATTTTCTAGTCCGTCGGTCCGTCGGTAATTTAATGGTGTTGTTCATGGACTCACAATTGCTATTTGTCCAACATTTGATTTTGGTATGTTTTTATTTTGCTTTCGAGTGTGAAATATTTGAGTCCGTAATCTTGGCATGAAATTGGTTAAGTGCCGTCTGTTTTGCGTAATTATATATAAAAAAAATGTTCGATCCAATTACACTTGCTGATTGAAGAAGAAACACCCTTTGATCACCAATCAGACCCACCAGGCAGCTGATACTTAGTTAATTAACACCTAGGCACGACTGATGCCTTTGTACTTCCCCCAACCGAGAACAAGGCGGCTGCAGTGTTTCAGGTTAGTGTTTCAGGTTCTTGATATATCGGTACCCATAATATTAAAAACTACATATGTCATCTAAAAGGTCAAAAATGGTACAAGATTCACTTCAGATTGATATATACACTATACTTGAACATTATTATGACTTATCTATTAATTTTAGACTTGTTCTCGGTTGTTCTCGATTGTCCTCGGTAATATTATCTCCGTTTGAACCTGACTGGCCGCAAAAGTGGCCAGCCAGAAAACGTTCATATATCCGACTGGCCGGCTAGTAGCATTCAGTGGCCTATGTAGCATGCTTGTATATGCTATAACCATGTCTATATGAATGATCTCCAGAAACTTCAGCAGTGCCATGGGTGTGTATGGGTTTGTTGCCCACTATTTGGGGCAGGAAAATATGCGATATAATCACAGGCGCGTAAGTATTCACGCTCCAAATATATTGTAACAGAAATAAATATATGGATACGTTCTTGTCGTCAGCAATACACGCATTGAATAATACCTGTCTCAAATTCTCAATGGAAGAATTCAAGCGTCTTCTGAATGTCGGTCATACTAATTTAGCTAAGCTTTATTATCATAGTCATGCACTATCGTAGGGGCTAAGTATATCACACTAGAATGAGACTGGGATGCAGCCGTCTGAACAAAGATCTTGTATTGAATTACGTAAGAGATTCCTATTTTGCTCTTGTGGAGAATTTGTAGTTGAATCCGCGTACCATTTTCTTTTGCAATGTCTCCAATATAGTCAAATTAGAGCTGATATGATAGCCGCTCTGCCATTTTCGCGAGCACACACTGTAAAAAGTGCAGAACACCTAAATAGAACACAAAATGTAACAGATATAGAACGCATAAATGTGTTCTAAAACAGAACACGATAAGTAGAACACATAAACGTGTTCTAAAAATGGTAGAACACTAGTGTTCTCACCCCAGAACACTAGTGTTCTGGTCGTAGAACACTAGTGTTCTAAATCAGAACACATAGGTGTTCTAAAACAGAACACATAGGTGTTCTATTCTAGAACACGTCCAATGTGTTCGGATGTGTTCTCAAACATAATTTTAGAACACGTTTTACGCGTCAGGCTCAATGTAACAGATATAGAACGCTAAAATGTGTTCTGATTCAAATAATAGAACGCATGTGTTCTGTTCTGATGTAGATATAGAACACATGTGTTCTGTCATAATCACTGACACTATTGCTACAGTAAACCGATATTTGAGGTAAATTCAGGAGATTGCTGGCGAGAAATGATATCCAAAATTAATAAATGTGCTGACACTATAATTAGGCACCTGAGAGTACCATAATATGGCATGCGGTAATTTCTTAATTATATTTAAAATTTAATGTGCTGTCAGAAATAAATCAACAAACAAATGATATAATGAAGGTAAATATTATTTTAATAAACAATGAACTCATTGTTTAGTTGGTGTTGTTACATGTGACACTTGTCCCATGTACATTGCCACTTATTCTGATTATCACATATTATGTCCTGTTTATATAGTATGTCTCCAAGTTGTTTGTAGATTGATAAACTTTGCCAGTTATTTTGTTCTGGATTTTGATATCAATTTGAATTAAGAATAGCACCTTGTATCAGTAGTTTACACGTTTCACTAAGCCACTCCCACAATGTCACATGTGACAGAAGATTACGCTTTAAATCCAGAAGATATAGGAACACAAATCTTGTTCAAAACAGATTATACACTTTACTAGTAGACACCACTGTCATAGAATGAGCAGCATTCCACGGTTCCAGCCATCCTATGGTCACTGTCATCATGTGTTTATTAAGTATTTTGTTCTGGATTTTGATATCAATTTGAATTACTTAAGAATAATGCCTTCTATCAGTAGTTTCCCGGTTCCACTAAACCACTCCCACATTGTCACATGTGACAGAAGATCACACTTTAAATCCAGAAGATATAGGTCATAGGAACACAAATCTTGTTCACAAACAGATTATACACTTTAGTTACTGTCCTAGAATGAGCAGCATTCGACGGTCCCATCTTCCAGCCATACTATGCTCACTGCCATCATATGTTTCTTAAGTCCTACGCATTGAATGGTTGGTCGTTTATAGGTTTTGGCTATCATTCTGCCAAACTTCATCCTCAATCTTCCAAAAAAATAAGAAATAGAAAATTATATTAGAATCTGAATCCTATTTAACTTTTTCATTTCTGGAGCTTCCTGAAATTTTGAGAAAAAAACTGTACCAATGCATTCTCTTATACAATATATATACAAGCCTCCCATGGGGAGCCTCGCATATATAAGAGAATGCACTGGCACAGGATCTTTAATGCTGCACCAGCACATCTCCCGACATGAAAGGGTTAATATTTTGGTAATAGCATTGGTAGGCATAGAGAGAAGGCCAACTTCATCTATGATTAATGACAGAGTCAAACCATTTTGGGCATATAATTAATTATTTAGTCAAATTAATTATTAGTACCATTTTAAGACATCTGACGTCGAAGGCACATACTAGTACGGTATCCGATAGTCCGATACCTTTCTGTCCCGACACTCCCCAGGTTAATTGATCCCTGTGTATAATTTTGAGCTCAAGAGGATCTGACATTTAGTTGCCCATAGGCAGACAGACAGATGAAATTGAATTTTATTAGTGTATACATGTATAATCAATTCAGGATATTGCCAGCTTTCTTCGACTCATATTTATTATTTTCTAACCCGGAAATATCTAAAACGTATATAGGAAGAGATAACCACCTTTAATACCAAGTTACACATTTTACATACTAAGGGCTCTCCAAATTAAGTTATAGAGTTGCAAATACTAAGTGGCAAATACTCAAATACTTGTGACTTGACATCATATTGAAAATAGGTATTTAATTAGTTATCTGGTAACAGGTGGGTCAGATTTGAACTTGTTCCATTATAATAAAATTATAGGTAAATTTTATAATTTACCTAGTGCACCTGTCAGTTAAATGTTATGACTGTTCAATGATATACCTGCTTTAGTTCCAAAACAACTGTTTCATACATAACTTTACATGGAAATCCCCATTCAAAACTGGTCATTTCGCCTCCCCCTTAATTAATGTGAAGCATGAACTCAAAGAAATCATGTAAACTGTTGAAATCTTTAACCAAATATCTGCACATTCCCGCCATTGAAGCTCAGCATTAGTAGATTATACTTATGTTTGTAAAATTCATTTTACCACCTCTAATTTTTTACATGTTCACAATCACAAAATGGTTTATATTCAAATTCAATCATGCCACTCCATGTACCTATATGTCATTCCATCATTCACGAGCATCACGATGATATTGGAGAAGATCAGATGTATTATTAAAACCAACTTACCTAATAGTGATATCGGGAACATTCTTGTGGGTGATGTGGTGGTAAAGGCTGTGGATATGACAAGTCATGTCTGATATTAATGCCATCATATATACCAGTATTATGGGACCATCAGGCATGGCAGGGCAATAGGGCTCTTCAAGCTGCTGAAAAGAAATAAATTAATAATTAAAGTAACGGTATACAGAATATTCATGCTCCAAATAATAGTGCAGAGGGGAAATTCCATTGAAAGTTAATAAAAGTGCAGACCCAAATAATAGTGCAGGGTGAACACTGAGCAAAACATCAACATAACTGCTTAACTCATTGAGTGCCAGGTCTCCTGAGGGGAATCGATATCTGTACGCCAGGTCTCCTGGGGGAAAAAGAACATTATTCACACTAACTACATATTTAGTTTGACTATTCAATATAGGACAGAATCGAATTGACAGCAGGCATTGCTAGTATAGGCCCTATCCATGACCTGCTTTTAAACTCCATGTCCGGTACTCGGGGGTCATCATAGGTCAAAAATTTCATGTTGCCATGGCAACGAGGACTTAAAATTGACACCGATTGACTGAAATCACAAAGTTGTTGTTTTGTGTGGCCATCTAAATAATTTATTCAGTGTAGTTTTAGACATTAATTTTGCTGGTGGAATAACATAGTAATTTAGATAGGATTGGGGAGGGGGGGGGGGGGGCGGTAATCGGTGTGACTAAACGAATTTTGTGAATGGGATGACGTTTACAATGAACACTCTCCGAGAAAAGCAGATTATTAAATTGAAAATTATTTGGAAATGTATTGTTTCGTTCTTTTTGGCCTATAATATTCGCACTTGCCGGGGTGGGACGTATTTCCAGTTTGTACTGTATCTAGGTGACAATGCCACATATTAGTACATCGGATTAACCCGGTGACGATTATATCCGATTCAGCGCATCGACCCCCCCCCCCCCCCCCCCCCCCCCCCCCCTTCCATACCAAATTTCAGTTCGATATCGTAAATAATGTAAGAGCAATATACTAACAAATTTTTTCTATAGAAATTCTCATTGTAATTTGGCGAACCCCTTAAGGTACAGAGTTTGATTGACATATTGTGTACGTTGTCGACATCAGCGTTCCTGTGTCGTTTGGTGTCAAACCAAGTTTACGATGGATCAGGGCATGCCCGACTTGATAGGAATCGACCTTTACGCAATTAAAATCGGTTTCCAATTAACAGATATGTACGCTGTATGATAGTCCAAAGGCGTAGCGGGTTAAAATATATTGGTACGGCCATGTAATTATTGACCACACTGACTTCGAGGCGAGATGGGGGGATGGTTTGGAAGGGAGGTTTCCCCCCTTCCAAAATTGAGATTTTGTTTTATTCTTGCATTGAAATGTAGTGATTCTGTGCAACCTAGAGCGATTTTAACCGACATACATTCACTTTGTCAATTCGCGTGTACGATGAGAGTACTTAGTTTTAAGCGATAGTACACTGGTCGACGCAATGATATGCACGACAGATGAGACGATCATTTTTAAAACATGAACGATGCGTGAAAAACATGCATAAAAGAGGAATAACTCTAAATTAATTTACTAATTTCTGACCGTTGGATAAACTTTACACTATATATATCGCTGATATATCTCCGCGGAGCGATGAGAGTTAACTCTGCCTGGAGTTTGTGGATAAACATGCCCATTCGGCAAACCTCGTCAGATAATAAGATTCCGTCACCGTTTTGTCACATGTCGAGTATTTCGGAATGAAACATGCCTTGACAGCCAAAGCATGTTGACAGGTAAAATGTCGTTCTCCATTTTTCGCGCGATCATCGATGGTGACAATTTATATGCACATCACTACAGGGGCCTGTAACGCGCTCCGCTGTCCGCCCCTTTTGCGCTGCCCATATACGCCGCTTCTATATACGCGCCTATTTCACGTTAATGGTAGGAGAATAGATACTACCATTGTCCATTAACGTGAAGCAGGCACGTATATAGAAGCGGCATGTATGGGCAGCGCGGCCAGCGCCAGGGGGGGGGGGGGGGGGGGGGGTAGCGGAGCGCGTTACAGGCCCCATGTGACATCAGATATATTTTGAATTTGAGAGTTTTAAAACTTCAGCAGGATGCCATGTGAATTATTTTGAAATGGGGAATTTCCATGCAAATATATAGTGCAAAAAATATAACGTTGTCATCGAACTAAAATAGCCTAGGCATTTTCATGTCCAAATAGTCAAAGCATTCAGTTAACCGATGTGCCAGTTTAATTATGGAATGTTGCCATACATTTATTTTTGACAATAAGTTGTTTTGGAATTATAACACTTAAAGGTACTCAACCCGATAAAACTCCTCTCAATTACTATTTCAATGGCTTCGGGGGTCAAAAATATTTGATTCGAGTCGAGGAAGTCACCCATCAAAGCTCAGATTTGTTAGATATCGATTTTATAAATCTATTATTTTTCATTATCGGGAATACTATCTGGCCCAGAACTCATTAAAAATTGCGTTAAAATTACCACTTGATTTTAGAGTTATTCATCCTTGTCTGTTTGAATAGATTTGAGGTACACATCCAGAGCAGATTACGGCAGTTATTGGTACTCATCTCGAGAACATAACAAATTTGAAAAATCAATATCTAATAACTCTGAGCTTTGTTTGATGGGTTCCTCGACTCGAATCAAATATTTTTTACCCCCAAAGCCAAAGAAATAGTAATATAGGACCCTCTGATCGGATTGTTGTTGTTGGAATCTGTTGAGATGGGGAACCTCTTTACGGGTTGAGTACCTTTAATTGTTGTCTATACTTTTGGGGAAAAAACACAATAACATTTAATAAATAACTATACCAACATTCCTAAATAAAACCACGGAACCAGACCGGGTGGATCCATAAGGGAAACGACTTACATTCGTCTACACGAATGATGTCAAATCCGAACGTCATGTCAGTCAGTATACTGTATACCGGTATAAAGCTACATTGTATAGTTGAAAGATGGAAATGTGACGGATAGCTCTTTATTGACTGACAACGCAACACAGAAGGCATACATGTATATTTAACGTATCAGCAACGTTGATATTAAGTTATTCACCCCCATCTGGGGTAGTTGTTGACTAACATAGTGACTTGACGAGTTGATTCAGTTGAGAAACTAAATTGAAAAGAATTGCCATGAGGAATTATATGGACTTGATATGCTGCTATTACTAACAGTTTTGTGTGGGAACTCCTGCCGAAAGGGCTGTGATTTATACGTGCATGCATGAATCGTGTATAAATTAGAAAATTTTAAATTAATATGGGAACATTGTCTCGGACATTGAATGTTTGGGGATAAGATTGCATTAATTTGGTAGAATGTTATTCCGAAACCTTCAATATATGAGACAGTACCAGACTACCATGAGTGGATGGTATGTGCAACCAGCTAGTTCATGAACTGTTACAGACAAGTTATACATGCATTGCATATATACATGTAGGCATGCAGATTTAATAAGTTTTACCCAAGCTATTCATATTACAATATATCATTGAAGCTGCCCAATATCATATATGGCAACTTCAACGAAAAATAGCTCACATCATAATCATGGCTATCGAAAATGTTAAAATTCTGAAAACGATGTTGGTTTATTTTCTGAACATACATGTGCTATTAAAGGTATTCAATCCGGGCAGAGGATCCCCATATCATCAAGATACAACAACAACATTTCTTCAAAATACGCTTTAGTTATCAGTATATTAATTGCAACAAAATAATACTAACCATGGGTCCATGGTATCAAATTTCCAAAAATGTGCTATTTATCTTACAATATAGCTATATTTCATCAAATACACGCGAAAACGCCTAGGCGGTTTCCGATCTTGTATCCTGGATGGCAACAAGGATATCTTCGATGGCAACAGCTGGTGCACGTGCGTTTCGACGGGAGCTCATAAAAGCCGAACACAAGTCCAAATAATAGGAAATTTCATGAATAAAGTTCATAGGCATGTGTATTCATGTTCACACTATAAATATAGGAAGTTTGGTGGAGTTTGGGCCAATAATAAGTGTTTTAATCGATATTTTGTAAGACGCGTTTAGTGTTCGGCATAGAAAAGCCGAACACAAGCTAGCTTAATTATGTTCGACACTCATGCAGTCACCGGTAATTAATTAACACATAGAATGATGTGACATTAGCTGCCGTTTGAGATATATAACTCTATATAGACTCTACTAAATATACGAACACCTTGTAAACTTCAGACATATGTATTCACGTTCAACCTATTACTATACGAAGTTTGGTGGAGTTTGCTTCAATAATGAGTGTTTTGTTAGATGTTTTGTATAACGCGTTTGTGTTCGGCATAGAAAAGCAGAACACAATTATTGTTTATTGACCTCCAAGTATGAAGAGCATATATACATATCAGTTACAGAAAATATGTGGTAACGAGACCATTGTAAGCGGACTATACACCAGCATATATTTACAAGGAAGGACATTGTATACATACATTGGAAAGGTGTGTACATTGTACGAATAGCAAGGTAAAAACGAGTATATGATAAAACATTGTAGATGCGGGTGGCAAGGAGGCCAGATCATAGTTGAAAATTGTCCACATGAGAGGCATATTGCATCAAATGTCCTGTTATTTATCTGTCACTGCGGCGAGCCTGCTTAATGCAATCCTCAGCGTGTGGTACACACACGAGCCTTAGATATCAGGTCATTGTTATAGGATCACATATATAAATATTCCAGGGAAGGGGGGGGGGGGGGGGGGGGTTATACCGGTATGCTATTTAATACACCGATTGACTTCCTATAAGGGACGATATGGCATACATTTATACTTGGACCCAGTATTCTTATTAATGTATATATATATAGGCATATAAACTGAAATTAAAAAATATATATACATATAAACCTGAATTTGAGTCTTAACACTATGGATTATTTTTAAACAAAAAAAAAGAAAGGATTTTTTTCGGCAGCGTTTTAAGGGGAAAAAACAAATAACCGCCGGTAGGCTTGCTGGAGGGCATGGGAGGCCTAGCAGAGGTCTCCCATAGGCGGGGGTCCGGGGGGTCTCCCCCGGGAAAATTTTAGTTTTTTGTCCCTTGAAAAACACACACGAACAAGCGTTTCAGGCGGTCCATATACCCAAGGAAATAGGTAATATTAAACGTTTTTCGTGGTTTTCTTGGAAATTTATGTAAAGTGCAATGTACATTTGGCCAATTAGATGTGGGTTGAGAAAACATCGTATACTGGAATTCAATTGTTTAAGCATCAAAAAGTTTGCACGAGAGCAGATAATCAGGTGGAACGAACCGATGATTATCAGTCAAAAATGATATTGATTCATTGCTAATTTCTCACATTTATAATCCAGCTTTTTAGGTAAATGTCACGATTAGATGAATTATTCCCAGAATTAACAGGTCGATCATCAATTCTACAGAAAATAAAGTAGTTTAAAACCACTTTAGTCTTCATCTCACATTAATCACACATTGGGTGTAAATGATAGTTACCTGAATTTATCCAATATAAAAATTTATGTTGACTTCTAACCATTCTCAGACACAAGCACAATGCAATCCTCGTCAGACTCCGCTTTAATACAACGCCATGATTATGTCAGTTCATAGTTATTTTTAGCTGGACCAAGGGCATGTAGTATGCTGAAATGACTCATCAGTGTAGCAGTTCAATCAGCCATCGAGACTAGTGCGCAGGGGCGACTCAGTTAATTTTCACCAACTTGAAGGACAGTGAAGAAAGAAGCGATTTATTCCACTGAGCACGTGGCAGATACGTTTAAATATATATAGACATACGTATATACACCTACATGTATACACACGCATACACATATACACTATATAATTCGAGACTTCCGTATATAAATATATGTGTGTATATATATATATATATATGTGTGGGTACTTCATAGAATCGAAAACGGCTGAGCGGGTCGAGCTCAAATTTCGTCTATAAGGGTAAAAACCCACGGGGATCGTCAACATCGCATTTTGGACAAGCTCTGAGCACTCATTCTCCACTCCCAATCATCAAAATCACCGCAAACGGCACTTCGGTGGTTAAGGCATCAACGATATATTGACCATATTTGGAGATGTTAACAGACCAACGCTCTTTATTGCCATCTGCGTTGCTAAACGGTTACACATGCGTCGAAACTACGGATGCGAAATGCATTTATCTCGATTAAAAAGGCAGAATTAACTCATGTGTGTATTTTACGATTGCGTTCGATATCGTCGTCTTGAATATGCTTTGCTAATATAGAGTTGTACTTCCTGCATCACACATCAAAGAGACAATTAAGCCCACAGTGCCAAGGACAGTCATTTTGGTGACTAGTGGAGAAGGGGTGCTCGGAGATTCTCCAAGACGACGAGTCCCATTACCCTTTAGATAGGAAGTTTGGGCTCAATCGGTCCAGCCGTTTTCGCTTCTATAAAGTATACAAATATACACACACACACATATACAGTTCTCAATATATAGTAGGTATATACACACACATATATACATACATATATATAGGAGATATATCCATATATATTTGGGGACTTGTTTGTTAGCAATGGCCGGATTTCGACGAAATTTGGTACCTACAGGTACCTTTGTCCTGGTAAAATCGTGACCCCCGAACTGACCTTGACCTTCAAAAAGGTCAAATCTGGTAAAACGGACGGATTCGACGAAATTTGATACCTAGGGATAATTTTGTCCGGGGAGTGTTTGGGACGTGTCAAATCATGACCCCGACCTGATATTAACCTTCAAAATGGTCAATTCAAGGTCAAATCGCCGGAAAGCAGATGGGGAAACAGCCTGGACGAAGTCGGGCCCACCAGCTAGTATATAAGTACGTTACTAAATAATTTACTCAAGACGCGAGAAGTTTACGCAAGAAACCGGTTATTGACGTTTGAAAACTTGGTTCAGTTCACTCGATTCAATCTAAAGTTATCATCTGGAAACCGCATATCAGGTAAAAATCAGAGTCGAAAAAGGGGCATAACTCTGTCAAAATCATGCGGACGAAACCCACATTAGAACTTGATCTGTATTTTGGTGTGTTAAACTAACATACCAAATTTGGTTCGGTTCACTCAATTCAATATAAAGTTATCATCCTGACACTAAATACGGACGGACGGACGACAACTATTTCCATAATACGATTTTTTTCTTCAAAAGGGCGTATAAAAATCGTTATGTCACTAGTGAATTGTGTCATTTATCGTTACGTCCCTTGCTGATCTTGATGGAAATTTCGGTAATTAATCTCTCCACACCGCGACTTTCATGCATTAATTATGTGTGTTTTGATTATATTTGGCGAACCAAATAGATGCAGAAGTGTAATAAATAGAGTAATCAATTAGTTCCGAGAATTACGTTAAATAATTTACTCGAGGCGAGAGACGTTTTGATAAGAAACTCGTGCACTAACGCACCTTGTTACTTACCGGCGACGTCTCTCGGTCGCCTCTGGTTAATTATTTAACGTTATTCTCGGAACTAATTGACTACTCTCTATTACACTTCTATGTGCGATTTCCAGTGAAAATGCTGTTAATTAAAATGGTAATTTCACTAGTGAAATGTGTCATGCATAAATTCTTTGTGGCAAACCAAATTGATGCAGAGGTGATGTTAATAGAGTAAATAATTAGATCCGTTATTTACTTTAAATAATTCACTGAGGCGGGAGAACTTTGCGTCAGAAACTCGCGCGCTAACGCGCAATCGTTTCTTACCGACTTATCTTGCCTCTCGTGAATTATTTAACGTAATTATCGGAACCAATTGATTACTCTCGATTATACCCAATATACTGAGGTGGTCCTCGTGTAAAGGAGGGAATTCCACAATCGAGCACGATTAAAATATTTCGTAACGGGTTATGACAAGAACAACGAACATGACTGACCTGTGGGCCTCAAATAAATGAGACATTCCATAAGTTACTTAATATATATCAGGTTTTTTTTTAAATGTACATGTAAACATCCAGGTTGAGAATATGAACATTTTCATTGTACTTGTATAATTATTTCAGTTGTAACGTTAAGACAACTCGCCACAAGTTAGTTACGAAAATCGACGTATGTTCTCAGACCAACCCATAACGAGCACCATCCAAGTTTTTGGTTGGCGATTATCGCAATACGATAGGGGAACACTGTGCGTAACGTAACTATCGCAAGTATAACGTACTCTGAAAACTACTTATCGCCAAATTAATGCTTCAAACGTGTCATCTTCAGATTCTTTTAGTTAATTTATATGAAAATGAATAATAAATGGTGTGATAAATATGTATATAACGACAAATAGAATCAAATTGGCCATTTTGCCGTGAAACTCCGGACAGGCAAGCCAGGTACAAAAATTGGTGAAATATGAGTACGAACGTAAAAGTGTTCCCCTATCGTATTGCGATAATTGCCAACCCAAGTTTTTATGGTGCCATCTTTAAAAAAGTAAAAATGCCAAAGAAAAACATTGATAGTTTATTCAAACTGAAAGTTAAAACAACGTCAGGAACTAAAAGGTCTAGAGATTTTACAATTAAAGATGCACTGTCCACATTGACCAATTCAAATAAAATTCCTAAACTCGTGTGTGAAAATGACAATTTAGAGCAAGAATTAGAACAAGAACTTGAAGAACTTCAAGAAGGGCCTGAGAATATTGAAAATGAAATTGAAAACCATGAAAATGACAACATTGACATTAATTTGGAAAAAACTGACTCAACAAACACATGTATAACTATAAAAGACTTTAATCAAGACAATGCCAGTAAGCCTACATCATATGAGATCAGAAAGCAGGCTGAGGTGGAGGAGTGGCAGTCCCTCCGGGTAGAACTAAGAGATCTCTTTATTGAGATGAGTGCGCCACCGGCACCAGATGAAAGGATCTGCTCTCTTTGTGAGGACACAATAACAGAGGAATCGTTCGCGATGTGCGAGGACTGTTCCCCAGAAAGACTATATTGTCTAATTTGCAATGAACAGTTGCATTCCAGCAGCAACATTCTGTGGCATAAGCCACAAATATGGCAGGTAATTGATGATTATAATTTATATATAGACCCAATAGTTATGCTGAAGGAGTAACATCATCACACAATGTGTGGTTGAAACTTGGCCCGGGAACAAATGCAATTCATTATTTCGTGCAGTTGAGTACTGTATCCCATTCACCGAATCACTTAAGCACAATTGAATTTCTGTGTACCACTACCAGGTACTGAAACACAATTCAATTACGCTCAAGTCCAATTATTTAATAAATGTGAAAATGGCCTGCATAGTTGCAAACCGGTAGCCAGCTTAACAAAATTTCACAGCTGAACGAGATTCCTGATATTGTTTGCTAAATTGCTTTTATTTTTGTGAGATGTGGCAAAGTCTAAAGATACATCATATATATCATATATGTACATGCAGTTATTATTAAATCAATCTATGGTTTATAACATATCCATCATTAATTAAAGGTATACTCAATCCGATTAAGCACGCCTAAATTACTATTTAATAAATAATTGGCTTCGGGGGTAAAAAATATTTGATTATAGTCTAGGAACCCCACCATTCAAAGCTCAGAGTGATCAGATAGCTGGTCGATTTTTTAGATCTGGTCCACTTCCACGTGCTCAAAGTTCAAACGGACAAATCCAGGGTGTAAGATGGATACCGGTAACTCTAAAATCAAGTGGTTATTATTGTTAGTAATAACCACTTGATTTTAGAGTTATCCATCTTACACCCACAATTTGTCTGTTTGAGCACGTGGAAGTGGACCAGATCTCAAATTATAAAATTTTAAAAATCGATATCTACTCACTCTTGAGCTTTTAAGGGTGGGTTCATCGACTCGACGACTCTAATCAAATATTTTTCACCCCCGAAGCAAAAAGAAATAGTAATTTAGGGATGCTTAATCGGATTGAGTACCTTTAAGTATATTTGCATTGAGTTTGACATTCAGAAAATGTAATCAGTTTAAAATTTGAAATTTGTTTAAGCACGGTGCTCAATCGTGCTACCTTACTCGTATTAAAATTCGCGCAGTACTATTTTTCGGTCCAACCTTCCATAATCTATATATAAACATGTTCGTAACTCATCAACATATAACCCACTTGTTTCTCGGTGGTTGGTATATAAACTTAGGGGTCGTATTATTTTTCGCTCAGTTTTAAATTCGCGCACCGACGAGTACGCGAAAAATAGTACTGCGCGAATTTAAATACGAGTAAGGTATGGGTAAAAAAAAATATGCTAAAAATAGACAAAATAAGGCACATAACTCTGGGGGGAAATTTCAGACAAACCTGGTTTTCGAACTCATCCGAGATATTATATACCAAATGTTTATGGTTTGAATCAGTTAAATATTTAATTGAGTCATCGCGCTAGCGGTGAAAAAAATGCTAAAATTTGACAAACTAAGGCCCATAATTCCGGGGGGGAAATTCGAACAAACCTGGTTTTCGAACATGTCCGAGATATTGTTGCAGGAGACTCATATATCAAATATGATTTGAATCAGTTGATATTTAATTGAGTTATATAACCGCACACGTGTACATTTGCGCCATACAAACACAATACCACACTCGAGCACAGTCACGCCAATTAGCTTAAAATAGAGACACTACCTGAACATAAACACTCAAACAAATGGATGCATACATACACGCATACGGAAAACAAAAAACAAAACTAAAAATCTCACACAAAGCATATTCCGAACAACCCAACTCGAACAAATATTCACACCAACGCCCTTCCACACACAGACTTACAACCAAACACGCATAAATACACACTCCTGCAGGCCCACACAAGTCCCAACAATTCGGACAAACCTCGTTTTCAAACTCGTCCGAGATATTGTTGCAAGAATCATATCAAATAAGGTTTGAATCAGTTAATATTTTATTCAGTTATTGCGCTAATGGTGAAAAATATGCTAAAAATAGACAAACTAAGACCCATAACTCCAGGGAAAAAATTCAGACAAACCTAGTTTTCGAACTCGTCCGAGATATTGTTGCAAGAGACTCATATATCAAATATGGTTGCAAACAGTAAATATTTGATGTTTTAATAAACTTATTTCTGGAGAAAAAGGGAAGCTCCCATCTGGAGGTCACCCCAAAGATCCATATGAAGTTTGCTGATAATTGTATGAGATATGTGACCTGCAAGGTGTGCTAAAGGATTTAATCATACAAAAAGTAAAATTCAAGATGGCAGCTGGCAGCCATGTTTTTTTTTTAAAGTTTGGAAAAATTGATAAGAGTAAAATTCACAATCTGGCAGCCATGTTTTTCATTGAAAATCATTAAAATATTTTGATAGATCCAATACAAATGTGATCCTAGACTCAATTCTGAGTATCGTTGAAATCGGTCAAAGTTTATTTGAGTTAATATCACGCTAATGGTACAAAGGATAAAACACTAAAAATAGACAAACTAAGTCCCATAACTTGAGGCAAAAAAAAAAAAAGTGTTTTGGTTCTCGGGCAATTTTTTTTCAAATCAATGAGGGAGGGTTTTATTTTTATTTTTTTCTGCGCATAGTAAGCATGGACAAAGATATACCTTCCTCTGCCTAGTAATAACCAGAAAGGTAGAGGGAACTGTTATGCATATAAACTCATTTAGTCTTATATAAAAAATGACATTGTACTACCAGTGTATGACTGGGATTACCTAACAATATATAATGCCCCTGACATTAACTACTGTTTTTGTTGTCTAAAAACTGATACCTCCCCATTCTAATATGTGATCCTGAATTTAGTCCTGTGCCTTTCAATTGTATAAAGTTACAATTAGTGTAAGTTGTTCACAATGACTAATTGTAAGAAGAGCATGAGGATCAGCTAATCATTTTCTTAACTGTAGTCATCTACTTCATGTTGTAAGCCTGCAAGTCACTTTTTAACACATTACATATTAGAGCTCAATGCACACTAACATTCAACACATATCTGCTATGGACATGTTGATAAAATCCTTTATAAAAAAAATAAAAAAAATTCGTAAGTTTTTTTGTCATAACATCAGGCATTGCAATAAAAAGGCCTAATGCGGCCCTTTTTATTCAATGCGGCGGGGCCTGAGAACCAAAACGTTTTTTTTTTGGCCTAACTCTCATACAAAAGATTGGACAATTTGAGATATTGTTGCAACAGAGCCATATACATGTACCATTCGAATATGAAAGAAATCACTTTGACGTCTCGAGGATCACACCCATCCGTATGCCTGCTAGGCGCCTACCAACCTCACCATTCTCAACAACATCTGTTATCTGTATTATTATAAATGTCATGTTTTAGCTTAGTAGAAGTGATGGTCTATAACATGATAAATGCTACGATCAAACTGTACTATACCTGGTATTCCTTGAAGTTTATCTAGTAATTTGGAGCATTAGATACCCAGAGGGTAATTTTAGTGACACTATCCCACACAACAGGCTAGCATCATCAAAGTCACCCTCCAAGGACCTAATTCTTGTTAGCCCTCTCTTCAGTGAAGCATCTATAGCCTCGAATTTACATTGTTTTTAGTTACTTCAGTTCAGTTTCTATATCCTCTAATTTGTAGAAGATAACATGCATACCGGTACCCAAAGTGACTTTAATATGGGTGAATATCACCACTTTAAACTAGAGAACTTCAATATGATCCTAGGTCTGCCATAGGAGTTGAGGCCTCAGCATAGGGTGAATTTGGTGATTCCAGTGCGCCTTGTGAGATAGCATCTACACCATAATCACCTTCTTGGGACTTCATTCTGTAAATGGCAGAGACACCATTTCAAGGCTTGCTCTTCTATGTGTTTGATCCATGCACAATTTAAAATAATCACAAAACTTTAACAAGAATTCATGTACCACATTGAATGATACATGGACCTTAAGCCTGGTGAGTGCATGTGTTCTTAAAAGCTCACATGCCAAACATATTTTAGGGATGGAGATACAACCAGTCAATCAAGATATGGAATGCTGAGATACATGTATCATATTGGGTCATAAAATATTGTGATAAACCTGAATTCTGTAACTGGTAACTGAGGCTTTTCCTCGTTGTGTAATGTCACCAAAAGTAAAAAAAATAAAAGGTCAGCAGACAACAGTGTCCCCCGAAAACGTGGCGTCGATGCCGCTTTGTTAAAGAAATAAAAAAAAATGCTGAAATTTTCTAAGTCGAAAAAGGTCAATAACTCCGTAAAATATAAATTTTCCATTATCTATATACATGATGCACATCACCAATGTGGGTAACAACACTCTGAAGTGTAAAATATCTACGATAAAAACTGTAGGAGGAGTGGATTACACCATGAGGGTACCCTCATACAGAAAATTATAAAAAATGTTAAGTCGAAAAGGGTTAATAATTTTGTCAAAAAATTATTTTTCTGTCGTCTATATACATGTTACACATCTTCAGTATATGGGCAACAATATTCTGAACTGAAAATTGCCAGTGTGACAAAAATTTGATTTATCAATAATCATTCCCAACAATTAACTTTTATTATTGGTTATGAATTTTATGATATCAGTCAGCATTAAGAAAACATAAAAATTATAGTTTTAAAACTGTGGATAATCACGAGTCCAAGTCTCCCATACTTGATACAATTTTAATATACCATTTTCCAATAGAAATATTTCAAAACATTACTTTATTGGATCGTGAAAATTTAAAGATACGAAATGGCCTTTGATTGTAGATAATTGTTAGTAAAGTAAAGCCATATTATGTCATTTTACAGTATGTAAAGAGTGTGCGATAAGCAAAACACTGAACCAGGGATGGATCCAGGGATTTTTTGGGGACACCTGTTTTGGGACCATGATATGCGGAAGGCATATCCCAAGGGCCGTAGGCCCGAGATGGGGGTAGGTACGGGAGAGGGTCGCCCCACTCCCTTAGGTGCAGCATTAAAGATCCCGCTTAAGAAAATGCACTGGCTTACAAGGTCAAGATAAAGGCCAATGTATTATCTTATATATGCGAGGCTCCTTAGATGGGAGACTCTCATTTATATAAGAGAATGCATTGGCACAGGATTTTTGCAAAATTTCAAGAAGCCCCAGTCATGAAAGGGTTAAAATATTTCTCACTGGACACTTGATTAAGCAAATAAAGGCTCTATATCAACTGTATATTGATGATTCGCATTGCATGTTGTTGAATTATAATAGAAGATTTCCTTCAAAATATAGAAAATTCTGCTTTAATAAAACTATCCACTTGCAATTTGGGGACATTTAGGCCACCAGAGTTTGGGCGCCCAAACATGTAACAGGTATCAAAAGAGCCCTGGATCCTTCCCTGCACTGAACATCAGGGAGACCCCACTAACAAAATGTGGTTGAACCAGCCAGCATGTTGTTAACAGAAACTGAGTTTGAGACACAACAATTCCAATATTCCTCCAACTTATCGGGCAGCTAAATTTAAATTCAACAATTGGAATTCTAATAAATATGCTCCACAGACCTTCGCACAAATTACAGGCTTAAGTGATATGGTTAACATGAAATTAATTCTTAATCCTGTCCCAACAGTACATGATGTTCAAGCAAAAGTTTTAAAGAAAAATGTGCAAAACACATCCAATCTTGTGTAGTCTTCAAACTTTGTGTTGGCTCCCTCAATTTAATCTAAAAAAGAATGCAATGATTTCATTAATTTTTTAAAGGAGGACCATTACGTGGAAATGGAAAGGCAGTTGTTGCTCCGACGGCAAAACCATGAATGCCAAACAAACTACAGAAGGATACTGGACATAATAGACAGTAAAGGTATATATTTAGTAACAACTTACCCTGTGAATATGGATTTTCAATCAAATAAATTAAGATGCTGCTTATTATATCCAAGCTGGATTAATCAGAAACCAATCAAACACAAACATAATCACATATCTAGCAGTGATATACTTTATGCAGTCATACACTTAGGTCCATGTGGGTTTCAATATTGTGATATCTGGACAAGTACTAGTAGACCTGTGATTAAAGGGGAACTGTACACTAAATCCGGCTGTTTTTGGGACCATCTCCTATTATACTCAACAAAATATATGCAACAAATGAATGAATTAAGACCCAGGGCTCTATGAACATGAATGTCAACAACATGGTATTAATTAAAACGAAAATTAGTTAATTCACAATTTATATCTTTTTGAGTGTCGGAATCAAGACTAAAGATAGACTTTAATTCTCTAATATAATTCTCTCTAATTTTTGTGGCAAAAAGAAACATTTTGCTTTGACAAATCAACTTAAGTATGGACCTTGCAAAAATATCTATTTATTCCCTATATTTCAGCCACCCTTGACTTTGCTGATAATCATGTCAATGCATGTTCAAATCAACCTTAAACATTCTCTGCAAATCATTGCTCTTTATTGTGGGTTACTTTATAGTAGAAAGCATTACAAAAGTAATAAAATGTTATAATTGATGTGTTTATACTTACAGGTCGCTTGCATTATAAAACTGTAGTTTTGTTTTGCGCTTGTGAGGCTGAAGGAGCAACGCTGATGCGGCATGGTCTGTGGCCATCATCGCCAAAAAAACCACAAACTGCATATTCTGTCGAGCTGCTGGATTTTTTGGTCAGCCTGCAATTGGAAGCGTGCGTGTCAAGCCAGGCATTTGTGGCAGCCGTTTCATCTAAAACAGCTCAGGATAGAGAAGTTGTGAGTATTTGAATATTGTTTAACGAAACATGTTGAAAACTATAGTTATTTGATTCACTATACCGATCAGCCCTCATAACTGGCTACATCAACCAGCAATGCCGAAGCCATTTCCTGAAGCAAACTGGGCCCACCGAACAGGGTTGTCGGAGCCCAAAAATACAAATTAAGAGGGCTGGTTTACTATATACACAATACATGTCAACAGTACATCTGTATTGGTACAGTGCATTGTATTAATTTATTGACCCGCAATGCTTAATAATGAATGTTACTGGGGAACTACTTGCTAAATTTGCTATGTGAATGTATCTTGCCCCGGATACAAATTTTATCGGATCGCCGAGCCCGTGCGACGCCAGCTTCGCGCAGACCAGATCTCGGAAACGGGTGGAGCTGCATGCGTAGTTTTAGTATAGAGGGGGTTTTCATTTTTCCGTAATAAATGAATATGGTGAACATATATGGGACCACCAAACTTCCAAGAATTGAAGATGAATTTCAGATTGCATAAATAAATAAACAGCTGACAATTAAGAAACCCCTGTCCCCCAATCGATCAGAAGAAAAAAAAATGTAATACCGCCTCCCAATGACTCACCAGATTTATTATTGGGAATAAATATACATTTTATTTTGCAGATGAAAAGACTAATAAAACTTATTAAAGGAGAAACAGTCGAAGAATTTCGTGATTTTCATTGCTGGAGAAAGGCACAAACTGAGCCACTGGGTACAGATTGTCCTGTTTGTCCACGAGTAAGCTACAAACCAGTTATATGGAGTGTGTTCTCTTGCCTCATGCATAGGTGCCATGATTATATTTTTTGATAATCGATTGTCAATCGACTATAATCAAAGTATTCCGTAATATGGGCTATTGGCTGGGTGCTGGTGAACTACTGTTGCTGGATGTTTCAGACATAGGCTGATGTAATTGTTACCTTAACAAAGTGGATTATAAACCACCGGTAAAGACTAATGAGCACAATTAATGTATTCAATATTCAATACCAGCACAGTTCTCGGTGATGTCATCATTAAAATATTAATGTGTTCATTACAACGAACAAGGCGATTAATTTCAGTGTTATTAACAGCGAAACAATAAAGGAATGCATGACGGACCACTGTAGTTTCTGAAAAAAAGGAATCTAATGTTGCGGAAACTATAAGTTTCAGGAAACTTCCAGAGCATGGATAACATTCACAAAGGTGGGCAGTGTTCACACTGTTAGTGGCTATCACTGGCTATTATATGGCAGAATAGCCTTTCCATAAATATAATGTGTCATGTTCAAATATTTTGCTGTAAGCAACAGCATCTTTAGACAGGTCAACATCAACAAAATGTTCGATCAATCAGCTGCTAATATTCTCTTTTGACATACATGTATGGGGCACAACATGCCTCTTGAAATATAATTATTTGAATGATTTTGATTATTTGGTAGATGCTATAACTTTAATTGAGCTGAACAGAGCTCATAGCAGTTAACTGCAAAAAAGGTTGATATTATTTCAACCCAAGTTTGACATGAAACTGTTTCTGTGCCAGTGTTTATCATATGTTTCGGACTTTCCTTAACCGCTGTATGAACATGTTTCCTTTAATGAAACATTTGAGATATTTGATAGAATTCATCACAAAATGTGAAATATGCAATGAGTTCCTGGTAATTTAGAAAATAGACTTCCCTACATGAGAGTGTGTGAACTAGTTGTTTTTATATGAAATTTCTAGAGGGGGGATTGAGCGGTCTAATCTTTTCAACCTCACAGAACATTATTTTTTCTCAGCTTGAAATTCCAGATATAATTGATGCCACTGATCTGCATGTATATTATTAACATTGTCAAATTTCCAAATGCAGCTACTATTAAATACTGAAGGAAAACAATAAATAATATATCAAAATTGGGTAACACTGGCATGTTTGAACAGCTAAATAATTATTTCTGAAAATACTAAAAATAAATCAAAATTATTATATTTCAGGCCAATGGAAAGCTTACCATTGCTCTAGATGGAAACTTTGGACTCGTCAGGAAGCGGAAAGCCGGGAAGAGTATTGAAGCACCAAAGAGGTCAGCATTCATGGATGACCAAGACGTCCAAGCTAAGATATCCCAAATACAGGATAACAATCAGAACCTGAAAGTAAGTGAAATTACATTGTCTTAGATAAAATAGCAAATTAAATCATGAATTATTTTCATGATCGAATGGTATTTTCTTAAAAATATTATGGGGTTCAAAATACACAAACTGAGGATCAAGCTGATTCAATGCCAGTCCTGATCTGTATGTATGGAAACTTGACATTGATAATTGACATCAGATCAACAGCATTGATATCATTGCTCCCCAGTTCACTGTATTCAGACCTTCAGTTACAACAACGTTTAAGATACAATATCTAATTTATTTTGACTCTTCCACTGAAGTAATGTTGAAAACTAAATGTGACATAAACTAGACCTATATACAACTAACAATTTCATTTTATTGTTGAAACGTTAAAGATTAATTATTGCCGTCCCTCTGAAACAAATTTTTGTTGACATAAATGGATAGAAAATTCAATATCAGATTATATCGCAGGGACCAGCCTAGATATTTAAAATTGAGAGAAGTCTTTTCTCCCAGGTTTGTTATCAGGGAGAAATGTACTGTATCAATGGGTGAAATTTAATTTGCACCCAAACATCATTCAGCCCGTGCGACGCCAGCTTCGCGCATGCGCAGACCAGATCTCGGAAACGGTGGAGCTATCGACTTGAAATTTGCTATGTGAATGTATCTTGCCCCGGATACAAATTTTATCGGGTCGCCGAGCCCGTGCGACGCCAGCTTCGCGCATGCGCAGACCAGATCTCGGAAACGGGTGGAGCTATCGACTTGAAATTTGGTTTTTGAATAGCCCGGACAACGTCGGGCTCATCGGCTAGTCATATATTTTGGGACTTCTGTCTGTATGTGAATGTGTGTTATACTCGAAAACTGCTAGACAGATTGGACTCAAATTTGGGATGTAGGCGTACTTTGATCCCAGGAACAATATGGCCAGGTCCAATTTCATGTGCGACGTGTCCTTGACATCGACCTCGCTCATATAGGCATGTTTCTGGACCGATCAAGCAATAGTTTTGTTCTTTCTCTTAATACTTTTCAATGTTGTTCGCTCAGTAATCGATCAGATTGAGACGATCACAAAGAAATCCCTAAATAGCAAGCATCCAATATTTCTATGTATAGTGTTTTTATATTTTTAATAGGATTGCAATGATTTCAAGGCAGGGAACATAGTACGGACATACAGGTCGGATGGTAAATTGGATATCAAAGGAATTTTCGGTGCTGGTTGCAAACATGAGGTTCCTCTGAAATTTATGAACCTCCATCATGGAGAACGGTTTGTTTATTAACTGATAATTCAAATGCCTTATTGCTGCATAGATTTTAATAAATCCCAAATGATGGAGATGACAACAGAAGCTAAATCAGCCAACTGAGTAGATATTGATATTCAAAATAAAATGATCACATTTGCTAACATAAAACACAAAACAAATTATTTTCATTAAATAAAATAATACGCATATAAATATGAATGCAAACTTAAAGGGGTACTGTACGCCATTTTCAATAAATTCCCGGTGATAACAACGATCTATTATCGATACTATATAGAAATATAAGTAATTTGAGTCGAAGATGTATTCTGTAAACGCTCAGGTTAATAGGCTATCTTAAAATTTAATAATTTAAAAGTTAATAATTTAATATAAATTGATTTTATGGCTCCAGCCATAAAATGGCGTCTCTTAAAATTCGAATTTCCGTAATCAAATTATAATTGAGGGATACCGGATTAGGAAAACAATTGCACACACGATCGTTTGAAACATTATGCTTATACGGGGAGAAAACCCAAGCCATTCATTGACTAGTGACGGTACACTAACTTAAATGAGTATATGGGACTACTAACCATATAATATAATGTTTATTTGATTCATTTGGTTGAAAACTTTACAAAAATTACTCGACAACGACAATTTGTATTTTTGCATTCCGGTAAATTTGCCATCCGTAACAATACTTCGTACTCAACAAACTTTCAAAAAATTGAAAAGTTGTTACATTATTCTCCGACTCGGGGATTATAGAAACCAACAACAACATCTTGGGTACAGTACCCCTTTAAGTTAATTCCAGTCATGTTTTTATGTCCAAAAATTCACCCCAGGCTTACTGTTGAGTGTGTATAAACAAAGTACAAGTTTTCTTTCTGATCATTGATGAAGTAACTTACATTAGCTGGATTTTGATCTGACAACGGGTAGTATAGGTTGATTACATTGGATTTGGTATGATTTAAATGAGGATATGGTATGATTTAAATGACAATACTGTGCATGCCACCAAGAACTTGATCTCCAGCTTCCACAGTGCCCTCAATAAACAATGGAAAATCTTTGGACCTTGGCTAGTTCTGATCATTTGTATAAATACAACAGAATATGTAACAAAATTTGGCTTTTGTTTATATAACACAGCATACAAACTTGACAATAACATGCTATTTATGCAATATTTATGATTGGTATAAGAACAATTCAATGTCTATATTTTAATATTCTTTCTGCTTGTGACGGTTTTAACAGCATTACTCATCGCGAAGGCCATCAGTATAAAGAAAGGAATCATTAGTTGCAGCACTTCATCTAAATGATCTAATGAATTCAAGCTGTCATAAAAGGAAACACGATAAACCATTTGAGGCATTCAAATCCTCATTAACACTTTCATTAATTATAGGAATGGGTATATGATGTGTTCCGTCCGTCCATCCCAAATTTGTAAGAGTCATAAAATGAACAAATGTCAACAAATTTCAAAGATGTGTGGTAGAATGAGTTCACAAGCCAGGTCCGGCGGGATGTTTTTACGGGAGTTATTGGACTTTGTTTATTATTGTTGTTGAATTTACCAAATAGCAAATAGACGACATCACAGGGCTCATTTCCACAAATCTCAACAAATTAAAAATATATTTGGTATATGAAATCAATTGATCAGTATCTAGAAGTCCAGCCTGATATTTTCAGCAGAGTTATTGGGCTTGGTTTATTTTTGTGTGTGCAAGTGGACGACGTTACATGGCTCATTTCCACAAATATCAACGGATTTCAAAGATTTTTGGTATATGAGTTCACATGACCAGTAACTAGAACGATTTCGCAAACCAGGTCCAGCCGGATATTTTAAGCAGAGATATTGGACTTTGTTTATTTGTTTGTGTGCAAATGGACGTCACATGACTAATTTCCACAAATGTCAGTACGGTAGTGACATTTGTGGAAATTAGTCACGTGACTTCCATTTGAGTACTGAGTACCTAAAATGAGTTCGCAAGCCAGGCTTTTTGACAAAATCGCTCTTGTTTAGCATATAATGAGAACGCAAACATTATTGAGAATGCACTTCCCCAACTGCACAATTCAACAGGGGCTACCGCGCGACTGCTTGTTGAGAATGAAACAGTCCTTGTATAAATATAAAAAAACCAAAGTTCATTGATCGCTTTGAAAAATATATCTGTTTTATGGTTGAAATTATCAATTTATTTCAGGTTTGGTTACCCTGTCATTCTGTTGACACAGCTACTCGAAGAGCACCCAGACATTCACTTTAATGTGTTCTATGATGTAGGGTGCAAATTTAAAACTTATTTGGAGGTAAGGGAACTCAAAATTTCACTCGTGATTTCACACTGTCATTGGCCACTGCCAGTTTTGGACGAGGGTTTCGTACTTCGGATCATGAATTGACAACCCAAATTTATTTTGTAAGGGGAGCGTTGATTGAATGGTGATTGTTGTACAATGACGATTACTAATCGTCAAGAACCTTAAATCTCTGTACAGGTTAATGCATAATAATTATTATTTAGTTGAGTATATATACAATGAAATACGTAAATGAATTGTCCTGTAATTCAATGTACCAGCGATGGCATGTCAATTACGTAATGTGTTGTAAACTGCCTCCCGTCTTATAACAACCGGGCTTCACACCATAAAGGTTATTAATAACAATTAGGTATTCGACAACTCACAATAATAAGCAACAGAACTGTTGTTTTATTTCGGCGAACATATCATTGACTACTATAACGCACCCCATTACTTCATTAGTTGGTGAACATGTGGTCCTTTATGATGACCAGAGTTACTATAAATTAAATTGAATGAATTGAATGAACCATTGTGTGATCACCTGCATTTTAATCTTAAAGCAAAATAAAAACAGTGAAGTGACATAGAATCAAGAGATTAAAATATTTTTTTAAATGTAATTTAGTCATCAATTGTGAGCTCAGAAAATGAGGATTTAATTTGGCCAAAGTGTTTTTTTATTTGGCTACTAAAAATTACATTTGGCCACTGTTTTTTGGCCATAAGATTTTTTGGTCCAACACAAACACTGCTCGTGTTGCTAAAATATAAACAAACATGTGATATAAGTACACTCCATATTAGTCTATACTGTATGTACATGCAAGATCCAAAGAAATAGCAATTAAGAGGTTTTAAATCAAATGAGGTATATATTCTCAACATGTTAATTGTATACTGTACGGCGATTGATGGTGCAAGAGTAGACATTGAAGTCTTAATACTGAACTTTTCTTCCTGTGCAAATATCACAGAAGTCTTTGCATATGTCAGCTAGTTATATTTATGTTAATATATATATATTTATAGTGTGTGCAACTGTATCACACGTCTCTTCGATAGTCCAATTCAATAGTAATGTTAACACTTTATTGACACAAGTATTGAGTAGGGCACTAATTCTGATCCTCTATTTTAATTCTTATTTTTCTAAAATCAAAAGAGATAGAAACTAAAATTTATCAATCAAAGGTGATATGATCGACTTGTTTCATTTGTAATATTATAAATGGTGATAATTTATTGAACTTGTTTTTCCAGAAACACTACAAGGAGCTGCTAAGCAGGCTGAATTTTGTTGTCCCCATATTCCATGGATATGGGCACAAGACTGACTGTCAGGTGAGTACTAGAAGTTAATTTGATTTCTTAGATGTAGTGATTCTTGTTATCCCATCTTTTCAAAGTCTTTTTGTATGCCTGTTTTTAAAACATGTGTCAAGGACACTGTAGCTCAACTTGGAAAGGGAATAATTTCATCTGTTACAATCAACAGGAATGTGGAAAGTTAAAAGGCCCTGTTCCTATTTATATGTCATTGTTAACATCCATCATAAATTTCATGATCATTCCCATCCACATTTCAATATCAACAGCCATATCAAATTTCATAATGATCCGACCAAAGGTACGACCTGTAGCCCGTGCCAAAGGATTTAGTCATGCAAAGAGTAAAATCCAAGATGGCTGCCAACGGCCATGTTTTTTGGCCGAACAACCCCAGAATGACTCGTTCCCATCTAACTGTTGTTAACATCCATGACAAATTTCATAAAAATGATCCGACCAGGCACAACCTGTAGCTAGTGCTAAAGGAAACTGTTGACGAATCACACACACACAGACGACAAAGCCATGGCAATAGCTCAAACTTGACAGTTTACAGTTAAAGTTGAGCTAAAAAGGAACCTATTATATTGGTCTGTCAGTCTGTTTAAATTTTGGTTCTACATGCCAATTTTAACGAGAGTTAATTTTATGGCCTTTATTGGATTTACTATGGGTGCATTTTGCCATACCTTAGCGATGCTCTTGTTTCTTGATAGATATCATCTTCTGTTCAACTCTTCCTTCATCAGTTCTCTTGTTGCTTCATATCTTAAATCTAAACAACTATGAGATATAATTTGCTTTGTTGTGTTGCATTTTTAGATGTTATACTCCCCACGGAGAATGGAGGGACTTGGCCTCTGTGATGGAGAATTGATGGAAAGATTGTGGGCTTATTTGAGACCATTCTCATCAATTACTAAAGAAATGACACCTTCGCATAGGGAAGATCTCCTCTCGGATGCAATCAGGCGCTATTCATCAAAGAAAGTCCAGAGCATGGGTAAACTATTAGTTGCATTATAATTTTTAACTGATTAGAAGCATTTTTTTTTATCTTAAAGGGACTCCAGGCCTTTGAAGTGGGTTCATGAAATAACAAGAGGTGTGCACTCGAGTGCTAGCATACCCCCACCGTGGCAAATTCAACCCGCATTATCCGTAAATCCAACAAAAAAGATTTTTAACTTTAAAGTCGAAAATGAAATGTAATATTACGAAAAACAGTCTGAGCCAATCCTTAGCCGCATCATGTAGAGATGGTATTGTGAGAAGCATGTATACCAAAAA
Source organism: Siphonodentalium dalli (assembly GCA_032622095.1). Lineage (NCBI taxonomy): Eukaryota > Metazoa > Mollusca > Scaphopoda > Gadilida > Siphonodentaliidae > Siphonodentalium > Siphonodentalium dalli. Next base: position 142,366,109 of record CP136063.1, read on the forward strand.
TTATTGAAATCGGTTCATATTTGTTAAAGTTATTAAGTCGGACAGAATTTTCTAAGTCAAAATAAGTCGAAAATTAGCATCATGCGGAGAGGCAGTCCTAAGGAGATTGCATACAAATTTTTTTTGAAATCGGTTCATAGTTGGTCGAGTTATGAAGTCGGACGAACGGACACATGAGGGAGAAAGCGTGACGGACGGACGGACAGACTGAGTCAATCCAATATACCCCCCATTTTCTTCAAAAGTGGAGGGTATAAAAATTAACAAGGGGACCTTTCCCTGTGTGTATAACTGTTAATATAGTCACATCCAGTAAAACCGACATAAATAGAAACAAAATTATATAGTTGACAGATGTTCTTATATCAATCACAAATATTGCATAGATGTTATTGTCACGTTTGTACCCTTGGTTGTTTAACAAACAATAAAAAAAAGTTATCTTAGGATTTTTTATAGACAAACTCTCAGAAATCCCGTTATCGACAAATGAAAAATTGAAAATGTTCAGTTGCGCTGTGGAATGCGTAGATGAAATTATTGGCATAATCAACAATCAAATTCAAATCACACCAAATTGTATTTTATTCGACCTGCTCTACCCACCACTGTCAGTTCAAAATCAAGCTAATCCATGTTACTTCATGATTGGGAAATGATCAGACAGAAACCGTACATAATATAATTGTTCTTGCAAAGAGATGAATATTTTTCCATCCAGTTAGTAATTTCTCCTAACCTACATATATATGGTCATAATTACCAAATAAGGATTTTTATGATTAATCTTATTGCGATTTGTAAGCGAACCAAATTAGGGGTTTTACAACCGACGTAAAGTGGTTGTTATAGCACTTTTAGTGTAATGTGCTCCAACGACCGCAGCATGGTATCCCTCAATAAAACATTTTCTTGTCTGGGTATGCCGTCTGGGTATATACAAACCAAGACAACTTTATGTGTAGACCTTATGTCACCAAACATATTTGGAATTTAGAAATGTTAGATCATTCCATATTTTCCTATGAAATTCCCTCTAACCTCGACTGAACACATCAATAATTTAACTTATTACATGATCCTATCCTTACTTCATTCAATAAACTCATTCCATAAATTGTGATATTAAGTGTTCGTTTAATAACAGGAAATAGTGCCAGGTAACCGTTAACTTCCGGTTTGTCGTCCGATTACATTATTTACACTACGTCTCAAAATACCATGGCTTCCAATATTTTTCCAACAAATTATAATGAATGAAGAGTTTGAAAAGTTATGTCATTAAATATATACCCTAAAATAGGTCAAAGAGACTTTATTTATCTAGGACTATTACTTTACGCGGACAAACAACACATAGTTAAGTGAAACGACATCGCATGCCTTATAGAAGCCGATGTTAGTTTCTCGTCCTATTTGTTGATTTAGGTATGCTTTGTCGAGGCACTTTGGATCATATAATAAATAGTATCTACAACAATTCGTCCACAATTTATAGCGGAATTTACAATACGAGTCCAGTAAATTAGGTCTGGACCTCGCCAAAGGCTCGGTCCAGACCAAATTTAATGGACTCATTTTGGAAATTCCGCTATAAACGGGACGAATTGTAGATCCTCTAGTTATCAAAAATCTAATTCTAATTTTTTTTACCTGTCAATATATTTCTCCAGATATAACACTTATTCAGCGACTGGCAAAGGCCAAGAAAGTCTTGGAGACTGCTGAGGAAGAAAGGAAGAAGGAAATAGATAAATGTCTACCAGGTAAGCATATTTGTCGGAGTAAGCCCTTGAAATAGCCAAGAAATTGCACTGGCATATGGTATACCCCCATTGTGCATATCAAACATGGGCAGGTAGGAAACCAAATACCTATGCAAATCTCTCTTCTGTAAGATCAATCGTTCAAATAATTTTTTAAAACACCTCAAAAGCTGGACGGTAGAAAATAAACTAATGGCCATAACTCAGGCAAACAAACAGGGATAACCTGATTTTCGCATTAACTTTAGACAGTGTGGCAAGCAACTTGTATATGAAATATTACTGAAATATCTTCAAATTTGTTGGATTTATAAAACTGGACAGAAACAATCAAGAGAAAATTGATGAATAATGGGCCTATCTTAGAGTGAAAAAATGCAATTATTGTCTATTTTCATGAAATGAGGAAATAAAAAGTGTAAGCAATATTCAAAATATAAACAAATCTCCCAGAAGATTTTGATTCATTCAGTTGACAATTTTGAATCAAATCGAATCTCGAACCTGCGTCTGAGTCTAAATGTAGGTTCCTGGTCCTGTATAATCTGTGTTTGACCTCTGCAAGACATAAGCTGTCTCTAGTTGTAAAATAATTATATACTTCTATCTAATCACAGCTTTAGTGACAGATGACATGGTTCGAAACATGATAGAAGAAGAAGGTGCATCATTCATCAACAAACAGATTGGTAAGATATGGGCACACCATCTAGTGATAGTATAATTTACATCTTGGAATCAAAATAGAAATAGAATGACATACTTCAACAAAATCAACTCCTGTTTGTCTAGAATAATACTGTATACAAGTTGATAAAATTCTAAAAAAAAATTATATTTACACAGATCATTCGTAAATTTGAATTCAAATCTTAGGCACTTGCTATTTTGATTAAAATGTGGGTCTGCATATTCTCATGATCCGTTGAAGAGCTGACAACACCATGAGGTGTGAAACAAAATTCAAGGGCACCTCAACACCTACCGTCTATATTGTAACAATTTAACAAAGAAGGTGCATTGAAATGTTGTAAACAATGAACATTGAGTAAATAGTATGGAAATGTGCAATTGTTTACCTTACTGTGTCTAGGTGATGAAAATATCTGATTATTGGAACTAAATTATCCTTCCCTATTCTATATGTATGAATAAGAAATATATGTGAGTCATCACTATAAGTTGAACAGAGGCATGTTTTGATACTATATGCCCAGTTATGCACATGTCTATTATATATTTTGAGACATCCGTATATATGTGTGTAAATATCCTTTATAGACTCTAAAACGGCCCGACCGATAGAGCCCAAACTTCCTGTGTAAGGGTAAAAATCCACAAGAAATGTCATCGGACCATTCGACCACTGCTTCACCCATCAACTGCCACCGTAATGGGGCTTGAGTTAATCGTGTGATATTTAATAAGCGTTCGTATCTGCGATGTTGTTAAAGAGCGTTTATATACACGAGTATAAATACGGCTCAATCGACAGTCTCGGAAATTGGGAATATCGAGACGAAATTTCGCACTTAGGGGTTCCAAGGGACGGGGGAGATTTTCGTCGGGTCAGTTTGTCTGCCCAAGGTGACCTTGACCTTGAAATGGGTACCTACAAATGACCTTGGGGGATAATCTCGGTCGTCAGCAGTCACATCGAAGTGAAATTTGTTATGTATGGTCAACTCGGGACTGGGAATATTTTTGTCCGGTTATTTTGTCCACCCAACATGACCTTGACAGGTATCCGCAAATGATCTTGGGCAATATTTCGGGCATCATGCAGCGGTGGCAGCGACGTGAAATTTGTTATGGTCAACTCGGGACGGGGAATATTTTTGTGCTGTCTGCATGCATGTACAGGGTTACCTTGAAAAAGAAAAATTAATGGATCAACCAAAGCCATGGAACCAATTCTGCCAGTGGCGGGCTAACCTGCTAGTACACAATAAAACAGATATTAACCATAACTAATATGTAGAGCTCATAATCCATTTTTTTTTACAGATGACCTGAACTGGAAAGAAAAATACTCCAAACTACTGACGGACCAAAGCTTCATCAAGTGAGTTATGGCAATCCTTAATGTCATCGTTAATCTTTAAGATAGTGAAAGGATTGCCACCAATAAGATATAATGTGGACAGTTTAATCAAACTTCCTTTTCTGTTGGGAACTCCATGTAAGCAATTTAGTGCACTGGATTGGAAAATTCTATCAACAGTCAAGTTAGAATCAGTGTACAGATTGTCTACTTAAATCACAAAAGTTGAGAAAACAATACACAAATTTCCGTTTTCATTTTGTATTTGCCAGCAGTAGCTTCAAACAAATTACGCTCTTCCATTTCTCCTTATTACATTTCCAGTGCAAATGAACATCTGCTTTCATTTAACAGGAAGAAAATGGAGATCAAACCAAAACTGCCAGAACATAAAAGTTTGTGCAAGGCCTACAGAAAAGTTAGTATAGCAGTGATATTAACCCATTCAGAAATTAACTAATAAATTTGATACAACATTTTTTAGTTAAAAGTCATTTGGCAATTAACAGTTAACTCATTTGGGATTTGATTCTTTTGAGAAAACATTACTCACAGACGAGATTGTTTGCAGAAATGCTAACTTTTATAGCAATTTAGGCGTTTATTCAATGTTGGGTCAGACCATTTGTCACGACAGAATTCTCCACGTGACAACTCATAATATATGGGTGATCATCCGTTGTCTATAAATCTTCCAAAAAAAATTTGTTTGGGTAGATACCACCAAATTGCGACTGGTTGACATGGCAACCAATTTTCGGAAAATTCTGCGTTTGGGGGCTGTAATTTCGCTATACCGGAGATATCTGCATACGACATTTTTAATCAAATGTAATTAATTTCCAAAAATTTGGATCCAGGAATATACTTAGATTGCTCTCGCATCTTGTTCCTTCTGCTAAGGGGTCAAGATTCTGCCATGGTTATTGCGAACCGAAAACTTGTCTACGGCTTAGGCTACTGGGCGCCACCGTTTTGGAACAATGACGTCACGAATCATGGCACGTGACCCCCCATGTGACGCCAAAAATAGGTTACATCTTCATGGACCCCTCACTGAGTGATCGGTCTATATTGAATACATGATACTATGCGCAAAAACATTTAATTATAAAAGATTCATTCGCTCATAACAAGTGCATGAAGTGGGGAAACGGATATATCACGTTGACTTCAGATATATCCGTTTCCCGTCCTAAACGAGTTTAGCTACAACGACCATTTATAAAATGTGAGTTATTATATTCAATGATTAGATACACAAAAGTTGGAATATATTTGAGTCGATGATGCTTGAAATTGTGAATGGACATATGGACTGATAATAATACAACCGTTTTATTCAAAAGGGTGTATAATCAAACTTTTAGCAGGGAAATACACATACCAATGTTTCATATCAAATAATCCAAAAAGCAGTCATCGGTCGGAAATCAAAAACGTTCAAAGTGCATGGGACAAATCTGTCAAAATCTAAGTAGAAAGACGGCGTAACTCATGCAAAAATAATTTGACCGAATCTTATTTGATCTTGGTCTGAGTTTTTAGCTAGGAAATACACATACCAACTTTTGTTCAGATCAAATAATGCAAACTGGAGTGATTAGTTGGAAACGAAAATGTTAACAGACAAATGGACAGACTGATTGCATAATACAACCTTTTTTCAAAAGGGCATATAAAATGGAGCCAACGCTGAATAATAGCTATGTCCATGATCAAAATATGCCTGCATGACCCTCTGATGCTGAATAAAGGCACACAAATAGAATGTTTGGACTCTACGTTGTTACCATATTTGGTTTTATTGGCTAGACACCAGAATAATCAGTCTTAAATTACAAGTCCACAAGGGCCATTAAACTCCGGTATGCATAGGTGGACAACATCTATATTCAAACTTGATCTATTATTTTCATGCCAGTAATCCATATACAACAAATATAATTGGCAAACTATAAGTAAACAAGGACCATACCTCTGATAACAATGGGCAGACTCATGTGCACCCCTATTCGTACTTGATCCATATTTAGTTATTATTCAAACTACAGAATAATCAGAAAATTTTAAGTAAAAAATATATAGAATATTTAAAGTAAAAAATTTATATAACTCCCTCATTAATTGTCAGACCGACCCCAAATTCTAACTTGACCTGCATTTTCTTCATGTGATTAACACACCCAAATATGAAAACTATCAGATAAATTAATCAGATAAGTTATAAATCGAAATAGGCCATAAATAACTGCATCAGATATGGTCGGACCGGATCCGAATCAAACTTGACTGAGAATTATTAATGAAGAGCACACACATACCAAGTTTCATAAAACGTCTCCTTAAAGTTTGGTATTAAACAGTTTTGAATTTCCCACTATTTTGACCTACTCAATTTGAGAATCATGGTTATGTGGGTTATTTGACCAATAAGAAAATTATAATCAGGTTTGGTTGAATTGGAAATCATTTTGAACAGAAATCTGAAAAAGTAACTTGCTTCAATGCTTTGATTTTACTAGCTGTATCGGTTTTGATTTTAATTTAATTTAATTGAAATACTACATCTCATAAATGTCCATCCTTCAGGTAGAAGCTGATCTAAAAAAAATAGAGGCATCAAATAACATTCTCGAACGTTGGACCCAAACTTCAGAAATGCTGAAAGAAAATTTTTCCAGTTTCCAACGAAAGAAGAAACTGGAAAGTTTGAAGTCTTTGAGGACACTGGCAAGGGAGAGACAATTCCTGTTATCACTCAAACAGAAGTACACAGGTAAGAGAATTCCCATGCACATTATAGATAGATGACCAACAAGTAAGGCCCCTGCAATTCCGGAATAATATTTTCGATTTGATTTTAGATTCCACTTGGATACATAATCATGATTCTATTGATTCGGTAAACGTACATCATCTCTGCAGACATTTGGCCAAAACACAATGTAAATTGGTTGACGAAATATTAGAATCAAATTAATTATCCATCAATTATAACTCAGGTTTATCAAGAGTTATTCTTGGGATCACCACTGACAGTTGACGTTAACTACTATGAGGACATTCAGCAGAGCATTTAATAGTTTTGTTGGGGTTTTCATAACATCAGGAGTCTATTCTATTGTGCGATGGTTTTTTTTTTGGACAATTTTATGAGTTAAAGGTACCCAATCTGATTAAGCACCCCTAGATTACTATTTATTTGGCCTCAGGGGTAAAAACTATTTGATTCGAGGAACCCATCCATCAAAGCTCGGAGTTACCGGTATTAGATATTGATTTTTGAAGTTAGTAATTTTCTCGAGATATGTACAAATAATTTCACCAGAAAAACTTATTCAAACAGACGAAGATGGATAACTCTAAAATCAAGTGTACTAATAACCCAATATTGACTGAGACCATCTTTTTGACGGCGTGTTTCTGGGCCAGAAAAATAGAAATATCAAAACTTCAAAATTGATATCTGATCACTCTGAGAGTTGATAGGTGGTAGGTTCATCGACTCGAATCAATTATTTATTATCCCCGAAGCCAAAGAAATAGTAATTTATGAGGGCCAGTTTGAATTGAGTACCTTTAAATGCTAGAAGTTTTAAGTCAATGATCGAACTAGGTCTACTATGAGAAATGTGTAGTGTACTAAGAATTCTTGAGAGAATCGGATCGAAACCGATACTCAAAATCTATTTGATACGATTCGATGCATTGCCCAGTCGCTGACATCATTGGACATCAGTATAATTTGAAGAGCTACATCAAAAACTAACAAGAGACAACTGGTGCAAAATACCAGATTGGAAAATTATTTCACCGACAGAAATAACATTTTAAATTTGAATAGGACATCAAAAAGTGCATACAATGTCATGTATAGTAGATGCCCATGACCATACATTATTAGTTTTATGCTAATTTATTGCTAATTTATAAGTCTATGTAATATTTTGAATGTATGATATCAAATATTATGTGCTGACATACTGAACCTTATTTTCAACAATTATCACAGTATTCACCAAGTTCAATAAATGAATATTCTACAGAAAAGAGGCAGTATAACGACAAAACTGGCTGATTTCAAATTGGCACAGATGCTCAAGCTTTATTGATGGTTGTCGACATATATTTTCTGACCCCCCCCCCCCCCCCCCCAAGAACTAAATGAGCACTTCATACCTTGAACAAATTGTACATGCTTCTAAGTTCTATTCATTACCAAGTGAATTTGTCTTAATTTTAGGAGGACAAACTGTTACAAAAAGGATCTCGGGTCAAATAAATAAACTGTGCCGCACCATAAGAGAAAAAATTGAGGGCAGTAACAGTAATTGGGAATATTCAGAGCTGTTAGATCCAAATTCAGACCTGTACAAGAGCGTTCAGAATGAAGTGGCACAGGTTAGTCTATGGTAGATTTATATAAGAGAATACATTTCCGCAAATTTCAGGAAGCTCCAGTCAAGGAAGGGTTAATAAATAAAACAAATAACTTTACTACTGGCACAAGCGGGGAAGATAAAAATAGATAGTAATTCTAGCAATTGTGTGGTTGATTGTAATTATAATATCACAGATTATGCACAAGTAAATACTTGTTTTTAATTGACCGACTTAAATACTTGTCTGGAGACAACTTTTGGTATAAATTAGATAGAGGCGTGACTGTCCCAATGGACTAAGGATACCACCCCCCCCCCCCCTCCTCATGTAATTTTTAAAACACTAAGATGTTTCACATTTCAGTAAACATTCAGTTTACATAATAACATAAAAGATTACAATTGAAGGTGCACAACCCTAACCCCAATTCTAAACCTATTGATTGAAAAATTTAGGAATAAAAATCTCGGACAAAATTATACATGTTGCGAAGCCATTCAGAGTCGAAAAAGGGAAATTTATATCTATTATCCAATTAAAATTGTTATTACTTCTTTAATTTCAGAATCAAAACGTATGCCAAGCAAGCAGGCGAATCTTTATTGATTCAACTCTTTTGGCGACCAGGGCAAGGGAAGAAATCCATATGGCTGAGAACGACATTGGGGCGTTTCTGCAAAATCTTGGGAGAGAAATAACCAGGAACCGTGAAGCTCTCGACATGATGATGGAACCAGAAACAAGGATAGAAGCTGGGAAGCGCTCACTTCTAAAAAAGAAAGAGAACAGGCTCTCCAAAAAAATGAAAGACACAGAGATGTATTTGGGTAAATTTGCTGGAGGAGATGAAGAAGACATTGAAGATATTGAGGAGATTCAGCAATGTTTTCATCAATGGCAGTTGGAAGATGATGAAAATGAAGATTTTGAAGAGTCTGATGATAACTCTGAAGTGATGTGAACATTTTATCTCATTGCCATCTCATGCACAAAATTTACCAGTCCCACTAAACTACAAACACGTATGAACATAAACAGATCAAAAAAGTGGAACACAATAAAGGGGGGATTTGGGTTTGAGGGGGCGTAGAGGTCCATTCTATGTAATTATGTATTTTTATTTCATTGCACTCCTCGCATTTCATTTCGATATATCAAAATGTTGGACGTTTCCGGTTGGTCACATGGACACTAATTTTGAGTCTCAATGTATAATTTTTCTCCTTTTGCCATATAATATAGGACTGTGGCTGTATTTTTGCATTGTTGGTATCTGCTTGACATAGATTAAGCAGGGAATGGGTATGATAAATCAAGAATTGGTGGGATATCCCATTCTATTTTCACATATTCAGGAACCTTTGGAAACTTGACCCAAAATTTTCATGACAATTCAAACTTGTTTGGCCCTTCAAATCATTATCATCATAGTTTAACAAATTTGCTTTGATCAAAACTATTATAGTTTTAAAAACTTCCCATGCTGTCTACCGATACAACAATGCAAAACAAGAACAATTTTGGAGTAACCCATACCGCAAAATTTTAGATAGATCTAGAGTGATCGGTTCATGACCCCTTGTGTTACATGAACATCCATGAACCGGGGATCACAAAATAGAGAAGTTGGATGTTTATGCTAGAATATTCATGAACAATCTTGCACTATTTACGAATTCCATGAACTATTCATGAAGAATTCATTAATGATAATTAACATAATTTCATAATTTTGAATCTTATTCAAGAGAGAAATTTCTAAATAATATACAGTAATGCCCTAAGTAATAGACCTCTTAACCAGAGCCGAGAGCTTTCAGATGAATGGCAACAAACCAATTTTTCGACTAAATCCTGAAAAGTTGCCCATAATTTTGCTTTGGTTAAGAGGTAGATTACTTAGGGCATTACTGCATCTTATATTCACCATAAATTGCTAAAAAAGTATGATAGAAATTATCAATCTTGGATGTTTATGCTAGAATATTCATGAACAATCTTGCACTATTTACGAATACCATGAATATTCATGAATTTTTTGTCATTTTTTGTCATTTTGAAATAATGAATAGTTATGACCATTTATGAAGAATTCATTAATGATAATTAACATAATTTCATAATTTTGAATCTTATTCAAGAGAGAAATTTCTAAATAATATACAGTAATGCCCTAAGTAATAGACCTCTTAACCAGAGCCGAGAGCTTTCAGATGAATGGCAACAAGCCAATTTTTCGACTAAATCCTGAAAAGTTGCCCATAATTTTGCTTTGGTTAAGAGGTAGATTACTTAGGGCATTACTGCATCTTATATTCACCATAAATTGCTAAAAAAGTATGATAGAAATTATCAATCTTGGATGTTTATGCTAGAATATTCATGAACAATCTTGCACTATTTACGAATCCCATGAATATTCATGAATTTTTTGTCATTTTGAAATAATGAATAGTTATGACCATTTATGAAGAATTCATTAATGATAATTAACATAATTTCATAATTTTGAATCTTATTCAAGAGAGAAATTTCTAAATAATATACAGTAATGCCCCAAGTAATAGACCTCTTAACCAGAGCCGAGAGCTTTCAGATGAATGGCAACAAGCCAATTTTTCGACTAAATCCTGAAAAGTTGCCCATAATTTTGCTTTGGTTAAGAGGTAGATTACTTAGGGCATTACTGCATCTTATATTCACCATAAATTGCTAAAAAAGTATGATAGAAATTATCAATCTTGGATGTTTATGCTAGAATATTCATGAACAATCTTGCACTATTTACGAATCCCATGAATATTCATGAATTTTTTGTCATTTTTTGTCATTTTGAAATAATGAATAGTTATGACCATTTATGAAGAATTCATTAATGATAATTAACATAATTTCATAATTTTGAATCTTATTCAAGAGAGAAATTTCTAAATAATATACAGTAATGCCCTAAGTAATAGACCTCTTAACCAGAGCCGAGAGCTTTCAGATGAATGGCAACAAACCAATTTTTCGACTAAATCCTGAAAAGTTGCCCATAATTTTGCTTTGGTTAAGAGGTAGATTACTTAGGGCATTACTGCATCTTATATTCACCATAAATTGCTAAAAAAGTATGATAGAAATTATCAATCTTGGATGTTTATGCTAGAATATTCATGAACAATCTTGCACTATTTACGAATACCATGAATATTCATGAATTTTTTGTCATTTTTTGTCATTTTGAAATAATGAATAGTTATGACCATTTATGAAGAATTCATTAATGATAATTAACATAATTTCATAATTTTGAATCTTATTCAAGAGAGAAATTTCTAAATAATATACAGTAATGCCCTAAGTAATAGACCTCTTAACCAGAGCCGAGAGCTTTCAGATGAATGGCAACAAGCCAATTTTTCGACTAAATCCTGAAAAGTTGCCCATAATTTTGCTTTGGTTAAGAGGTAGATTACTTAGGGCATTACTGCATCTTATATTCACCATAAATTGCTAAAAAAGTATGATAGAAATTATCAATCTTGGATGTTTATGCTAGAATATTCATGAACAATCTTGCACTATTTACGAATCCCATGAATATTCATGAATTTTTTGTCATTTTGAAATAATGAATAGTTATGACCATTTATGAAGAATTCATTAATGATAATTAACATAATTTCATAATTTTGAATCTTATTCAAGAGAGAAATTTCTAAATAATATACAGTAATGCCCCAAGTAATAGACCTCTTAACCAGAGCCGAGAGCTTTCAGATGAATGGCAACAAGCCAATTTTTCGACTAAATCCTGAAAAGTTGCCCATAATTTTGCTTTGGTTAAGAGGTAGATTACTTAGGGCATTACTGCATCTTATATTCACCATAAATTGCTAAAAAAGTATGATAGAAATTATCAATCTTGGATGTTTATGCTAGAATATTCATGAACAATCTTGCACTATTTACGAATCCCATGAATATTCATGAATTTTTTGTCATTTTTTGTCATTTTGAAATAATGAATAGTTATGACCATTTATGAAGAATTCATTAATGATAATTAACATAATTTCATAATTTTGAATCTTATTCAAGAGAGAAATTTCTAAATAATATACAGTAATGCCCTAAGTAATAGACCTCTTAACCAGAGCCGAGAGCTTTCAGATGAATGGCAACAAGCCAATTTTTCGACTAAATCCTGAAAAGTTGCCCATAATTTTGCTTTGGTTAAGAGGTAGATTACTTAGGGCATTACTGCATCTTATATTCACCATAAATTTCTAAAAAAGTATGATAGAAATTATCAATCTTCCAGTAAACTTGCATATTCATCATGCAGATGGCTTCATTGAAAGGTGGAATTCACATAACTATATAAATGAAATATTATTTTATTTATCAAAACATCTTTTGTAAGTGGAATCTGGCATACTTGATTATTTGGACTATGTTTATAAAACTATTTCCTTAATTATAAAAACTACTTAATGTTTTCCATATCAAAATGTACTCGTTATTCTAACATATTGATATTATTTATCCCTTTGTATACTTACTTTAATTTGCAATAAATTGTTTAATAGTATGAAGAGCACATTTTCTCCCAGTAAATGCAGATTCATTCCTAGGTTGATATTTATGAACCGTTAATGATTGATCGGATAGCAGTCTTGGGAAGGGAAGAATCTTAGGTAAAATAAGACACCTTGATAGATAGATCAAGATGATATATGCTTCATTGACTGGAGACTTGTTTGAAACAAACAGTCAAATTGATTATTGTTAAAGGTACTCAATCCGATCAGACTGTCCCCATACGGCGAAGACACAACAACATTTCTTCAAAATATGCTTTAGTTATCGTAATCTATTTATTGCAAAAAAATAATGCTAACCACTGTCAACCATGGTATCAAATTTCCCAAAACTTGTTATTTATGAAGATTTTGTTTAACAAAATAAGGCCGTATTATCACTATAGTATCATGAAATGTGACCGTATTACCACTTGATTTTAGAGTTGTCAATCTTCATCCGCAGTTTTGTCCGAAACCCTCCGTTTGACCACGCGTTTCTGCGCCACATATTATTACACATCGAGAAATAACAAACTTAAAAAATTTATGAGCATCTGACTGGATTGAGTACCTTTAAATGTTTATAGTTTGGAAATTTTAAGTTCTCCCTCTTAACAGGATATAACACTAGTGCATCACCATCCAATACATGAACATCATTGTCTATGCTATGCATCAAAACTGTGGAATTATTTTATCACCTTATGTGGCCGGCAACATCAAAATAGGCCTGCTGGAGCAAATGGATGCAACAGGAGATTTGAAACCCAGAGATGATGCGCTTATGATTAGAAAAAGAAATTAGGAAAGAGAATATGTCAAACAAATTCTACATTTCCAAACTACTTCAATACATATTGTAAAATGAAATGTTTTCACTTAACTCCAATAAAATAAGGTTTCCAATAATATTCTATATAGCTGTCTCTAGGAATAAAATGTCGAACAAAATTATGCATGTTGCAGCATGTTGTGAAAAAAAAATTTAAGTAGAAAAAGAGGGATAACTCCATGACCATCCAAAAATGTCAGACAGACATCATAATCGCAGGTGCAGAGGTTCCCATGGTACTAAATATCTGCCAAGTTAAAAAAAAATATTGACCTAAAAATGTAGGAATAAAAGCTCAGACATGTTGTGAAATTTTCTAAGTTGAACAAGAGCTTAATTGATCTGTATTTTCGACTGGTAAACTAATATACCAAATTTGATTCAGTTCACATGATTCAAACCAAAGTTGTCATCTGGAAACCCAAAAATCAGGTAAAATCTAAGTCGAATAAAAGGTCGGCCGACCACAGTGTCCCCCAACAACGTGGCAAGTCGATGGCCGCTTTGTTAAAGAAATTTTTTTAAATGTCGATGGCCGCTTTGTTAAAGAAATTAAACCAGAGTTTCAAATCTCTACATTTAAAACTGTAGGAGGAGTTGATTACACCATGAAGGTACCCAATCTCATCCAAAAGGCAAAAATGTTCCAAATTTTCTAAGTCGAAAACCCCCCAAAAATATGGAAAAAATGATATTTTTTAGCTATATAGATGTTGCAAATCATCAACATGTTAGGAACAATATTCCAGAGTTTCAAATCTCTACATTTAAAACTGTAGGAGGAGTTGATTACACATTGAAGGTACCCAATCTCATCCAAAAGGCAAAAATGTTCCAAATTTCTAAGTCAAAAACCCCCCGAAAATATGGAAAAAATGATATTTTCTAAGTTGAAAAGGGTTAATAACTTTGTCCAAAAAAAAATTCCCGTCATCTATATACAAGTTGCACATCTTCAATATAGCGGCAACAATATTCTAAAGTTTCAAATCTCTTCTAGGATGAAAACTGTAGGAGTTGATTACACCATGAAGGTACCCTCATACTGAAAATTATAAAAAATGTTGAAATTTTTCAAGTCGAAAAGGGTTGATAACTCCGTCAAAAAATAATTTTTCCGTCATCTATATACACGTTGCACATCTTCAATATATGGGCAACAATATTCTGAAGTTTAAAATCTCTGGGATGAAATCTGTAGGAGGAGATTACACCATGAAGGTACTCAAAAATGTGACGGACGAACGGACGGAGCCTGTTTCTATAGTCAGAAGGGGACATAACTCAGTCAAAATCATACGGGCGAAACCCATATTCGAACTTGATCGGTATTTTGTTGTGGTAAACTAACCTACCAAATTTGGTTCAGTTCACTCGATTCAATCTGAAGTTACCATCCGGAAACCAAAAGCGGACGGACGACGGACTAACACCGACTGACGGACGGACGGAAAGCCCGTTTACAAAATACGACTGTTTTTATTCAAACGGGATTATAAAAATGGGGCTACTCCGTCATAATCGCAGGGGCCCAGGTTCCTGTTGTGGTTAACTGATGTCTGTGCCAAGTTTCACGGAAAATGATAAAAAACGACTGAGAAATACTCCGGACAAATTTGTGTCCACGGACAAGCGAATTCAAGTAGCCACTAATTACATTCATAATTGTATTTAGTCGGAGTGGCATCTAACCAAACGTGATAATAACCCTATAAGTATAACGCAAATACAGCCATACCGCAGACAACTCCGTCTTATCCAGTTGAAGTGTCCCGCGAAATCATACACACACGAGGCCAACAGTTGCAATGCACATATTCCATTGCATTTGTATTGCGCATATTTTGTGTACATATCGAAATGCCATCGCAAGACATGAACTGTTCTTCCACTCGGATCATGCAAGTTTGATAATTGCTCCAGATTTCCGATCAGTTTCTGGTCCTTCCATTTTAACGACAGCGTATAGGCCTACTAATTAGAGAACGAGTTGCCCTGTCACCACCATCCATGCAATGACAATATATTCTTATAGCAAATAGGCCTAAACCCATGATATCGATTATAAAATGAAGCAGACTTATAGCGCTATCATTGAATTGCATGATGAAAACCGGAGTCACATCCTATTTCCGATTCGCGTACGAATTGTGCTGCTATGTAAGAGGCCAGGCCAAGGATACGGGGCATCTTTATAATTGGAAGCTCTGCGTGAATGTTAATCTCCTCAAATAGATCTGATATATTTATCCATCAGCGGACTTGAAACAATAGACTATGACTATTCTTCATAAAAAAAGGGCCTACCACTATTGTTTGACGATCTAATCCAAATCGTAGTTTGCCGATTAACTGTTTAATCTCACATGCGAAACGCCGGAGTAGGGGTGCCCACATTTGGCGATCCCATTTTTAAATGGTTTCAAACTTTATGGTGCTAATTTTACACGCCATAGAAATAAATAACATGTCTCATTGGTCTGCCGCTATGACTTTAAATAACGATCATACATTCTTTCAATCCACAAAAGAAAATAAACGGCAGACCGTCTTGTATTTGTTAAATTCGGTATTTATGATCGATGTTGTAATGTCAAATTTATGTGTCTCATTGTACCCCGTCACGGGGCCCGTGTGTGGCCGGGCATAATGCGACGAATTGGGTAGGTCGATCGACGGGGAGTAATGGTGTTCAGAAATTGGTGCTTTCCAGGCAAGTGTGCGTAATATAATATGCATACTAGAAATATTTATCTATAACTTGTAGTTTAATAATTTGTGCCCTTCCGGTACGCGAAACGTTATATAGTAGCCTATCTACTATAATCTAGGCCTACATCGTCATGAGCATGGCGTACCCGGTACCGTACGCACACTTACCGGTACATCATCTAGCCCTATACATCACGAATAATTGGTCCATTTATGCTTGCTCCAATTTAAGTATGGGGCAATTCGTGTAGACTGTATACTGTTCACCCATCATGCATGAACGTTACACGTACGACACCGTACTTTGGAACTCCGAGTTAAGAGTAGACTTAAGTTTTAATTTCCGAGAACCAATTCTTATTTGCAAGTATTCTGAAGTTTAGGCCTACATTTACGCTACCCATGACTTGGCAACCGATTGACCACTTGGCAAACCGGAATGTTGTCGTCATTATATAGAAAAATACTAGTATAATATTTAAATAACAAATATGCATTCAATTATTTGCGAAATCGAGATCGCACAATTGTTACTTCCTGGTTGAAAATTTGTCTTCGGCGTCTCTTGTTGTCATGGCACTTAGACTTAGTGTCAAGGTCATTTAATAAAAGTTACTAAACAATTTGAAGATCGATTTCACAAAATTGTTGAAATAGCTATTAGAATGAAAAGAAATTAATTATATGGAGTAATCACTTTATTTGATTGTTTAGATATGGTGTACCATATCATAATGAGCCAATTTAATTATTTATTATTAAACAGCACATTTTATGAAATTATGATGACCTCAACTGTACCGGAACTACAACATCTAAGTTCTACGAATACAGATTTTGTCGGATCCACAAATTCGCCACGTTTTCTATTTAAAAAATATCACCTATACAATCGTTATTGATCTTGGAAATATTAACTGAAATAAGATCAGTGACTACCTGGGATATATTTACAGAATATCAAGAGTGAATATACACCAGATCTTAATAGTATACCATTTGTTTTATATAGGAAATTAGATATTTACTTTTGCCATTATAATTTATATAATGTTAAACGTTTGTTAAGTTACAGTTAACAATACTGAGTTTTAACCTACAATTCCAATTCATAAATGATAATGTCTATGGGAGGCCCTTTTCACATTTATTATTTATTTACACTTAAGCTCAAATATTTGCGCTTAAGCGCAAATAACCTCTATCATTTGCGCTTTTAAAAGTGCAAATATTTATGCTTAACCGTAAATCATTTGCGCTTAAGTACAAATAGATCATATTTGCACTTAAGCCCAAATCATTTGCACTTAAGCGCGAATAAAAATCAATATGCATTGATCCCCCCCGAATTGATTTTAAATGGCACAGGCCTAAACACTATCATGTGACTATGGGAGGCCGTTTTCACATTTATTATTTATTTGCGCTTAAGCGCAAATAACCTCTTATCATTTGCGCTCAAGCACAAATATTTATGCTTAAGCGCAAATATTTACGCTTAAGCGTAAATCATTTACGCTTAAGCGCAAATACAAATTAATATTCATTGATTCCCCCCCTATATAGGCCCACCATATGAGGGAAGCAATCCCCCAGTAACCCTTAGATCCCATTTATGACTGTTCGTTTTCCGATAAAAAAAGACCGTCGCGTGTCTTTTATCACAAAACGAACAGTCACGTGACTTTTAAATGGCTATTCCAGGGGGGGGGGGCCGGAAAAAAACTGCAGACACAAGGTGGAAAAAACTGTTTTCTTCGGTTTGGGTACCCCCCCCCCCCAAAACAGCAAAAATTGCAGTTTTTTTTACCCCCCCCCCCCCCCCGGTACGTTGTGTCCCGCAGTTTTTTTCCGGCCCCCCCTGGCTATTCTCTTGATTTTAGTCACCGTAGCATAGATCTATATTTTGATGGATATCAGTAACTTAAATAACGATGTGATGATATGAAACCCGATGGGTCGCCGAAATTCCATTTGAATGCATGAACACAAAGAAAATCTCGTTTGTCGCCGAAAACTAACCATCTCAGATCGAATAGCCACCATCTCGTTTATCGGAATTCCACCGTCTCTTTATCAGAATGCAACCGATCCTCACGTCGCAGTTCTCCCCAAGTTTTTTACCAAATTTGGTTGCCATTTTGCAAGCCATCATGAGTAATTTTGTCTAAAACACCTCAGTGTGATACACATAAAACCCATATCAAGACAATAAACACCTTTGATAACAAAGATAAAGCCTATTTACTTTAATAAATGGTCCAAACCTGCCGATTTTGATGTCTAGCTTGGGATAGAACAAAATTGAAGAATTTTAGTATTTTCAGTGACTAAAATAGTAAGAATTAACAAAGATGCATCAGAAATGTTAGTATTCAATGCCAATGGCAATGGTGATGTTTTGTGAAATTTTATACCATGTTCTGTAAAATCAGATCATTGAGCAATCGGAAGGGGTGGGGACCTGCCCACCCCCAATAGTACTTAATCCTATACATGTAGCATTAAGTAATATTGGGGGTGGAGTCAAATTTTTTTCTGGGGACCTGTGGTGGGGACCACATGAATGGCATATATTGATTGAATAATGGTCAGTTAACACACAAAATAAAGTCACAATTTTCTATGGGTTCGAAACAGCATCAACTCATCTTATAGATATTACGGTACTAGTAGTAAAAAATGTAAAATGTTCAACTTTGGGTTCCATTTTGGTAGCCATCTTGGAAAGGGGGGGGGGGGGGGGTTCCAATCAAGGTTGTGTTATGTCTTAGTTTCTCAAAATTGTATAATTTTCTGTCCGTGTCACTCGATTTGCTCCCGTACTCTAATTTAACCCAAACTGGTATAACGGCGTAAATCTGATGCCACGATATATCGTATAAGGACTTATTTCAAGAAGTAATGTAGTATAGACAACCAATAGACGCCAGTGTGGATTTTGGATATGTTCCTGAGGCATAATATTTTTTTCTCTTCATTCCAGCAATTTCAAAGAGTCAGTGATGGCAAGTGTTAATATGGCAAAGTGAGTATTCTGCATCTGTTTGTGAAAAATATTCCTTGTATCTCAACTCTAAGAGGGTTGCTCAATATTTTATTTTCATTCAGAACTTTAATAATATCTAGCTTACACACTTCTAATCTGCAAATTCAATATATAAGAGAGACCATTATGGGCCTCCTGGAGTTTTGAAAGCACCATGTATTTTATTATACATGCGAGGCTCCCTATGGAAAACTCGCATACGTAAGAGAATGCATTGGCACAGGGTTTTTGCAAAATTTCAGGAAGCTCATGGAAGAAGAATTCATTTAAAATGGACAATTATTTACTAACTATTTATATTATCATATATCGATGAGATAGGGTCTTGCGAATATTCGATATGAGATTCGAAAGTCAAATTCGATTATAATTCTTATTGTACATCACGAATGTACGCATGCTATTAAATATATTATTTATGGCCAGTAATTAGTCACCAGATTAGAACCACTAAATACGTCTGAATTCTAGCGTTGAACATGGTTGCCAAAAGCTCTGAAATCGCCGTTGGACCGACGACGCACGTAAATTATAATAACTATGAGACTGAGCAACTGCTAGCGTTATCCGCCGACTGTCTATCTCAGGTTCCGCGTTATTTGTATGTGACATCGTTGATGATGTAAACTACACGTGTTTCAGGGGTCGAAAAGTGCATGTTGGTGGAGTTTTCTTTTGAAGTTGACTGTCAGTTTCGGAGCGTTCCGCACTTGACAATAAGTCGTCCGTTATTCATGTTTATTTTAAACATGATAAGCTTCTGCAGGCAGTGCAAGAACTTACACGTGTGACGAATACAACATGGTTTATAAATCGCAAGCATCTGGGACAACGACCCATCTATGGAATCATCAGTTCCAGAAGCACCCAGTACTACATAAACAGGCTACCCTGCGACTGATGTTGCATCTTCAAGTTTACAACAACAGGCGTTTCCGAATGCCCATTTGCAATTTTGCATGTACATGCAAACTGTACAAACTTTGCGTGATTTTAGTTCCGATATGCCGGTTATATATTAATCGTCGTGACGTCCGCATGGACGTTTTGATCTGTTTTTTTTTTCTTCTCGACAATAATCAATTGAAGTTAATAGTATCGCAATCGACGGTTGATCGCCACACAAGTTATGATGGAACTTCATAGAACGTTTCAAACATCATCTAATCATTGGCAAAACATACCTAATTGAGAATGCAACACACATGTATAATTCTCAATTCGATTCGAATTCTCAATTCGATTCGATCAAAATCGATAATTCGCAGGACCCTACGATGAGATGGATTATAAATAATACAATATAAATATCCTATTTATTTTTCATCTCATTAGTCCAATAAAGATTTACTTTAACCATTACTTCAGAAAGAAAAGGACAAACATGACTCAGTTTCTCCCTATGCTGATGCAGGAGTATGAGAATGGGTTGTGTTCATCCAAGTCTAAAGAAAATAAAAAGAAAATCCAAGAGATAGCAGAAAAGACTCCTGGATTGGAAGAGCACCATATCAAAGTAGACTAATTTAAATTAGATCGATTTTCTTTGAAATAAAATTTGAATTTGTATTCATAATTTAACATCACTATTGGTTTATTTCACTATTTTATTGTATACATGTGTTTTTTTATATACGTTGACATATGATGTCCATTTCAAGCTTGCTCCAAATTGAGTACATACATCTCAATGTGCCATTTTGATCGATTAGAAATGAGAATATGTTCACGCTCACTGAATTAAGCAAATTTGAAGCAATGAACACTCATACTGAGTCCTTGCTTCCATAAATCTGACAAGTGTTATATAAAGGATCTACAAGTCGTCCCCAGTTTATAGCAGAATTTACAAAATCAGTCCAGTAAATTAGGTCCAGACATAATTTAGGGGTCAATTTACTGGGAACGTTTGTAAATTCCACTATAAACTGGGAACGAGTTGCAGATTCTATTTATTTTTTACATGATCCAAAATCTTGATAAACATACTTAAATCAACAAATAGGATGTGAAATTTACATCAGCTTCTCTAAGGCCTGCGATGGCTTTTCACTTAACTATGTGTTGTTTGCCATGTAAAGAAATAGTCCCAGATAATCATATTAAATAAGCTCTTTGACGTATTTAAGATGTTTTTCGGTCAATATCGTGAGTAACTGACATTGAAATGAATTGCAATCTGTCACATCAGAAAGCTAAATTAAAACAAAGAATGGGACTCCAAGTGTATCTGGAAGGTCTGATGCCGCTTTCGATCAGCAAAATTGTAATTCCATAGATGATCAGAGGGCGTTTTCATCTATAAATCCTGAATACCATCTGTAGTTATATGGTTTGAAAATAAGACAAATAACACAATATACCTTAGACTATACTCTTTCCCTTCACAGAACTGGATTAAAAATCACAGACAGGCCCTGGAAGACAGGACAGTGAAAAAGAAAAAACAACCATTGATGGGGCGCAGAGTAAGCACGTGGAACGTTTTTGCTTCCGAATTTCACCGAAATGAAGGTAATTATAAGTCTTCTGTTCAATTTTTCTGAAGAGGTCATCCAGCTAATTTTAACATGAATAATGTTGAATTTTATTTCTTTGCCCGCTGGAAGCTTATCAGACTGTTAGTTGTGAAATTTAATTTATTCTTGAGCAATAGATTACAATCTAAAGATCACAAAATTTATGGAATTTTATCATATTCTAGGTAGGGACCTGCGAATATTCGAGATTCGATTCGATGTCGATATCGGGCACCCGATTCGAGATAGACACCGAATCGGTCCGCTGATTCGGATATTTTCGAATCGGTGTTACTTTGGTGTAGTGTCGTTTTTTGCGTCTAGATAACACATGCCAAATGGCATAAAATCACCAAAAACAATTAAGTACATGGTTACAATGTTAGCGATCATAGGTAATTTTGAATGTATGCCGTTCAGAATAGACGTGCATTATTCAAATTATGTGCTGCGATCGCAATCCGTGACCGTGATCAATCGGCGCATATATATTCGTAATCTTCATCGACACTATATAACTTATCTTCACGGTGCGCTACAGAACATAGATTGGAATCAAAAATAAACCTTGAGCAATCGATCTAGTACATTAACAAGTGCACCGCTGGGCGGAGGTAACGCCCCCGACTGTACAATCAGAGAAACTTTCTGGTTAAGCGCTATAAAAATGCCACATGTTGTTCTATATTAGCTTCAAATTTGTTCTGGTGCCACAAAAATAGAAGGAAAACTGAATTTTATAAAAAAAAAACTGAATTTTTTAAGTCGAAAAAGGGTCATAACTCTCACAAAAATTATCCGATTGAACCGAAATTTTACCTTGACCTGTATTGCGATATTGGTAATAAACAAAAAAACGGGTTTTGCAAATAAACAATCCAAAATCAAGTTATCATCTGGAAACCAAAAAAAGTAGCAGAAAACCTGAATTTTCTAAGTCCAAAAAGGAGCGTAACTCTGGAAAAAATGGGCGGACGAAACCACGGCTATGGGGAAATCTTGTCCCCCCGGCTGGTCTATTGGCATACCAAAGATCAACAGAATTGAATTAGCGAAACCAAAGTTATGAGTTGAAACGTTCGTATGCCACAGAAAACTGAATTTTCTAAGTCCAAAAAGGGGCGTAACTCTGGAAAAATGGGCGGACGAAACCGCAGTTATGGGGACATCTTGTCCCCCCGGCTGGTCTATTAGCATACCAAAGATCAACTGAATTGAGTTAGCGAAACCAAAGTTATGAGTTGAAACGTTCGTACGGATGGAAGGACGGACGGACGGAGGGCTCCACTATATACCCCCAAATCTCCATCGGAGATCGGGGGCATAATAAATGGACGTCATTATGTGCGACCAGTTATCTGCGACACTGCCGGCAGAATTCTTAGAAATTTCATAGTTTCTGTTTACCGGGAAATCGAGCGGCTTGCAGTTTTGATCCATTGAATCTTGTTAATAACATATGACAATTGTAATTTATGTCTGTTTTCTGGGACCCCTCTCTGTGAAGACAACTACTGTGAATATGTGGTGTAGGTGTTTGGTCTTTTGTGGGGTGAAAAACAGATAACTACCGTTATTATCGGACAACAACAATTATATAGCCGAACAGTGTACCCAAACTCAAGTGTTTCAAATCTTTAATATCTTCATTAAATAATGTAGACTAATTGACTTCCATCCCATGGGGTTTGTGCTGTACGTCGATTGAACTGTCTTTAAGTGTCTTACTGTCACTTCTTCTGTCATGTTCGCCATGACACAGCTAAAAAGAAATTCAGTGCAACATATCCCAAACCGTCCATGAGACTGAGAGTGACTTGCTTGTGTCATGATTTTTCTAAAACAAAAACCACACAAGTTCCAACAAATGTTTAAGGAGATTAACATAGTTATATAATATCTAGTGGGTTTTGCAGTTTTTTTTGTCATTCAACACTGAAATAAACACTGGTAGACAATGTCAGTCACTAGCTGATTCGATTCGAGATTCGATTCGATGTCGATATCAGGAAGGAGATTCGATTCGATGCAAAATCCCTGATTCGCAGATCCCTAATTCCAGGTCTATGAAGTTAATTGGGGTTTTGGGTCTCTTTCAACAGCTATAGTCATATTGTGTCTATATATTCAGGCTATGACATTCATTTATTATACCCCCCGCAACGAAGTTAGGGGGGGGTATACTGGAGTCAGCTTGTCCGTCCGTCCATCCGTCCGCGGACACAAATTTGTCCGGAGTTTTTCTCAGTCGTTTTTTGATCAATTTCCGTGAAACTTGGCACAGACATCAACCACCATGGGAACCTGTGCACCTGCGATTATGACGTCTGTCGGACTTTTTTTGGTGGAGTTATCCCCCATTTTTCGACTTTGAAATTTTTCGCAACATGCATAATTTTGTCCGAGCTTTTATTCCTACATTTTTCGGTCAATGTTTTTTAATCTTGGCACTGTTATTTAGTACCATGGGAACCTGTGCACCTGCGATTATGACGTCTGTCCGACATTTTTTGTGTGGAGTTATTCCCCTTTTTCGAAAAATTTTCGCAACATACATAATTTTGTCCCAGCTTTTATTCCTACATTTTTCGGTCAATAGGTTTAAGATTAGGGTTATGGTTGTACACCTGCAATGGGAACTGTTAATTTATTATTTTAACTAAATGTTTACTGACATGTGAAACATCTTAGTATTTTAAAAACAGGGGGGTATCCGTAGTCCCATTGGGACAGTCACACCTCTAGTTTAATACTCCTCTCACTTTTAGAAGACATTTGCTTCAGACAGATGCATAATATTATTCTTTATCCCATGCAGGTACATGTCCCAATTCTTAAGTATATTTGAACATGTGCCAATACACTGCCATCATGCTTTCCTGGGGATCACACTGGAACAGATTCATTGATTATCTGAAAATTGTGTTATAAATGGGGTTGTAAAATAATTTTATAATGGTATAATGGGTTATCTTATACTGGTTGATGAAATTCATGTTTAATATTTGACGACTTACCTACAAAACTTTTAAGAGGTGACCCCTTGTACCAATTTTTCTGCACATCGTCTAAGCAAATAAGGAATGCTCTTTATTGTTGATGTCAAAATTGTTTATTAGTGACCCTTATGTTGTAAGAGGTCAATAGCACCTATCCCATAACACTCCTTGGGTCAATAATCTTAAAAAACCAGATTCCAACCATTTTGGGTATTTAATTATTTAGTTATTAAAATTAATTTTTAGTGGCATTTTAAAACATCCCAAATCAATAACACTTTTTATGACACTCCCCAGGTCAATAGACCTCTGAACAAAATGTCAGCTTTGAAGGTCCGAGTTGTTTGGTCGCCTTTTGCCAGACAAACCACTGTTGAGGATCTGCTCCTCGAAATATAATTCTGCCTGAGCAAATGCCAATTCCGTTGTGTTTTTTCCGCTTCACGACTGAGCAATTTTCAATTTCAAAGTTACTGAAAAACTGAGACAGATATAAGATAAGCTTAATAACATATATTATATTAATGTTCCCAAAACAAGCCAGAAAAATGCTGTAATTGGCGATTCATATTTTTGCTCCGATTCCTGCCCTGTATGTTCCATTGATGCCCAAGTAAGTTCAAATGTCGCCCGAGCAATACTCTTTAGATTTCTACTAGAAACATGACATCCAGTTTATTAGCGATAAAGGTCTTCATGGGACGACCTTTAGCATTTCTCTTCAAAATTATGCAGTACATTTTCGGATAATGTCTTGAAATGTATCAGTATCTTCATTTTCGTACTATATACATTAATAGCGACGTACAGCTATGTCAGTACGATAAATGTCACAATTAGATGAAGAATCATTGAATTTTCAGGATTTGATCCGATGTCGATATCAAGTACAGAATCGGTCTGCTGATTCAGATAGTCAGTCCCCTGCAAACCATTCCAGGTTCAGTTTGATTCAAACCGCCGTGATGATTTGGTCCGATTCGAAACAGACAGGATTCGTTTAGTTTGAACATCTTCATTAATCCCACAAAATGAGCTAATTTTGGTACCATGAATTGTTTATTGATTATATATATCAAGTGGTTTACACACAACTGTGCTAAATTTGTATGATACTATGATTTTGTTTACATTGGACATAAACAACCACTTTATTCTGTTCCCGCTAAACGGTCCGTCCGGACATGTCAAATTCGGGATAATTAATAAGTAAAACTTTAAGATTTCTGGTTTTCTATCTCAGTCTGTCCTCAAAGTTGGTTTTATTCCCTATATAATTTTACTAATAGACATGTGATTATACCCAACTAACAAGACAAAATGTTATGATTTTGGATGAATACAGAACGTACAAGCTTTCTTGAATTCCATAAACTGTCTGAAACATTTCCTTCTTTAGAGCATTCCAAGTTGGACAACACAACCAAAATGAAACTGGCAGCAGAGAAGTACTCTAATCTGACACATGAAGACATAAAGGCTTTACAAGACAAAATACCAGAATACCTCCACTCGAGGAAAGGGTTATTGAACGAGGATTCTAATACTACTCTACGGACCAAACTGCTGTTTAAACTAATGAAAGTTGTGAGTAAATACAAAACGCAATTAAGAGACCCTTTCAGAACATTGCAATTAGGCCAAAGTAAAAAGATACTATGTTTCCGCACATCGACCGACCCTAAAAATAACCTGTCGACCCTAAACTTTTTATTGATATTTTGAGTAAAAAGTCAAAATTTTCTAAAATTTACTGGTTTTTTTTTACCACTAATGCTCATAAATATTGATGACCTTTAGTGTGCAAAACACATGGTTTCTAACATATCCCTGTGAAAAGTTACCATGAATTGACGGCTGTCTCAAAGGCCCCAGGTGTGTGATGGGTTGCGGATTGATGGGCATATATTTTGCAATTTTAATTTCCTGAGAGTGTATCTCAGACTATGTCCTGCCTGCTTTTACAGTGCTTTATGTCTTGTTTGGGACTTATGGAACACTACAGACATGGTGGGTGTATATAAACATGTATAGAGGTTATCACCACATATGTTAGGGGTATAGCTACTGTCTCCAAAAACCAGGCATGCTCGGTGGATGTACTGGCTAACCCCAGACAATGGTACAGTACAGCACATATAATGGTGGTATTATTGGTAAAATTCTTATAAAAAGTTAGTGACATCAATTTCCTACCAAGTTTATAGCCAAATTTATGAAAATGTGCTACATGTACATGTCATGTATGTGAATAATAAAAAACACACCTAAGCATGAAATTTGATTTTTTTTATCAACCTTAATGTTTATTTCCAGTTTCCACTGAGTTGATCAAGTAATACTTTCCCCACAACACGGGTTGGCATTTTATGTCACTTTGGTCGATGTAGTTCAATATTTCTGCAGCTGGATAAAAAATATCGAAATAAAATTAAAAACATAAATTTCCCTACCTACCTACCCTAATTTTTTCGCTCTATTACCGGAAACATACAATCTTTTTTCTTTGGCCTTATTATGAACTAGCATGTTAGATCGAGTATGGCCCTGCAATGTTCACAGATATTCTATTCTAGATTCAATTTGAATGAGCGACAGAAAAATATTGAATCTAATCTCTAATCACAACCCTGCTTTGATCACGCAACTTGCACAATATACAAATTTGAAATCAGCCTGATGGTAATAAATTGGCAAATAAATTGTTTCAAATACCTAAACAAAATTTAGTGCAGAGTCGATGAATTTCTTCAAAAAATCTCTATGTCTAGGGAACACAATAGACTCTAAGTTTCCTTCAATGTATACCAGCTTGGATTGAAGTGGCATGCATGTTTCATCGCATTTTATGATGAACGCCAGAAATGGGCGTCTAACCGTCCCGCGATTCAGACTGATTCTTGCTGAAGCTAATTGTGTGAATGCAGAGCGTCTGTAGTTACAGGAATATGTACATGTGTTGATTTGTAAAATGGATTAATACGGACAAACAATCCCACCACTGGATCTGGGTGTAAAGTCTGCTATAGAAAGACATGTACACAGGGCTTCGACAAAACATTATCCTAACCGATTTCACTTGCTTGTTTACATAGTAGGAAACTTGGACTAATGAACACTATTGCCATAAGTCAGTTGTTTTATAGACCTCTGTATATTGCACACTAGTCATGGCCTAGCCAATAAGTTCTATGCTTTAAGATATTCTTTACAGATAACCAAATTAGAAGACACCGGTGCAAAATTGGGAGGATTCCTGATAGCCGGGAATAAAATAGAATGCTTCGGGTCCAAGGAAGTGGTCGATTTACTATCTAATCAGAAACAGCTGCAGTTCCAGCTATTCCAACAAACTCAACCTGATGGTAATAATTTAGCATAAAAATTGCATAAGATAACAAATTCATCATTATCCAATGCGTAAAACATTGACACCTGATAAATTGTTGACAAAAGGACTTTTCCAAGACAAATTATGGACTTGCTCAAACCTAGAAGTTCTATTCATACACTTTGCCAACTGAAGGAATGTTCCATTCTACTAACATTGCCAAAAATGTCAAGCAAATCGACCAAATCACTCAATAGAAAATATTAGGCTCAATTGTAAATATTTACTTCGATTCGGGACGCAGCTATCAGTGATAAACTAACAGAAATGATTTAGCCATTGAGAGTCACTGCATTTAATTAACATACAAGAATGACCGTTTGTTGTCAATTTGGATGTAATATTAGTAAAATTTACCACATTGAGCAAGATTATTCTCCATTCCTATTTGATCATTCTACAGGAGTGTTTCACATAACTTTAATTGTCATATTTGAATTTGGTCCAAAAATTTATATTTTGCACTATTGCAGAATCTTTCTAAATATCTTAATATTTTTTAAATCCTATTTCCTCTGAGGCTCAGAAAAGGTATATACCAGGTTTATAGTTATACCATACCACCATATTATGATAGCTCCCATATACAAACTGATGCTGAAGCGTTTTAAGCTAGGATGTTGGTGGCGGCCTAGTAGATATTACAAGCTGTTGTATTCAAAGTAATGAGTGCAGCCTTCATAATTGGCTACGGCAATCAGCAATGTTGAAGCAAACTGGGCCATGGTATATGGGTTGCCGTAACGGATTGCCGAAGCCAAACAAACTATTAAGTTAAGAGGGCTGTGAGTGTCATTTTCGGGAAATTGGGCCAAATATTGCAAGAGCATGACCTGGCATGACCTCCAATAACTTGCAGATATATACGGCAAAAAACAAAAAATTATTATTTTGTTTTGGTCACTCATAGTTTCATTTCAATCTAATAATTTGTACATTTAAACTACTGCTCTGAAAAAAATCCTATAATAAGAAAATTGCAACATTTCTGATAAATAATGAGAATATCTTGTGTGCATAACTAAAACATGATACACAAAAACATTTGTTCTCATTTCTAGGCATTATGATACAAACCAATGAAGACAAGGGCACAATGGTACAAGAAGTGAGAAGTATCTTAAACAAGAAATACTGTTAGTAAAGTTATTTGACAGTTATTATTGGTGTATTCTTAAAGAAACAGACATCGCTAAATGTCACATGGTCGATTCTGTCTGGATACATCACGTTTTACTTTC
Organism: Siphonodentalium dalli; assembly: GCA_032622095.1. NCBI lineage: Eukaryota > Metazoa > Mollusca > Scaphopoda > Gadilida > Siphonodentaliidae > Siphonodentalium > Siphonodentalium dalli. Next base: position 142,395,619 of record CP136063.1, read on the forward strand.
TCAACTAACACTTTGTTCTGATCAATTCTCATTAAAGGATTAATTCGGTCTATGTGGGTGTGTTTGGGAGGGGGGGGGGGGGGGGGGGGGGGGGGGGGGGGGGGGGGGGGGGGGGGGGGGGGGGGGGGGGGGGGGGGGGGTAGACAACACACAAACCCCAATCGCCACGTCCCTGATGATAAACCTGTGCTCTGAATTGTTTTTACCAAACTAACCCTATGGTTATACAGTGGGGGGGGGGGGGGGGGGTTTGCCCTCTCCAAACTTTGGTTTAGGAAAGTTTGAGGTACCAGTTGGAATGTTTAAACCCAAAGAGAATTTGGTGTTGTTTAAGGGGGTGTAGTTGGACATTTCGAGGCGAACACCCCCTCTCACTCTGTAGCCACGACCCTGTATACCAGACGACGAATTGCCCACCTAGACAATGACAAACAGTGTATTATCAGCTCACACTATGTCTGTACATGTATAAACCAGCTCATACTAAGTCAATACCTCTATAAATCTGATATAACTTTATTCTAGTAGTTGAAATTATTATACACAATTATAGTCCAGATTATTCTGTATCATTGATTCTTGAATAAGTTAGGATGTAGAATTAAATAGTTATTCCATAAGAACATGTTGCATTAAAGCACGAGTACCCTGTATGTCAACAATATTCATTCTGCTAACAGGAGGGACGTTACTGGAAATGAAGGTATTATTTTTCAGGCTTAATTTTGGCACAATTTGTGTAATTTGCCGTCTCTGGTAACTAACTTATGATCAAATGCAATTATGTCATATTAGTAATTGGTATGAAAAGATATTATGGGAGTATTCACGTTGCAATCTCCATTATTCCCAAACTGTTTATCGCATTTTAGTAATTAAGTCTCATTGATTTTTGTTTTTGTGATATGGTAAAGAATGGATGGCCCTGGTTCAATCCAGTATTACAAAATCATCAATATTTAGCCAAAAAACTTTAAATCCCTGCATTAGATTTCAGATTGATTCCAAAATAATTGTTCATTGATATCAACTCAATAATCTCAAGTGTTGATTCTATAATATACTGGATCAATGGCTATGATTATCTACTCTTACTATACACCCAGATTAAGCTGGAATCAATATTGATTAAACAATGACATGATATATCATACTACATATAACAGAATGATTTAAAGATGCCCTGTACTAGTGAGATACAGTAATGCCCTAAGTAATCTACTCCTTAAACACAGCAGAATTACGGGTAATTTTTTAGGATTTAGTCGGAAATATGGCTTGTTGCCATTCATTGGAAAGCTCTTTCCGACGAATGGCAACAAGCCATATTTCCGAATAAATCTTGAAAAGTTACCCATAATTCTGCTGTGTTTACTGTTTAAGGAGTCAATTACTTAGGCATTACTGCATGATACCAAAAAACCATCATATGTATGTTTTGCATACAAGAAAATAATTAAGATTGACATGTCATGTCAGACAACCATCACATGTGGTTGGCAAATTCTCATCTTGTCATTATGATTCCCAACTATTCCCACTACGATGAACTTTCATGCCTTTAAAGGTACTCAATCCGTAAAGAGGGTCCCCATCTCAACAGATTCCAACAACAACAATCCGATCAGAGGGTCCTATATTACTATTTCTTTGGCTTTGGGGGTAAAAAATATTTGATTCGAGTCGAGGAACCCATCAAACAAAGCTCAGAGTTATTAGATATTGATTTTTGAAATTTGTTAATTGCTCGAGATGACTACTAATAACTGCCGTCAATTTGGTAACCTGCTCGAGATTTTACGCCAAAACTCTATTCAAACAGAGAAAGATGGATAACTCTGTAATCAAGTGATAATAAAGAAATTTTGACTGTCTTCTGGGCCAGAAAGAATTCCCGATAATGAAAAATAATAAGATTTCTAAAATCGATATCTAACAAATCTGAGCTTTGATGGGTGACTTCCTCGACTCGAATCAAATATTTTTGACCCCCGAAGCCATTGAAATAGTAATTGAGAGGAGTTTTATCGGATTGAGTACCTTTAATTATCACCCTATACAATGTATATAACCTGTGTTATTTTTCTTTGTGCATCCTAGTGAATCCTGTAAATAATAAGGGATAACCTTCCATTGGCGGATAGTTGGATAGTGCACTTAATACAGGGATGCTGAACAGAGGTGGGGGTCAAAATGTTCAACTGTTGAAAATTTCATACCTGACACAGCACTAGTTGCCAATCGTTCTCATAGTTCGATTTTCCAACAATTTACACAAACATTTGCATACTTTACATTGAGATTTTTTTGTCCATTAGTTGGAAAATATCAGGAAATTTTCCAACTTTAGGAGGGCCCGGTTTTGTCAAAATTTTCTCAACTTGAGAAAGCTTGACGCCAGTTTATATGGTAGGATTTAGCAATTTTCAAGTTCCAATTTCATGTCACCTGTGTCCAGTAAAAACGTGTTAATGAATATAAGAAAAAAATACTGAGACCTGTGATATTCCAGTTTGAAAAAAAATGTGAACATATGTGGAGGGGGTGTGCAAATGGAATTACTCAAACTTCTGAGCGTGGTTTGGTTCAGAGAGGGTGCAGACGGAAATTCCAAGTTGGACAGCCGCCTCGATCCACTTCAAGCCACGTCCCTGATTGAATTTTGTGGAAACCAAACCACCGTGACGAAGACCAATATACATGCGACATCACAATCAATTTAATCTGTTAAAGTTAATTCCATGAATATATTTACGGTCGTTGCTGAAGTAGAGCAGTTATTGGACATTAAGTCCCAAAAATAATCGAATTTATAAATCGGTTAGACTAATATAATTATATAAAAGCCTTATATTTGTATATCGAGTATAAATTCGATTAAAACCTTAATGTTGGGACTTTATGTCAAGTAACTGTGAATAGAGATTCGTGACATGATCTAAATTTGTTAAATGATTAATATTTAACTCACCTTCAATTTTTTTTCTTCGACTCTGAGAAAACAGAAAAATCATACGCACCTGTAATTTGTACTCGAAAAGATAATTAATTAGTAAATGTGTGTCTTGAAGTCGATTCTTGCAAGTTGTGTGAACCTGTTGGTAGCATCGGCAGTAATATCTACTATATATTTTGCGATCTCTAGCTTGCACTTAAGACTTGACAAAAAAATCAGACGTTCATTGCGAACCTCACTTATGATTTTGAAGCGAGTCTTTGAATCGGCCCCGCACGTCAAATCTCAAATACACGAGCCACGAGCCAATCAAATGAGCCCGATTGCCCGGTAGAAAACTGACAGCACAGCAAAACAAGAAATCGTGACTCGTGCCGCGGCAATCCTTTGTAGTTCATTAATACCATGTAGCAATTGAAAGGCCTGACTAAACTGTTTTCACTCGACAAAGTTCACGGAGTGCTGAACGCGATGAACCGAAAGCGAACTCATTTACCCCTGGTCAAGTGGGCACGGTCATGCTAATCTAATGTGCCATGATGCCAGGGACGTGGCTAGAGGGTCTTCCTGGGGGTGTCCACCTTGGGAAATTCCAACCGAAAGCCAAAGAAATTGTAATTTAGGAGCGTCTGATCGGATTGAGTACCTTAAGAAATTGTGACCTCAATTACTTTACTTTTATGGCATGACGAATATTTTTAATTTCACTGTTATCAGACACCAAGAATTTCTGTACAATATTTATTTTTTCAAAAGTAGAGTTCATCATTTCTGAAGATCATAGGAGGAGACTTAATTATTCTTGATTCGTGAAAATTAAAGATGCATAATCCGATTAAACGTCCCTCACTTACTATTTCTTTGGCTTCGGGTGTAAACATATTTGATTGGAGTCGAGGAACCTACCCATCAAAGTTATTAGATATTGATTTTTGAATTATTATTGGCCTGATAAAAAGTCGACGAGCCCACACTGCGAATGAAGATGGGTAACTCTAAAATCAAGTGGCTTTGGGTTGAACAAAATGTTGATAAATAACAGCATTTGGGCAATTGTGTTTAGAATTATTTTTTGGCAATTAATCGATTCTGATAACTGGAACGACATTTTTTTTTAAAGTTGCTGTTGGAATCTGATTATATGAGGACCATCGAATCGGATTGAGTACCTTTGAAGATACCGAATCCGAATCGGATTGAGTACCTTTAAATATACTCAATCCGATCAGGCGGTCCCCATATTATCAAGTTACAACAACAACAACAACAACAACATTCCTGTAAAATACGATTCAGATATCATAATTGATTAATTACAATATAATGCTAACCACTGTCAACTATGGTATACAATTTCCCAACATGTTAAGCGAAATGTGACCGTATTATCACTTGTGTATCACGAAGTTTTGCCGATTTCCACTTGATTTTAGAGTTATCCATCTTCATCCGCAATTTTGTCGGTTTGGCTGGTTTGGCGAATATTTTTCAGCAGAAAAGTACATATCTCGAGAAATAATAGATTTTAAAAATCGGTATATGATCACTCGATCTGAGCTTTGATGAGTGGGTTCTTCGACTTGATTCAAAATTTGTTATTCCCGAAACAATTAAAATAGTAATTTAGAGGTCTTTGATCGATTAATGCACAATGGATCCAAATTGATTAATACGAGGCACAATACTCGTGTTACATGTACCACTATCTTTTGTTTTCAGAAAATTTTGTATATACCATTTAATCGGCTTCATGTTAATTTATAGTTACTGTATTTTCAGTTTGCCGTGCGCATGAGTTACAATAAAACAATACATAAAATTAAGCCTCAACGTTATACATCCCATAATGGGGTCATCTCATATGGACATGTTGTTCTCTGGCGGACTAATTGAATCAGCTACAACCTGGGAATGCGCCAGGATTTCCCCGAGGCAATGGTGACGACCCCTCGACATCGGGGGGGGGGGGGGGTAGCTACCGGGCTGACCATTGCAGATTTCCCCGACAGGGTTGGGGGACTAACCTCATGACCCCTCCCCTGGTTCAACCTTTGCAACAACGTTCTCTTTCCACAGTCAGTAATAAATAGCATCTAATTCTGATTTAAAGGGGTATTGTACAATCTGGCCATTTATGAGACCATCTCCTTTTATACTCAACAAAATATATGCAACAATGAATGAATTTGAGCCATGGATTATTGCAAAATACACCCATGTGCTCTATGAATTATGCAATCAACAAGGTAATTATAATGAAAATTAATTTATGACTCCAGCCATAAATTCATTTTCGTTATAATTACCACGCTGCATGTATCGTTCATGGAGCATATGAGTGTATTTTGCACTAATCAATGGCTCAAATTCATTCATTTGTTGCATACATGACTGGATTTAGTGTGCAGTACCCATTTAATGTCCATGGATATCCATTATAATGTGTTTCTGAATTACAAGAGATCAACGGCGCATGCCTCATATGGTACTGGGACATGAGTAATCAGGTATACAAACACCTTAGTGTCAAACATATAAGACAGAGTAGTTTTATTACGCAACCACAACTTGTTAGCGATTGCTGATTGCACACTGGGGTAATATTTACCATTTTCCACATTTTGGCGGCCATTTTAAAGGGGTACTGTACGCCAAATGTTGTTGTTGGTTTCTATAGTCTCCGAGTCTGAGAATAAGGTAACACTTTTTTCATTATTTGAAAGTCTGTTGAGTACGAAGTAGTGTTACGGATGACAAATTTACCGGAATGCAAAAATACAAATTGTCGTTGTCGAGTAATTTTTGTACAGTTTTCAACCAAATGTATCAAATAAAAGTTATATTATAGGCATACTAGTCCCATATAATCATTTAAGTTATTGTATCGTCGCTAGTCAGTGAGTGGCTTGAGTGTTCTCCCCGTATCATCATAATATTTTAAGCGATCATGTGTGCGATCGGTTTAACAAGCCAGTATCCCTCATTTACTTTATTTGATTACGCAAATTCGTAATTTAATTGACGCCATTTTATGGCTCCAGTCATAAATTCAATTTATATCAAATTATTAACTTTTAAATTATTAAATTTTAAGATAGCCTATTAACCTGAGCGTTTACAGAATACATCTTCGACTCAAATTACTTATGTTTCTATATATTATCGATATTAGATCGTTGTTGTCACCGGAAATTTAATGAAAATGGCGTACAGTACCCCTTTAAGCTAATGTAACAATTATTGGGTTGAGTTGGAATAATCATAGGGTGACGGTATATCTCACTTATATTCACACAGTTCAAACAGCAGAAACTGATATAGTAGATATTAGTGGGAAAAATGTCATATTTTCCACTTCCGGTTGCCATTTTGGCGGCCATCTTAGACGGGGAGTTCCAATTTTGTCATATAAAGGTAGCACTACATCTTTTCTTTCGGCCTACATTTGAACAAAAAACCTCTACTGGTATAATTTGCATCAAACTGACTCAGTTCCTCGTCTGATAATCCATCATAGCCACCATTTTGTATGGTGTCTGCATGGCCAATTATTCGTGTTAACAATGTTTAAAAGTTGAGGAACGTGGTAAGGAAGAAAATGAGTGTTAAGTTCTGGGGGATGCAGGTGGTATCATATCAGCTCCTGGAATATTAGAGGAGACCTTTTGGGATATAATGAGTGGGATGAAGTTATATCTTGGTGAGTGCAAATGTCGCATGTACACATGCATACATCCCTGGACTACCTTGTTTCTCACTCAGATATGATTGCTAAGATTCCAATCACATTTGTTTCGAGGTAATTACAGTACCGATTTATTATAATGCAATTAAGTATAGACCATGCAGGGGGGGGGGGTCTGGAAAAAAATTGCACATATAGGGCCCAAAAAGTTTTTTTCCGACCTCGAGGGACCCACCACCCCATTTTTGCAAAAAAAATATTTTTTTCCTCCAAAATTTTGGGGACCCACCCCCCGTTTCTCATGTTTTTATCAAAATTTCAGAGGTTTTTGTTTAGCCATTCTTCAATAACTGTGTTAACTGCCTTACTAATTGGTAAACACATATCAGAAAAACGAAAAATATACTGTATTTCCATGTGTTTCCTGGTGTTTTCAGTATCTAACAACAATATTAATTAAGCATTGTGTATACAATGTAGAGGTACACTATATGTCACAAATTGCCCTAGACCCCATTATAGCCTTAATATATCAAGTGTGTTGTGTCTGGCAGAGAACACTGGCCAGTGTAAATAGTGGTAAACAGGTCAGGGGTTCCACAATTATTTGTGCATGATCAAAGAACTCTTTAGTCTTATCCAACGGGATGGGGTGGGGAGGGGAATTGTTTTTTGGTTAGGTATACACATAGATATATGGTTATTATACTGCCCGATATTAGTCGGCGGGTATATATTTGACGTCTCGAGTCGTCTGTCCGTACAAACATTTTGTATTTTAACTCAAGAGTCAGTTGTCATATTTGATGCCCTATGGCATGGTGACGGACCATAAATGGGGGACGAATATTCATAATATCGCGGGTTGTGACCACCAATGCCTACCAGAGTTATGGGCCCTGTTCGACTTTATGAAATTCAGTCCATACAAAGTTTTTGCAATATAAGTTAAGTGTCGGTTGTCAAATATTGATGTGGTTTGGTTTGGTGATAGACCAGAATGAAGAATTGAATGTCATTTCTCAATGCACCTGAATGCATCACATTATTTCAGTTCATCTATTTGTAAGTGATAACAGTGTACAATTAGTATTTTAGTTTTGTCTTGTTGAGCAGTAAAGCTCCCAGATGAAGTTCGGAAATTCAATGAGAATAGCGTCACCTTCATTTGGGATTGTCTGAGCAGTAAACAGTAATGTCATTCATCATATCCAATTCAGTTTTATTTGGATAATTGTTGCAAATTAACATTACTAGCAATCATTCAAGATGAGAAATAACCAGAAGGAATGAATTTGATTACATGCCAGAACAAGACAGTATTTCAGACATTATAAATTTATGAGATACCCTTTTCAATTTCATGTTATGCAACAATCAGGTTAATGATATCTACTAGTAGTCATCATTGAGTATTCACCATGTAGTATCCAATTTGTGATAGAGTTTTTTTGTTTTATTACTTTTATTCAGATAATACAACTGGGTAATATATTAATTTTGTTACTAAATATTTCTTCCGTTGATCATAAGTTTCCTGAACATTAATACGGTGGTCCACTGTGAAGTTGTCCGGGATACTGTGAAATCCAGAATGTTGCTAAATCTGAGGCTAAAGAGTCACTTTAGCTGCCTATATAGCCCTATACCAACAAGCATGGTACTAACATGCTTACAAACAACATTGCATGGTCAGTACTTGTAAATTGTTCGAAAAAAACCCATTTTGGAAAAAATTTACAACACCATTTTTTCCGCCTCTGGACCACCCACCCACCCCGACCCTATATACGGAATTTTTTTGCAGACCCCCCCCCCCCCCCTGGACCATGCGTGTAAATCACTGGAACGCGACACAATCAACCAATAAATTACTACGTTTTACTTGAGGACTAAAGTTTGCGAGTCGCTTTAAAGTTAGTGCAAAAATCAGTAATAGGGATTGGATCAAATTTTAGTACCCTCTCAACCGACAATATATTTATATATATATAGTTCAGTTCTACGCATTACGATTGTCTTTCCGATAATATTAGTAATGGAAATTATGGAAAGTGTTAAATTTGTTCCGACAGTCAAAAATGACACATAAATTCTAGATGAGGAACGAAAAAATGGCGGACAGACAGTATAAAAGATTATAATAATGTCATAATTTAATGATCAATCCCGACCTCGCGAGGCGGACATGCAGGATTAATTATATATGCCGTGGTTTAGTGGACAATCCCAAACCTCACGTGCCACGCGTTGCAAGATTGTCCATTTGTTTACGACCATTTTAGGTAACGATTGTCCACTTATTAATGGACAAACTTATGCGCATTAGGTGACCATTGGCACCCACTGCTGTCTCGTGGATTAGTTTAACCGCTGATAGGTGATAAGTAATATCTGCCAGATGGGATTTGGCAGGCTTTATTCGCGAGAAAAAACGTATTGTTGTCCATTTTCGTCTGCATTCTCACTAAAATGTTACCCCCACCCCGTTATTATTACAAGTACATTCGTACAATATGGTTGTTTAGATGGATCATACTGGACAAATATCAGCACACGCCCCGAATAAAGAGCGTTTCGTATTGTATCTTTTTTAAAGTCTGATATGCTGTGATATGCAGAAATTTAAGATCTTATTTTATTTTCAAATATGTCTCTGATATGACAGGAATGTGATATGAAAGGAATAAAGATTATTTATTTTGCGCTCAAGATACTTTTTGATGTTAGCTAGGGTTGATTGATCTAGTTTTGCATGTCTTTACTCTTTTAGTCTGACATGGCTTCTTGGCAATAGCCCCGTTTTGCGGTATCGTCAAACGTTAAAAACTTTGAGTTGTAATCTTTCCATGAAGTTACATAAATATTTATTTTTGTAATTATTATTATTCTCGTCACGTTTTGGGAGAGGACTTAATTACAAAAAAAGCCACACCAGGCTTGTTGTCTCATCCCTTTCCAATCACCCATAATCACCCATTAGCATTTTTGTAAAATATTCATCTTCTTTTGTATTGTGTATAAATATTGTTTACACCAAGTTTTGCTTCATGTGACGAGTGCATAAGGTATGTGTACTAGCGGGAAAACTTGTTTGTCACTCGACGTTTTTACAATCGTTGTCTTTCACGACGGGGCCTATCAAAAGCATGTTGTTTCTATAATAGTAGGCGCCATCAAACACTGAAACTATTTGTCAAAACACTGAACTACAATAGGTGAGAGACCGCCATCAACAACAATTAAAGCCTTTCGGATTAGTGACCATGTCAGATATTAATTATCACCTAGCTAGACAGCCGTTAGACAAAATTATAACTTATGTTCGGCTTTTCTATGCCGAACACAAAACGCGTTTTACAAAATATCGAATAAAACACTTATTATTTGCCCGAACTCCACCAAACTTCGTATAGTAATAGTGTGAACATGAATACACATGCCTATGAACTTTATTCGTGATATTTCCCATTATTTGGACTTGTGTTCGGTTATGTTCGGTTGTGTTCGGTTGTGTTCGGCTTTTATACGTACCGGTTTCGACAACTGGCTTGTTTTCAAAACAAAACGTCTAAATAACCAACTAAAAGTCGTAAAATAATATACTCGTGTACTACGAATGTAAAATAATCAATAATTAGTTCAATAAAGTTGACAAAATGTGGAGACAGGGCCCAAAAAGCTCAAAATAACCACCCAAAAATGTTTGCAAATCGAAAAAGTAACGAAGTTTACACATTGTTAACAGCGCGCACGAATACGGACTATTTTGACAATTTCTATTTTAGCGAAGTATGGAATTCCCCGTAATTCAGTATACGGTCTTGATCAAAAGCTACTGAACGCATTTTTTATTCGATAAAATACAGAATGGAAAATCAAATTAATTTTATCTTATGTTAAGGATATAAAACACAATACTTACGAAAAGTCCGTGATTTAGTGCATTTCCTCTAAATGAAGTTTAATGGGTTATTTTAGTGCGAGTCAGAACTCGATTGTCGAAGTGTCGGAAAGTTCAAAATTCACCAAAACTCTGAATGGACAGTCATGATCAGTCATCTCCGGCTATGCCTCTCGCCAACACTATCACTATCCAAGGAGATTCCACCATAAAATAATACAATTATCCTGTTAAAAGTGACAATTATGTCGAACATATATGAAACGAAAATATCGTCGCCTCTTCATTGAATCGGATTCCAGCCAAAGTGAATTTGAATAGTGACGTGAATTTCTCAGAATTTGACTTATCACAACGTCGCGTGCTGAGAATATTGTGTACGTTGTGTGTTGCGCGTAATAAAATAGTTCCTGTTTTAAATTGAGTTTTATTGCATTTTTATGGGACGAATTGTAAGATAAATTGGTTATCATCACCCTGTGTGTTTCCGAGATCCGTATTCAAGTCTCGCTGCCTTCTCTGGGCTGTCTATCGACTCGTCCTACGGACTCGTCGATAGACTGCCCAGAGAAGGCAGCTCGACTTGAATACGGATCTCAGAAACACACATGGTGGTGATAACCTATATTTATCAACATTTCGTTTAACTAAATATGGTCGTATTATCACTTTAGTATCCACTTGTTTTTAGAGTTATCCATCTTCATCCGCAGTTTTGAACAAGCGCATCGTTTTGACGGCGTGTTTTTTGTTCACAAACAATTGAAATAACTGAGTTCAAAAATCGATATCTGATCACTCTGAGTTTTGATGGGTAGGTTCCTCGATTCAAATAAAATATTTTTACCCCCCCCCCCCGAAGCCAAAGAAATAGTTTTGGGGTGTTTAATTGGATTGAGTACCTTTAATTCATTTCATTACCTCACTATAACTCCCAGAATTCGGGGGGGGGGGGGGTAGAATGTTTACAATTATTGGTGATCATATTTATAATCAATTAGTAACGATTATTGCCACATTATTCGATGTCACTCGCTCTCACGCCACGGAGTGGTATCCAAAAACAAGACACACTCAAACTATTTAATGATAATATAAGAACCTGGAAAAATTCATATTCAGCCTCATTCAACTGCAAACGTTGATGGTTCAAATTATATGAAACGTTAGTGTTCGAAGCAATTTCTCTGCTATCGTCTGATATGCATATATGATGATTTTATGCCAACATGGGATACATGACACTTTGATTTGAAATTGGAAAACTCTCAGAACGAACATGTATACATATGAGAAAGTTAATTCAGTCTGTCTGGGTCTTCTTTTCACGGGTTGGCACTGAACAACGAGATAAGTCAGATTGTGAAAATTGTCCAAATACAGTAGCTCGATTAGTTTGAGAACTACAGACAAACTCATTGCCAACATTGATTAGGTCAATATCCTGTGTTCTTTCTTTGTGAACATGAGTTACCATTAAGTGGTTTAGTCTGTTTTGATCCATTGTCGTTCGTAAGAAGTTTTTCAATCGCCGAAGTGCACTGAAAGATCTTTCGCTGGTCGCATTAGTAGCTGGCATTATAAGGACAAGTTTAATGGCAGATACTACTTGTGAAATGAGATCTTTCTGGTTCTGACTTAACGAGCGTACATAATAGAGAATTTCTGAGAAGGTTTGGCAGTTGGGAGGAATGTTGGATTTCAGTATCTGTAACTGTGCCTGCAAGATGTCGCGATTTAAATCATTTCCGTAAAATTCGGTCACCGCGCTCAATTCGTCTGCAAAATCGACTCCCCGGCAAGCCTTTGTCAAAAGTTTCTCCAGCTGCATGTATATAGTGTAGTCACTCTGATCGAAGCGGTCTTTTATTGAAACTACCAGGTAGTCCAGGCACTCAAAGTATACCTTTCTATACTGATCTTCCACCGTCTCGGGGAACTCTGGTGTGGCGTTTCCATCCTCATATCTCCGGGGCGTTTTCTTTGGTCGTTCCATTACCGGTTCATCAACGCAAGTTTTGTCTGCTCGTTTGCCGGTGCATTCCCAAAGGAGTTTGAAGTCAGCGTCAGATCGTATCGACTGGAGGGTTTTAACCGTCATAGCAGCAACTGACTGTGCCTGTGCAGCTGACATGTCACGCCCCTGTAGTGTCGCGCTAAGATTATCGGCATGGCTTAGCAGAATGTGTCCTAGATTGAGTCCAAAAAATAAATCAAACTTATGCATGTAAGCCTGCACACCTAGGATGCGCGCCTTTGCTGCAGTGTCAGACGTGTTGATATAAGCCAACTCCCAGAGTTGCATCAGCTCGTTGTAGTTCTCCAAGATAGACTTGAGTGATTCAGCTTTAACAGTCCAACGAGTGGGGCACAGTATCCTTATACTTGGACTGAGATAGTCTTCGTCCTTGTCGTTAAGCTTTATTTTATTGAACTGTGCGTCACGCTTTGGAGAACTCTTAACGAGTTTTGTTATCTCTGATGTAATGTCCAAAGCATTTTTCATGATTGTATTGTTCTTAATAGAATCTGAGCATGCCAGACTTAGAGCATGGCCGTAACAATGTGTATACAAACACCTTGGTTCTTCTTGCTTAATGCGCTGTGCCACACCACTCCGCGAACCAGCCATCGTGTTGCAGCCATCGAAGCACTGGCTCCGTGCTTTGGATATGGGTAGATATAATCGTAGTAGTACATCTTTTATGGTCCAAACAATGGTCTCTGCATTTGCACGATCCAGATCAATTAGACCTAAGAATTCTTCATGGGGGTATAAATCCTCATCTATCCAACGGATACAGATCACCAGCTGCTCTTTATTGGAGAGGTCTGTAGTCTCGTCGGCGAGAATTCCATACATATCAGTGGCTTTTATTGCAATAGCTATATCTCTGACTATGGTATTCCCGAATATTTTGATAATCTCGTTCTGAATTTGTGGACAAACAAAGCGGTCTTTTTTTTTATTCAACCATGCAAGAAATTGTGGGTCATCTTCTGCCCGGAATTGGCAAAGCTGCATGAAATTCGACCTAGAATGTTCATGACCACGAAACGCCAAGCCCTGCTTACAAAGAAACTTTATGCAGGATGTGGTGAAATGAGTAGAGTCGAAGTTCGAATATAACACTTTTATTACATCACTAAACTAGTTGTGTAGAGATACTGGAAATAAGAGAAAAACATGAATTAGATATTTCAGTTCATCACATTCTCCCCTTCTAGAAAGAGATAAGTGTCAGTCCACAAACAGTCACAGAACTTAAATCGCTAGCTGCCTGCTAAATCGTTAACTGTTCTCAGGCCGGGGAATAATCTCTCACTCAGAATACCCCAAACGATCTGGTTGCTTAGTATGTCGGCTAGAGCGCCTAACCCAACTAGAATCATCAGCGGAATCATCAACACCGGTTTCATCAACGTTACTTGAACTTTGAGCAATATCCCTAGCAGAATCTTCGACACTGACGGTTCCATCAGTGTTACTTGGGCTTGGAGCCAGATCTCTCAAGGAAACAGTGGATTCACGTCCATCAGGCATACGGATGTGAGCGTAAGAAGGATTCGCCTCTAATAGCTCCACTTCGTCAACGATCGGATCATACTTGCTGGTTCGAACATGTCGTTTCAGTAACACGGTACCAGGTATCATAAGCCAAGTAGGGATCGATCTGCCAGTTGAAGATCTACGTGCAAATCCCAGGAAGCGTTCATGGGGTGTGCAGTTCGTAGCGGTACAGAGTAAACTTCGAATCGAGTGCAAAGCATCATGTAGAACTAGTTCCCATTGAGAGTCCTTCAACCCTTTGGTTTTTAACGCAAGAGTAACGGCTTTCCAGATAATGCCATTGTAGCGTTCACATTGTCCGTTGCATTGGGGGTTATATGGAGTTGATTGACTGGACGCAATGTTATGTGTTTGGAGAAAAGACTTTACTTCAGCGCTCATGAAGGATTGTCCACGATCCGAGTGCACGTATGACGGCATTCCGAACAGTGAGAAGAGTTGGGTCAAACACGTAACTACAGTTCCGGACGTCATATCCGAACATGGAAATGCAAACGGAAACCTCGAGAACTCATCGACTACAGTCAGTAAATAACGGTTTCTGGAATTTGAGGGTAGCGGTCCCTTAAAGTCCATGCTTAGCCTCTCGAAGGGTTGAGTTGCTTTGATGAGTGGAGGATTGGCTGGGTCACAGAAATTTGGTTTTACCCTAGCACAAACAGCACACTGCTTGGTCACCCTCTTGACATCTTCAACGGAATAAGGCAGGTTTTTCGACCTGACAAAATGCATCAACCGTGTAATGCCTGGGTGACACAAAGAGTTATGAAGCTCGAGAAGGATATCTCGATTCGTTGCAGAACAACTTGCCCTCGACAAGCAGTCAGCAGTGGAGTTGTCTTTTCCTGGACGATATTTGATGTCATAACTATAGCAACTCAGCTCGGACCTCCATCGCATGATTTTATCATTCTTGATTTTCCCCCTGTTTTTCGAACCGAACATGAAGGATACTGCCTCTTGATCAGTGATTAGAGTGAAATGTTTTCCGTTGAGTAGATATCGCCATTTTCTCACCGATTCTATGATGGCGCAAGCCTCTTTCTCTACAGCTGAATGGTTCATTTCGCTCGAATTTAATGTGCGCGAGAAGAATGCCACAGGTCGGCCTCCTTGATTGAGACTGCCAGCCACAGCGATGTCCGATGCATCTGTTTCGATAACCAAGGGGGTCGATTCATCGATTGATTTGACGCTAGCGTGTTCTATTTCCTCTTTGAGAGTGTCGAAGGCGGATACCGCCTCTTTGTCCAGTGGGAACTGCGTTGCTGTTGTTAGGGGTTTCAGTTTGTCCGAGAACCCGGTGATCCACTGGCTGTAGTATGCGAATAAGCCTGTTGCCCGCTTCAGAGACTTCATGCTGTACGGCACTGGTAGATCTCGGAGAGGTTTCATGCGGTCTGGATCAGGTTTCAGACAATGATGGCTGATCAAGTATCCCAGGAGATTAAGTTTTGCGACAGAATAAACACATTTTTCCTTGTTAAATGTCAAATTGTGCTGATTCGCCATTTCCAAGAATTTCCGCAGATTTTCGTCATGTTCTTCTTGAGTCATGCCAGCGACCGTTATATCGTCTACGTAAACGAACACACCCTTTAATTTGTGTTGTTCAACAAGTTTGTCCATGATTCTTTGGAAACTGGCTACACCATTGGTCACTCCGAATGGAACTCTGCGGAATTGATATAGCTGTCCGTTAGCCTCAAATGCGGTATACTTCCTTTCTTCGTCTTGCAGAGGTATCTGATGATAAGCACTTTTCATGTCCAGTGTACTGTAAATACGATAATTAGCCACTTCATTTACAAGCTGGTCAATCTTCGGAAAAGGATACGCATCCAGTTCTGTAAATTTATTTATAGTTTGCGAGTAGTCTATTACAAGTCGTTTCTTATGTCTCTCATTGGTTGTTATCAACACTTGGGCTCTCCATGGCGAGATGCTGGGTTCTATGATTCCTTCAGACAATTGACGGTTAACTTCTTCCTGTATGAACTTTTTGTCATCGGAACTAAATCTGCGGGATTTTGTGGCGATAGGATGGCAATCGTTTGCAAGATTACCAAACAGTACAGGAGGTTCAACAGCTGCTGATGTCAACCCGCAAACAGTGTTCGAGTTTCTTACGTTGATCGGTTCACGAACTTCTCCGAAGCAGATAGATACACTCTGATGTCTGTTCATAAAGTCGTGGCCGAGGATGACATCACAACACAAACTATCTAACACAGACAAGCAGACATCGGTGTATTTGCGTTTTTCGTAGTCTAATGTCACCTTGCATCTTCCAGTCACGGAACTGGTGAGGGAACTTGACGCCATGGACACGAGTCCGTTCGATGGTTCTATCGGAATGTTCATGCGTTCGGCTGTATTCCGGTCCACAAAGCTCTCTGAACTGCCGGTGTCTATAAGCGCTTTGCACTTTCGTCCCTTCGATAGAGTTTGAGGAGATGCCGCGGAAACCGTTGCGAGGACCGGTGTACACGAAGCAGAAGTACCTCTTGCGGTACTAGACGGTGCAGATGTACCTCTCGGATTCGCAGAAGATCGACAGACTTTAGAAAAATGTCCTTGTTTACGGCAGTTATTACATGTAACGTCTCTTGCAGGACACAATCTACGTTGATGAAGAGGGCTATTCCCACAGAAGAAGCATTTCTGTTGATTACCACTTCGATAGGTGGCAGCTACAGTTCTTTCGGTAACTGCAGGCAAATTAGTTTGAGTATCGGGATAGTTGTTGCTAGTAGCTGCGTTCACAATGGATACTGGTTGAGAATAAAGTTCATTGCTCTTCTGAGCAGACTCTAGGGATCGTGCTTGATCGAACATTGTTGTCAAGTCTAATTGTTTGTTCTCGAGCAGTCTCTGTCGGATTACTTGTGACGAAATCCCGTTTATAAATGCGTCGCGAATGCTCTCCTCCTTGTAGATATCGGCTGTAACAGCTTTAAAGTTACATGCCTTTGATAACTGTCGCAATTCCTGAAGAAACTGGTCGAGTGTTTCTCCAGTTTGTTGGTGTCGTGTAGCCAACAAATGTCTAGCGAGAATTTCGTTCTTGGGACGCAGATATGTTGCTTCCAGAATTGCCAGGGCAGCATTATAAGTGGTGCAGTCAGCAATGTATTCATACACGGAAGGCGATACAAAGTTTATTAGCGTTCTTAGATTGTCTGGTATTATCTCCGCTTCACTCAATGATTCGAGAAAGTTGCTTAATGTTTTTTTCCAGTGTGTCCATTCTTTGGCGGCTGTGGGACTGTTCGGATCTGAGTTGAATTTCTCCGGCTTTAGGAAGCGCTCCATGAAGATAGTTTAGTGATGTAAACTGTGGTGAAATGAGTAGAGTCGAAGTTCGAATATAACACTTTTATTACATCACTAAACTAGTTGTGTAGAGATACTGGAAATAAGAGAAAAACATGAATTAGATATTTCAGTTCATCACACAGGACATTATTTTTATTAGACATTTTCTGTTCAAGGCCTTCTCCTCATAATGGGCAACTGACAATTCTTCACCGATATCAGATGTTCCTGGCATAATACGCTGAACCGCTTCTTTGTGACAATCTGACAATTCATGGGCGTTAAAACCTTGGCGGAACCGACATGCTTCTTTCCAATTTACGAACCCTCGTGCTATGAATGTTGGCTCAACTTTACGCGACGATAGTTTCTTCTCTCGGTAGACTTGTATGCAAATTCCACAATATGCAGCATCAGATGTTTCATTATAGTGTATCCACGGCCATTTATCAAACCATCCCGACTGAAAAGATCTCAACACGGGAGCTTTCTTGCCAAATGTTCGTTTTGGAAAATTCACATTTCTTGGCTGGTTATTGCCATTTGCCAGGGTAAGTTCTATTTCGGCAATCGTTTCGGTAGACCTACTACTAGTAGAATTTTCATGTTCACTGAACAAGGCACAGGGTCTAATGGATTCAGACTGAGTCTCACTCACTGTGGCCGTACTCTCATCTTCATCGACAGTATTGGCAGTTTCGGGTAGCATTTGTTCATGTTCGACAGAATGGACACCAGGCATAACTTGATCTTGTCCTGTGTTTTCATTAGCTGTGCTAATAGTAACATTTGATTTGAAATAATTCAAAAGTTTCTTCTGTTTCGAATTTTTAGTTGACATAATTGATCATTTGATGGTGACAACTGAAAGTCATGAAGCCTGGGGCAGGGATATATAGTCAGACTATATTAACACTATGGCCGGATTAACATTGAACCCACCCTGGGCATCGTAGCTTTCAGCAATTACCATTTAAAATAACGCGCGACAAAAACATTCGGTTATGCCCCTTTGATCGCGCAGTACATATCTCGTGCATGCATTGTTCGACGTCGGAATGTAACCGATTGACCTGGATTGACGTATATATACGCTATACAACGTAACCGATATACGGCAACGCTTCTCCCAAAATGTGACTTGTAGTATGCAGGGTTCTAATCATGTGCAAACAGATTGAAATTGTGAGATTGGATTAGAAGGCAGAATGTTATAAACGGTGTGTGTTGGGCGACGAGATATCTCGTCGCCGGCGCTCAGATGGTGTCTTTCGGGCGACGAGATATCTCGTCGCCGGCGCTCAATGAGTTAAACAAATTATTTTTAATTATAGTACTAGTAGGTCAAGTATAGGAATCAACATAGTATGTGTCATGTGGTGTTTTATTCAATATTTAAATGTTAACATGTATGACATATATACTTGAAATGTGTACATGCACAAAGTTATTAAGCTCAGCATTTTGATATCGGAATCATGATTCATGGAATAGAATTTTTTAGTTTGCTGATTTATTTGGAGCCCAAGACTTCTTAACCACAGCAGAGATATTTCCGACGAATGGCAACAAACCATATTTCCGACTAAATCGTGAAAATCCTGAAAAGTTAGCAATAATTCTGCTGTGGTTAAGGGGTCAATTATTTAGGGCATAAATCTATGTATTTGATGCTAGTAACACTGGTACGTGTACCACAGCATGGTATGTTCAGTTGTGATAGACCAAGTCTTCTCGGTCCACAGCTTGTTGGGTGACTTGGTCCACAACAGCATTAACCCAATGGGTTAATGCTGTTGTGGACCAAGTCACACCCACAAGTGACCCATTTGTCTTCAATGATGGACAGAATCGTTGGCAGGAATTACCTTGCGTGTAATACGGTGTATGTCTTCGGATTAGATCAAATGGCCGCTTAAGTTTTCGTATACGAAAATAGAGGGCAGGCTTTCAAACAACATGTGTATATCAGAGGTCTGTTGAATGTCAAAGCAATGACTCGAATGAGTAAACAAAGCCATGTATACAACAACTACTCGCAGGTGCCTAATAATTATAATATTGTCACTGTCAGCACGATTATTAATTTAGCCTTTTAGGAGAAAATTCCCAATGATCAATATTATTTGGCATGATTGAGACAGAGTGAAATTGCCATCACTATTATTAATTTCAGCCTAAATCCCCACCCATCACTATTATTAGGCCATCACGATTATTAGGCACATGAGAGTTACGAAATTCTGGGAACATACCTGGCAAATGTTATGAACAGAGAATACTCCTTTGTTATTGCACAATTTCCAAGAGAGAAATCCACAAAAAACGAACAACGCGCGTCTGTGTGTGATCAAGCCGGTGTCCAGTGCTATAAATTACCACTGACCTGGGGTGTAGTGGACAAGACGCAAAATATAAATGTGAATTTCTGCGTCGGCGGGCGTCAACCAGAAGAATGCGCGGACAACCGCCAAATGACGTCAAGCGCGTGACGGGCACGTGCCACCAACTCAACCAGAACACAGAACACGCATTCGGCAAACCTCGTCAGATTCCGTTACCGTGCCCGCAGGGGTCACAGGTCGAGGAGTTCAGAATGACAGAACACGTAGTAGTACCACGTCATGTGTTCTCAAAACAGAACGCATGGGGCTAGGCATATATCTTGCGATGCGTTTGTTGAAAAAAACATGTTTACAGGGAAGAATATTGTGTTATTCCTTTTTACATGAGGCAGGAATGCGTTCACAATGCATACAGCTAAAAACAAATCAACTGTTTCAAGATAGCTCTCTCGAGTAGCATCAATTTATGTATATTCCGATGGTTATATAGACGCTGGCACTTTAAAGTTTATATATATCGTTAAGCATGCAAGTGTGTATGAAGTTGCGTTTGATATGTATACAAATTTATCAATTGCATTATAAATAAGACACGAATTTTGTCATGAGTCAATATCAGAATACATAAACCCTAACACAGAACACCAGTGTTCTCTTAGCAGAACACCGATGTTCTAAAATGGAACACAAAAATTGACAGAAGAACACATAGAGGTCCCACATAGAACGCATGAGAACGCAGAACGCATGCGTTCCGCACTTTTTATAGTGCACGTGAACATTGATGTCCTATTGTCATAACTAATTCGTGGCCACGAAATAACTAATTCGTGGCCACGAAATAACTGATTGACCTTAGGTGAATTTTGTGGGTTTTCTATAAACATTTTTAGCGGCAAATTTTTGCATCTATATATAAACCCCTCATGGCGTGGGACCCGGGGATATGAACGTCCGATATAAACTAGCCCAGAGAAAACGGGGATACACATGTTTGGTGGCTCCAAGACAAACTGAATATTCATTAGTTTTTACCACAAGGGGTGGAATGGGAATGACATTTCACTCGGCCTATTGACTGATTTAAGTCAAATAAGGGGTTTTGTAGGGTGGTCCCAAAACAAACTTATAAATATTCACCTCTTTCAACAATACCCGATCCAAAATGTCGCCGCTCAGAAGGGGTAAAATGGGATACACATTATTTCTCGGCCACTTGACCGATATAGATCAAATAAAGGGTGTTGTACGGTGGCTCGCAAAGCAAGCTAAATTTTCACACCTTCAGTCCACCTCGAGCGAAAATGATAACTGATCAGAGGGGTCCATATATGGTACCCATGCAACCCCCCCCCCATTTTAGGTCGAATAAAGTGTGTTGTAGGGTGACCCCTGAGACAAACTAAATATTCACCCTCCGCGATCCAAAATGGCCGCCCAGATGGGTTCAAATATGGCACCTATACAATTTCTCCGCCCCTTAACCGTTTGATGTGGTATTATGGGTGTTGTATAGGGTGGCCCCCAAGATAGACTGAATGTCGTGGGTGCCCTAGGTGACCCCATCGCTCTGGCGGCGGCAACTTTGGATATGGTTGGTGAGAGGGGTGATTACTTAATTTGTTTTACGGGCCACACTACAACACCCTTTATCTCATATCGCCGTGGCTCATGCCAAGATGGTGGACAACTACAACCAGATCATCTCTATCCGCTTCCATTACAACAATGGGACTGACGATCGTATATCACGATTATTTATTTCGTGGTCACTAATTAGTATTTCGTGGCCACGAATTAGTTATTTCGTGGCCACGAATTGGTATTTCGTGGCCACGAAATAAAAAAAAATTCCCATGTCCTAAACCAGCCACCGTATTGCACGATATGCAAGCAACAAATGTTTCTCATTAAACCTTTGGCCACCATCACCACACGGGATTGATTGTGAATTTGAGTGTGTATTCTCGTGCTTTTTCATGTTGAAGGAATTTAGAAATGCATTTGCACAATATGCACATACATGTCTGAATCGCTTGTCCGAGTCCGATTCACCACTCGCTATCTGAGACGTTGAGTCTGATTCTATGGGCAGCCAAATTATCATATACTCAAATATTTGGAGATATCTCTAAATATTTGGAGATATCTCTAAATGATTTGGAGATATCTCTAAATATTTGGAGATATCTCCAAATCATTTGGAGATATCTCTAAATCAGCACATATCCATAATTGAACCTGGATTTGGACTTATCTATAAATGAATTAGAGATATCTCCAAATTAATTGAAGATATCTCTAAATCATTTGAGGATAAGTTCTTTTTGAACATATGTCACATATCCGTAAATAAAATACTTCTCCATAATTCGATTTGGAGATATCTCCAAATAATTGGAGATATCTCTAAATCAATTGGAGATATCTCCAAATAATTGGAGATATCTCTAAATCGACATATCCACAATTGGACATATCCGTAAATAAATACTTCTCCATAATTCGATTTGGAGATATCTCTAAATATTTGGAGATATCTCTAATTCAGTTGAAGATATCTCTAAATATTTGGAGATATCTCCAAATAATTGGAGATATCTCTAAATGAATTGGAAATATCTCTAAATGATTTATGGATAAGTGGATAAATCGAATATACTTCTCTGTAAATGCATTTGTGGATATCTCTAAATGATTTGAAGAGATCTTCAAATATTTGGAGATATCTCCAAATAATTGGAGATATCTCCAAATGAATTAGAGATATCTCCAAATATTTGGAGATATCTCCAAATGAATTAGAGATATCTCCAAATATTTAGAGACATCTTCAAATGCTTTGGTGTCCTAAATAGTTAGGGTATGAATTGAAGAGCTCTCCAAATCGATTTAGAGATATCTGCAATTTATTTGAAGATATCTCCAAATGAATTAGAGATATCTCCAAATATTTGGAGATATCTCCAAATATTTAGACATATCTCCAAATATTTGAGTATATATTAATTTGGCTGCCCATATGATTCTTCGTTGAGGGATTCTTCCATTGCTTCAATTCTGAAATTAAAAAAATGAAACAATCACAAGTAAGGTTGTGTATAGAGCAAAGTTCAATATATGTATACAGGGAAGTGGCGAACGAGTCCAAATAAGGTCCCAAATTACTCTTAATAAAACTGATTTCTTATGTTTGTCATCTATATTAAGTAGGCATATGGCTATCGATAAATTCCACTACAGAAGCATGGTCTTCATGACCTTCAGCCATGATCACCGGATACCGATACAATCCAACTGATCATATCTAGACCCTCTAATATTTTAAAATTCATTAGGTTTCAATAAAAAGACTCCCGGGCATAAATGCTCTGCGTTAGACAATATAATTATGGAATCAACGTTGTTTGCGATGTCATTTATGCATAGGCCAATGTAGGTGTCAGGCGCCGAAATTGCCGTACAAAATAGCCGATACCGTATGCCTATAATACCTGACATTGATAATTAGGTCTACGCCCGAAATTACATAACAAACGACGTTGATTGCTTATAATTACATCCATGTATTTGAATTTAGAAAATACTCTACACAATCATATATATTGTACTCTACACCATCATCATTATTGTGTAAATTGTCTTCATCTACACCGCCATTTTGACAATTTGGAAAATAATTTCATTTTTACCAATTTAATTAGTCCTAAGTGTGATGTTAAAGATGGATTATCTCTTTAAATAACAAATTTTAAATGGTTGCGTGGGTATAAAATAATAGATATGAACTGAAGACCTATGTCCGGAAAAGCTTCTATCAATTAATATTGATTTTATTTCGAATATTAAATCGGGCCCGTTTATGTTACTATTTTTAGAACAGACCATTCGGATGAGACCGTATTGCGATATATAGCACTGGGCTGTTCCTACGGCTACGCAACGAATGCCACATGTCACAGATTGGTTGTTTGTATTGTTTTGTTCAACATATATAAGCGATAATGAGTATAATTAACGTTTATTTGTGACAAATTTGCACAATATAATTTCTGGTCTCTGTTAACAGTAACCACCATTGTTCGTTAGCTGAACAAACACACCTTTTTAGACCAGAAAATATTCGAAATAAAATTAATATTGATCGATAGAAGCATTTCCGGACAGAAGTCTTCGATTCAAATCTAATATTTTATACCCCGGTAACTATATAATACATGTTTACAATGAGATAATCCACCTTTAAGTATAAATTCCATTACTCGTGTAACTTCATGTCCTCTAGCAAACACAACCAATTTATACACAAAAATGCACGAATCTCGCCACCTCAAAGGTTAAACAAAAACATTCACCACATGTTGACCTTTCTAGCACACTTAAAATACTTAATATCAATTGAATATATTCCACACACAATTCGACTGCCCGTGCAACTTTGTCGTAGTGAAATTAATTACTTAAATGAGAGAAAACGTTCATTGAGTTGAACCACGTACCTCACGCTACTTTTGTCCGTCGCCATCTTGAAATTCTCCACCGTTTTCTCCACCGATCTTGCACCACTGTGAAGGTGTAGATTTTTTTCAGATTAAGCAGAAATTTTAGAGATGGATTATCTCTTTAAATAACAAATTTTAAATGGTTGCGTGGGTATAAAATAATAGATATGAACTGAAGACCTATGTCCGGAAAAGCTTCTATCAATTAATATTGATTTTATTTCGAATATTAAATCGGGCCCGTTTATGTTACTATTTTTAGAACAGACCATTCGGATGAGACCGTATTGCGATATAGAGCATTGGGCTGTTCCTACGGCTACGCAACGAATGCCAAATGTCACAGATTGGTTGTTTGTATTGTTTTGTTCCACATATATAAGCGATAATGAGTATAATTAACGTTTATTTGTGACAAAATTGCACAATATCATTTCTGGTCTCTGTTAACAGTAACCACCATTGTTCGTTAGCCGAACAAACACACCTTTTTAGACCAGAAAATATTCGAAATAAAATTAATATTGATCGATAGAAGCATTTCCGGACAGAAGTCTTCGATTCACATCTAATATTTTATACCCCGGTAACTATATAATACATGTTTACAAAGAGATAATCCACCTTTAAGTATAAATTCCATTACTCGTGTAACTTCATGTCCTCTAGCAAACACAACCGTTAGGATTCCGTCTGAATCCCGTCGGATTCACAATTTATACACAAAAATGCACGAATCTCACCACCTCAAAGGTTAAACAAAAACATTCACCACATGTTGACCTTTCTAGCACACTTAAAATACTTAATATCAATTGAATATATGAGGCCCCCACCCCCACCCCCCATGGAATACGGAATACCACTTAACACAGATGGTGGAATACGGAATACCAGTTAGCAGCCATATGGAATACATACAAATATATGAAAATTCCATTTTTTGGAAGGTCGGCGTACGAATACCTGTATTTTTGGAATACCGAATACCTCCTAACAGAGGGGCCGGAATACGGCGTACCGCATAACAGGGCATGGAATACGGCGTACGAAAAGAGGGGGTGGGGGCCTCATATATTCCACACAAAATTCGACTGCCCGTGCAACTTTGTCGTAGTGAAATTAATTACTTAAATGAGAGAAAACGTTCATTGAGTTGAACCACGTACCTCACGCTACTTTTGTCCGTCGCCTTCTTGAAATTCTCCACCGTTTTCTCCACCGATCTTGCACCACTGTTAAGGTGTAGATTTTTTTCAGATTAAGCAGAAATTTTAGAGATGGATTATCTCTTTAAATAACAAATTTTAAATGGTTGCGTGGGTATAAAATAATAGATATGAACTGAAGACCTATGTCCGGAAAAGCTTCTATCAATTAATATTGATTTTATTTCGAATATTAAATCGGGCCCGTTTATGTTACTATTTTTAGAACAGACCATTCGGATGAGACCGTATTGCGATATAGAGGATTGGGCTGTTCCTACGGCTACGCAACAAATGCCAAATGTCACAGATTGGTTGTTTGTATTGTTTTGTTCCACAGATATAAGCGATAATGAGTATAATTAACGTTTATTTGTGACAAAATTGCACAATATAATTTCTGGTCTCTGTTAACAGTAACCACCATTGTTCGTTAGCTGAACAAACACAACTTTTTAGACCAGAAAATATTCGAAATAAAATTAATATTGATCGATAGAAGCATTTCCGGACAGGAGTCTTCGATTCAAATCTAATATTTTATACCCCGGTAACTATATAATACATGTTTACAAAGAGATAATCCACCTTTAAGAAGAATCAGAATCTTAAAGATAAGCTAGTCAGAGCTAAACTTGGTTAATTCAGTATCTAATGTCCATCTGTTTTTTTCTCTATCTCCCACATT
This sequence comes from Siphonodentalium dalli, assembly GCA_032622095.1. NCBI lineage: Eukaryota > Metazoa > Mollusca > Scaphopoda > Gadilida > Siphonodentaliidae > Siphonodentalium > Siphonodentalium dalli. The sequence goes on from CP136063.1 coordinate 142,421,796, forward strand.
TCTCACGTTCATGGCACGATGGTTACGTCGTCGTGTGGACATCTCAGTTTTCACATTGAATGCCCCATTAATTACATTTTGGGCGCACATACTAGTTTCTCTTTAAAGCAGGGGGTGTTCAGGAAAAAAATTCCGGACACTAGGAGCTTTTCTATTTTTTCCGCCCTTTGGGTACCCACCGCCCCCTAATTATTATTTGTTTCCGATTCTGGGATAGGGACCCACCCCTTCAAACTGCTTCAAATGACTATTTTACAGTTGTCCTGATCTTATCCGATCTATGTTCCGTATCATGATTATAAAAGCATTCCTACTTTTGATTTACCAATAAGGCTGTAAAGTTTCAAAGCAATTCTCCGATAAATGTGGGCTGTAGGTTGTGCTGATGGATTCACATTTGAAATCCAAGATGGCTGCTGGTGGCCATGTTTGTTTTGAACAAATTTCGGGGAAAAAAGGGAGGCTCACATCTTGAGGTCACCCGAAGATACATATGAAGTTTGGTGACGATTGGATGAGAAATATGACCTGTAAGATGTGCTAAAGGATTTAGTCATGCAAAGAGTAAAATCCAAGATGGCCGATGGCAGCCATGTTTTTTTTTACAGAATTCGGGAATAAATGGTAGGCACCCATCGAGAGGTCAAACCGAGGATTCATATGAAGTTTGGTTATGTTCGGATGAGGGATAAGCTCTGTAGGGTGTGTTAAAGGATTTAGTGATGCCAAGAGTAAAATCCAAGATGGCTGCCAGTGTCCATATTTTTTATCTAAAATCGTTCAAATTTGACAGCTCCCATCTAGAGGTGATCCTAGACCCATGTACCGAATAACGTTGAAATCGGTTAAGTTTGTTTGCACGGGCTCGGCGATCCGATAAAATTCGTATCCGGGGCAAGATACATTCACATACCAAATTTCAAGTCGATAGCTCCACCCGTTTCCGAGATCTCGTCTGCGCATGCGCGAAGCTGGCGTCACACGGGCTCGGCGACCCGATAAAATTCGTATCCGGGGCAAGATACATTCACATAGCAAATTTCAAGTCGATAGCTCCACCCGTTTCCGAGATCTCGTCTGCGCATGCGCTGCACGGGCGTCGCACGGGCTCGCCAATACGACAACGATTACCGCCTGGTCAAACTACACACACGTACCAAGTTTCGTCCCGATCGGTCGAGAATCGTAGATTTGTATAAATGACAGACATACAGACAGACAAACATACAGAGGTCTTCAAAATATATATGAGACTAGCAGGTTAGCCCGCCACTGGCGGCATTCGTCCAATGGCTTTGTTCGAAAAAGCAATTGCAACAGGTTTCGAGACACTTGTGCTGCATTTGTACCAAATTTCGTCGAAATCAGCAAGTTTTACCCGATTTGACCTTGAATTGACAATTTTGTAGGTCAAGGTCAGGTCGTGGTCATGATTTGACCCGTCCAAAACACTCCCCGGACAAAAGTACAGAAATCCGCCAGTTTTACCCAATTTGACCTTGAATTGACCAGTTTGAAGGTCAATGTCACATCGGGGTCACGATTTGACCCGTCCGTGACACTTTCGGAACAAATGTACCCATAGGTAGCACGTTTGGGCTCAATCGGTTGACCCGCCCCGAGTTGACCATTTTGCTTCCATAGAATTTTTAACAGCTTAGAAAACACAAAGAACAGCTGAGCCCCAAAATTGATTAACACATGATTTCGCATTCAAATCGTTTTATGTCGATAAAACTCTTATTTTTCAAAATTTCAAGCTGAGACTTCGTGTGACTGCGTGTAATACTTATATATTCTTAAAATTACACAGTCCAACACGTAATTATGTTTTAGATGGAAGAAATTAATTGGTGTGTATGTGTATAATACTTACATATTCTTAAAACGATTCCAGCACGTAATTATGTTTTTGATAAAAGAAATAAAAAAAAAATTCGATGCTAAATTTCGAGCGATAACGTTGCGTTGAATTGTAAACAAACGCTCTTTTATAGCGACGCGTCATATACAACGCTCATTAAATTATCACTTGATTAACCACCGCAGTGCCGTTTTTTGTGACTGAGAGTGGAGAACGGGTGCTCTGAGCTTCTCCAAAACGCGACGGTGTCCGTGGGATTTTACCCTTAGATAGGAAGTTTGAGCTCAATCCACGCAGCGTTTTAGATTCTATGAAGTACCCCCACACACACACACATATATATATATACGGAAGTCTCAAAATATATATATAGACTAGCAGGTTAGCCCGCCACTTGCGTGGTTGGTCAGAAACATGACATTTACAAATTTTTTTTTTTTTTAATTCTGCCTTTTTAATTTTTTTTTCAATGAGTTAATTCTGCCTTTTTAATCAATAGAAATGATGGTACCCGTCCCTAGGGCGGAAAAACTAACCCGATGAAATTCTCCCCGTCCCTAAAAGAGGTATGATTCGATGAAAATCTCCCCCGTTCCTAGGAACGACAGACATAAGAATCACACGACACGCATTTGTTGTTTTCCAATGAGTTAATTCTGCCTTTTTAATCAAGATAAATGCATTCCGGTTCCGGTGAATGTACTGGGAATTTGGCAATATATATAGCGTAGAACGCCTGCATTCAATGCCATGTGCGAGTCTGTAATATTTCACACAATAGACAATAAGTGCGAGTCATTAGATTCTTCAGCAACATACGTGCGCTATATAAACTATGTAGCCTACAATAACACTGCAGTGAACATATGTATTATATTTTACGGTTACCGGTACCATGCAATTATTACAGGGCCCATACTGTTATTCCCCAAGTTTTGTCCAGATTGAATTGAATTGAGTACTGATATCTTTATTAAATTTAGATACATGTACCTTATGTTGTTTAAAGATGGTATGTCTCAGCTCTTCCTATTAGTTTTATATTGATTCCTGTTTGTTTGGTTTTCATTTACCGTGGCCGTGCACGTCGGGAAGAGTGGATTTGTGAAATCAAATACTTTGCAAATTGTGATTGGCTTTCATAAAAGTTTTGTACGCTTGTTTTTCTAAGAGCAAAGCCAATTAATACATGGACTAACATTAAATATAAAATTATCCTCTGTTAATAAATGTCAGCTGATATATATGGTTTGACTTAGGGTAACTGCGACCAGTGTCCAAACGTATTCACAGAAACTGCCGATGGCTGTTTTGTGGACATTCAGCCAAAATCAGAAAATGACGGTAACGTATCTTGTTGTAGCGTATTTTTGACAATATGGCGACTAGGTAGGACACTCAATTGTTAATTATTGGGTATAATTATTCAGGACAATCACACCCATTCACTGAAAGTTACAAACATTCAAGATATGGCCGCGTGCACATGGAGAGATGCTGAACATAGGTAACGTGATTGGGCAAATTATATAGGTAGTCTGTCCATATAAATCACCAGGTTGACAGTTTATTCTCTAGTCATCAGAGTTTGCAGATAATACGATCACTTGCGGGTAGTGGCATACAGAGGTCACGTCTGTGTAATTCCGTCACGTATTTTCAACCCGCTCTGAGTAGAACACTGGCAATGCGATACGACCCACTGTACACAGTGTTCAAAGAAGAGATGCTAATGTGTCTAGTGCACAAACTACCTTGACTAATCTCTGACAAAATGCAAGCAAATGAAAGCTCAAACTTGTTTGACTCGATTTTTATGTTATTCCGTCACGATGGATTTCATGAGTGATTAGTTGTAGCCCCATACAGACTCGTCCCAGTGCCATCTCGGTCCAGACAGTTTTTGGGGCGAGCTGGCCCAGCTTTTAAAGCCGAGTTGGCCCGGGAAATAAATTTGTGTAAAGTTAATATATATTTTCTAAAGTTCAGATGATGATATATTTCAGCTTTAGTTAACAGAATCGATTAATTGCAACAAAATAATATTAACCACTTTCAACTATGGTATCAAATTTCCCAAAACGTGTTATTTGTTAACATTTTGTTCAACGAAATATGGCCCACTTTATAGTAGTCGGATTCCTTATGTCATTTTGCATTTTTGGTTTGTTAAAAGCGATCTGAAAACGGATTATGTATGCCCAGTAGGTGTGTTTTCAGGATTGACTTGTTTCCATTCTTGAATTTTGGCGGGTCGTCCTAAATCGGGGTCAACATAATTTAGAGAGCGTTTCGTATTTACAGAAAACGATAGATAGTGCCATCGGGCGTATGGTGATCGGTGCGATTTGAAACTTCTCCAAACTACTAAATATCACAGTTACATGTATTTTTGAAAATTTTGATGTGATCGGTTCATTCTTGTTGGCTACAGTTGTGATCAAAATTTAACACTGAGCCCCATGGAGATTATAGTAGTTTGGATAAATGGGGCCATTTTGCGTATGACGATATACGCATACTGATATTCCTAAAAAAATACTAAGTGTGAAACACAGACGTAGTTTAAAAAAAAATGGATGTGATCAGATGATTCTTGCTGGCTACAGTTGCGATCAAAATTTAACACTTAACCCTATGGAGAATTTCGTGTTATGCTCAAACGTTGATTGTAATATCACTTATTGCCAATCGTGCGCAACTATATATGTAGATTAACACTCGTGTTTGACCCACTGTAACTATCCATGAGTTAATAGAAGCAATATATGATATAGTTATGCCTCAGGATACAGTAATTGGCAAAAGTAAGTGTCGAATGGTTTTGTAATATCGATAATATGCAGCATGTTGACTCAAACGAATATAGTCACAACAAGACTGTTCACGATGTGATTACATATTATATTAGTGTTTTATTTGATACTTGTCTGTCTTGATGTCCACTGACTAGTTTTTAAAACCACATCGTTGATCATAACGGGATGTAGTGTCACAAATACATAGGTATAGATGGTAGTTGTTCGTTGTCATTAACTCAATCGTTGTCATCGGAGTCTACCCCATATGCACTGAGAGAATATGTGTTTTCGCATGATTTGTGCTACTGATAAATGGACATTTCGGTGCAGCTGAGATCATTACTATAACGGTATAGGCTTTGATTTCACACTTCCCATGCCAGTTACATTGGCCAACTTCAGTACAGCGACTGAAACCCAATATTCACCATCAATATTCTGACCGCAGTTATTCTCCACGCTTCGTGTATAGCTGTGAAAATCAAGCAAATTCGAATTTCCACTAAAGTAGAGCTTAATGAGTAAAATAGATATCAACCATAGTTGTATTTTCCTGCAAATTCCGAATATGTGCTTAGTAACTGTTACTAAGGAGCTATCGTGGCCGGTGGAAAGTCTCCCGATCGTATACTGATCAGTGGCCTAACCAGAACATGGCTGCATATTTTTAGACATACATGTGCCCAACTTTGAACAAAACCAGCACCATGTAATTAGACACTGACCTACTTAAGGCAATACCAATGAATGATTAGTACACCATTGTGGCATTTGGTTAGCAACCGTTGCTAACCTTAAATAAGACATCTGGTTCACTTTGACAGCCAGGTATATCTCAAATTTCACATTTGGGTATTAACTGCATCGGAAACGCAAACGTTGACCCTATTTCAGCTACAATTGCAATTTCCAGTGAATTCCCGGTAATTTCCTAGACTAAGGTTCTCGATCGTATAATGATCAATGGACCATGGGGCACAAACATGTACAGTTTAAAATCTGTGTCACCATCTGAACATAACCAATACCATCCAACTATAGACACTATCTAATTTACGGGGAAATACCACGGCCCAGAGTGTTGATCGGTTCAAAGCCAAGTATATTATTGGGGGAGAACGATCCATTAAGCCTAAGTCGATGGTTTGTTCACAACAGATGGAATCATGATGCATTATGAAGGATGATGGAAGGGTCCCCTCAACTATGTTCTCCGACACAGTATTGTCCCCGCACTGTGTCACTTGCATATTACTGTGTTGTACTATATATAAGACCAAGCACATAATGCACATATATATCTTATAAATAAATTATCTCTTAAAAGTGTCCATAGATGTCTTGCCTATTTATAGTGACAATTTATTTTTTTCTTGTGGCAAAGGATTTGAGGGAGTGATTTGTTATGTTGACTAAAATGTTAATTTAGTATGTGAAGCACGTATCCCGGTGGATGTATCGAGTGGACGGAGAAAATGTTTTCTTTATCGTCAGATGAACATAATTTAAACTCCAAATTTTTATAAACCCGACCGGGAATTATAGAACAACCATATATATATATATATATATATATGCCCAGTAATATTTAGCAATACATATGGACATGATAACATTGTTTAACATTTTTAAACAATACCACCCTATCCACATGTATGGCTAAACATAACATTGGCATAGATGAGTTGTTGTAGTTGTTACATTGATGCTGGTCGGGTTTCTCCAAATTTAATACTAAAACAGAATGATCCATAATCTACGGTGGCTGGATTAGGACATGGGAAATTGTTTATTTATTTCTAATGCAACGAAATACTAATTCGAGGCAACGAAATACTAATTCGTGGCCACGAAATAACTAAGTTGGTGGCCACGAAATACTAATTCTTGCCAAGAAATAACTAATTCGTGGTCACGAAATACTAATTCGTGGCCACGAAATAACTGATTGACCTTTGTATATATCCAGATACCTTTACGGTATGGTTACGCTTGATGTTTTAGAAACAATGCGTACGATCGCAGACAAGCTACTATAAACCCGTTATGGCGTGGGACCCGGGCTCTATGGGGACATGAACGTCCGATATAGACTATAGCCCAGAGAGAACGGGGGAACAGAAAATGAGTGATCAGAGGGGTCCATATATGGTACCATGCAATTGCACCACCCCCATTTTAGGTCGAACACAGTGTGTTGTGTGGTGACCACTGAGACAAACTAAATATTCACCCGCTTTCACCATCCCCGATCCAAAATAACCGCCCCAGATGGGTTCAAATATGGCAGCTATACAATTTCTCCCCCGCCCCTAACCGTTAATTTGGTGTGGTATAATTGGCGCTGTAGGGTGACCCCAAGATATATTGAATGTCGTGGTGCCCTGTGTGACCCACCCCAGGACGGCGGCATCTTTGGATCAGGTTGGTGAAAGGGGTGATTACTTAATTCGTTTTACGGGCCACCCTACAACACCATTTATCTCAAATCGCCGTGGCTCACGCCAAGATGGTGGACAACTACAATCAGATCATCTCTATCCGCTTCCATTACAATAATGGGACTGACGATCGGGAGCATCTCACTTTGCCGACGGCTATTGTTTCCGGGGGTACCTGCACGAGGTGTCAATAATAGTATTTCGTGGGCACGAAATAAAAAATATATTCCCATGTCCTAAAAGTTTTGACTGACACTTACATAAATATGACTCGCAGAATTGTTAGCACACAAGTCCGTATTATGCGGTACTTCGTCCTGGCAATAAACATTAATTTTGTCAATTGATGAAAAACAACATCAATCAATTTTACAACGACATCCTAAAACTTTAGTCTTGATAAACATTACATTTGTAGAATAGTTGACATTATCACTGAAGCACGTGATTGTGATGTATGTGATTGATGTGAACCACATTTTTATCAACTACTGTATCTGGTGGCCTGACTATATTGCAAGTTAATTTGGTAAAATCACATGTAGTTACGATAGATTACATGTAAGAGACTTGCATATATATGATAGCCATTAAGTTCCACCACTGAACATTTGATTAAATTGTCAAACTCTCTATAGGGTCCAACATTAGTTTTGTTCGCAACTGTAGTACTGTACCCGCGGAAACTTATCTGACGACACCATTCTCAAAAATATATGTCAGAGTCATACTTTACATATGTGCATAATTTCAACTCGCATAATTCGTGAAAAGGCTAATCGTGTTAGTTAATACCTGTATAATCAGGAAACGCTCTTTAAATTTTTTAACACGTCCAAACAATTTGTTTCCACTAAAATATCAGACTGGAAACAAATAGACTCTGAAAGTAGACCGCCATATTTGATACTTTGTTAATTTCAACTCGCACAGTCCACCAGAAGGTTAGTTATGAGGATTAATATTTGTATAATAAGTAAATGCTCTTTAAATTCTTAAAATTTCAACTGGACACAGGTAAACTCTGAAAGTAGACACGCTAATGATAAATAACCCGTTCGCATGTCGTTTTAGACAATCCGAAATTGCGCGACCGTTGTTTTCGAGCAAAGGAATCTGACTTGTGAAATCAGCTAGGGTTGGGGTAGGGTTAACTTTTCTGCGATATATCCTTACCAAAAATCGATGTATCGAAGTTTTGTTTGTGGCATATGATCAAGATATCCTTGTAGATTGTTCATGTTCGTCTATATGTGATGTAGCTGATTTTAAGAATATACAATACCTTAATATTTGAGAAAGAAAATTGAAAATGCAGTCATAAATACAATTCATCTGATGATTTTATGATATAATTCCACATTAAGATATGTAATTAAGTAATTTGTGGCAAGATCTCTCAATGTTTTGCGATTTCCATAAACAAAGAAAGCCACTTACCGAACTTGCTATGTGTAATAGCATGTTTTTTATTACCAGGTGGCCGGGGGGGGGGGGAATATAGGGGTACACAAACAAAAGCCTCACAAAAACCTGTTTCCACTAAAATATCAAGCTGGAAACAGGTAGATTCTGAAAATAGACACACTGGTGGTATAGAAACCGTTCTCACATCGCTTTTAACATTCCGAAAACGCGCGACCATTGTTTTCGACATAAGGAATCCGACTATAGTGGGACCGGTGAGATGGCTTCCCGAGGCTTCAGAACGTGTGATAGATAATCACTTTCAGATGCCGACCACATACGGTATAGAATCAGTATCATATCATCATATCGTGCTCCGGTCGCTCGGCGGGAAGATCAGAAGAACAAGGATAGCGGCTATGTCACAGAAAGAAACAACAGCAGCAACAAACAAACAAAAACAAAACAAAAGACAACGAAAAAAAATAAAGAAGAAAAAAAAATAATATTATGTACAGAACATTTTCATCAATTTCATGTAAATGTCACACCATTTCATGATACTCATCAAAATTTCCCAAGTGGGTTGTAGGGGAGGGGTGCCACTTTCAAAGTCAAAATTTGGACTTTTTATCTCGAAATTTTGACTTTCAAACTATATTCTCTTAAAATTGCACTTTTCGTTACTAAATCGGCTGCGTAACCAGAGCCATGGTGGCCACTAGGGAATCCTTGTATTTTCGTGCGGTGCCACCCAGCGGGCATCTATAGGAAAGGGACGCGACCATGCAGCTGAAAATCGGGCTGAAGTCGGGCATGGGGTGTCAAAATAGCACTTTTCGTTACTAATTCGGCTGCGTAGCCAGAGCCATGGTGGCCACCCTGGAATCCTTGTATTTTCGTGCGGTGCCACCCAGCGGGCATCTATTGGACAGGGACGCGACCATATAGCCCCTTCCACATTTTCGAAAAATGGGCTGAAGTCGTGCATGGAGCTCAAAATTGCACTCTTTGTTACTAAATCGGCTGCGTAGCCAGAACCATGGCGGCCACCCGGGAATTATTGCATTTTCGTGCCGTGCCGCCCATCGGACATCTATAGGACAGGGACGCTGCCATATAGCCCCTTCCAATTTTTCGAAAATTGGCCTGAAGTCGTGCATGGGGTATCGAAATAGCACTCGTTGTTACTAAATCGGGTGCGTAGCCAGAACCATGGCGGCCACCCGGGAATCACTTCATTTTCGTGCGGTACCACCCAGCAGGCATCTATAGCACAGGGACGCGGCCATATAGCCCCTTCCAATTTTTCGAAATTTGGGCTGAAGTAGTGCATGGAGCTCAAAATTGCACTTTTTGTTACTAAATTCTCAAAATATAATAACAATCGTTACTAAATCGCCTATGTATGCATAACCACAGCATCTACGAGACCATCCTTTTGGATTCTTCTTGTGCCACCACTAGTCCATCTAAAAATCATAAACTAGGTCACATAAACTTGTCCAGCTGTTCAAAAATTGGCCGTAAGTCGTGCGTGGGGTAAAAATAGGAAATTTTTCGTTGCTAAATTCCTTATGTATTCATAACCTATCCTTATTGATCCTTCTTGTGCCATCATTAGTCCATTTTGAAATCACAAACTAGTTTACATATGCCTGTCCAGTTCTTCAAAAATTGTGGGTAAGTCGTTCGTGGGGTCAAAATAATGAAAACAATGTCATTTTTCGTTGCTAAATCGCCTGCGTATGCATAGCCATAGCAGCCACGGGGCTATACTTGTGGCATCTTCTTGTGCCACCACTAGTCCATCTATAAATCACAAACTGATTCACATACGCCTGTCCAGCTGTTCAAAAATTGGGTGTAAGTCGAGCGTGGGGTCAAAATAATGAAAAAAGGTCATGGTTCTGGCTACGCTGCACGACTTCAGCCCAATCTTCGAAAAATTGGAAGGGGCTAGATGGCCGCGTCCTTTCCTATAGATGCCCGCTGGGTGGCACCGCACGAAACTGCAAGGATCTCCGGATGGACACCATGGTTCTGGCTACGCAACCGATTTAGTAACAAAAAGTGCAATTTTGAGCTCCATGCACGACTTCAGCCCAATTTTCGAAAATGTGGAAGGGGCTATATAGTCGCGTCCCTGTCCAATAGATGCCCGCTGGGTGGCACCGTACGAAAATGCAAGGATTCCCGGGTGGCCGCCATAGTTCTGGCTACGCAACCGATTTAGTAACAAAAAGTGCGATTTTGAGCTCCATGCACGACTTGAGCCCAATTTTCGAAAATTTGGAAGGGGCTGCATGGTCGCGTCCCTGTCCAATAGATGCCCGCTGGGTGGCACCGCACGAAAATACAAGGATTCCCGGGTGGTCACCATGGCTCTGGCTACGCAGATGATTTAGTAACGAAAAGTGCAATTTTAAGAGAATAGAGTTTGAAAGTCAAAATTTTGAGATAAAAAGTCAAAATTTTGACTTTATTTTTTTTACCATTATGCATGTCCCGAATACGCTTCCGTATTGTCAACATTCCATACCATGTGTTGTCATTTTTGACTGAAAGAAATGTTCAATTCTCTTTAATCAAATACCGCTGTTATATGTTTGGTGCTGAATTTTGGGAAAGATTAAAACGCCGTGAAATTATTTTCTTTGGCCAAATTCTCTCAGAATTAAGTTGCCAAATTATATTCGGCTGAAACGAAGGGGTTTGTGGAAAATTGTTTCTTACAGTTGATAATGACCACTTCTAAAAATGCAATGTTTTACAGACATTTAATTACGTCCACATCATGGGGTATAATTATATTTTGGTATTGGCCAAGCTGCCACATGGAACTTCGAAGTCGTAATTGTTAATAATTATTATCCCTTCGGGATTATCATTAAAAAATAAACAAATTTATTCACCCGCCAATATACTTGAGGTCAACATCATTTTACGGACACTCCTTCATAAAGGGGCTATGGAAACATCACCATCATACGCAATGGCCATACCTGTCTGATGTGCAATCGAATTAACTAGCTCTTGAAAGAGGTGATATTTCCGAACCTGCAAAAGCTATAGCCGCTATATCGGTAATAGAAAGCTGTTACGTGTCATAGATGTATCATATATATAATCAAACAAGTTCTAAATAAATAAATTCTAATTTCTTGTCGAAATCAGAACTCGCTTACCAAATGAAACTGCTTTTTGCCAAATGTAAATTATTTTTTGCATTTAGCAAGCGGCAGCGCGAACCCTGAATTTGTCTCACAGCCACTTGGAGAAATAGTTGCTGAGTTTTGATGACTCGATCTCTGCAATAGGGAAGTCAAAGGTAGCACGGCATCTAAAATGTAGAAGTGTAATGTTTATTAAAGTCGGGTATTTCATTCGTTTCTATCTATTCAATTGTGGGGACACAACGCATGCTAATAATTAACAGCGTACGTGTGTGCTGGCATCTATGTGTATTGCTGGTCGAGTAGGCAACAAAAATGACATTGGCAAATAACCTCGTTGTTTTCTGTGACATCAATGATTAATTGTTAACAGAGAGATTAACATTCCAGAGTCTAGCCAAATTGCTGTCAATCTGTGCACATATTGCTCCATTAGCTTTTCCAATGCTGCGCGGTATACACAATTGCATATTCGTTGATTGGCTCCAACTGTCATTTATAAGCTCGGCGGCTCACACATAATAAAATTAATGACATTAGTAGCTCAGATAATCGGACTGGCGAACCAGAGGACGACCGTGTTTAAATAGTTACAATAAGGTAAGATAATAGTTTAGAAAAAAAACAGTGAGCATGCACATAATATAAAACAGAACGCGGATTTTCCATATTTTGCGTAATATGTATAGTCTTATCGCTCCAGAAAAAATGAGTTAAGACTTGTGACAAGTTTAAATTAGCTTGATGTCGGACATTGGTGTACGCTTGGTGTAATTTGTCACGATGTTTGACTTGGGTGTTACTGATTCAGCCGAATATCCATGTGAAGTTACATGTATTTTGGCATTGGGCATTCGGTGTTAGCTTGGCATTACGTGTTGGGCGTTTGCCCTACCAAAAGATAAAATATTATATCAGCTCTGAGAAGAATCATGACACTTCTGTCCTGCATTTTCAAACGTATTCATCAAGCGGTTTAAACTTTGTAATATGTTCGATGTCTTCCACCCAGCAATGAATTTACGAAAATATATAGGCCTACTTACATATCACAAATATATACATGTATAGGCCTACTTACATATGCTATCTAAACGGCTCAGCTTTCATTCGTAAAAGAACCGATACAGTATGCTGAGCGCGAGGAACGTGTGGAGCGGTATGATTTACTTAGACATTGGCCTAGAGACGGCAGTGAGAGAGAGAGAGATATTTTATTGCCTCCTTGAAGGAGAGATATGTGTACAGGTATATACATGTTTATGAATACAACAGTGACATTCAAACTAAATCAATTTCACTTATATGAGGTTGGTTGACCTTTTGCAAAGGACACACACAAATATGAGACAATGAATAAATAAGCGTTTCTCATCACACATGAGTTCCAGAGTAGGATGACTTCCACATCCACATGCATAAGTGAGGAATCCTACCGGCGAGAGTAAATCCAGGAATGAAACTGTAGGAATTCCGAATATGTTTATGATTTTATACCAGAATTCATTTCTGAGTTCCTGTATGTGCGGAGAGAAGCAATGGAGGTACATGTGTGACATGAGGTCAGAGTATTGGCACCCACAGTGCTTGCATAGTGCGTTGTTGTCATATGTCGTTCTGGAGATGATGTTTGCCATATAGAGAGCTTTAGATTTGTACTTTGGGTGTTCCCTGCATAGTAGCCAGCCTCTCCAGATCGACATAGGATAGGATTTAACCATCCTAAAGAAATTCAGTGATTCATTTGTCAAATCACACCATGGTGCTTGATATGCGAAGTTGTTGATCTTCTCTTTTACAATTTCTTTCCATTGTTTATGTGATGGAAAGAACCCAGAATCAATAAAAGTTGTGAGGTAATCGATGAGATCATATGCGTGCAGTTGTGTGAATAGTTCCTGCATTTTCAAACGTATTCATCAAGCGGTTTAAACTTTGTAATATGTTCGATGTCTTCCAGGAGATATACGGTCCACGATGTGCTTGGAATGACAGAACAAGGCAACTTTTGTGAGGCCATAGTCTACATCACTCCTCTAGATGGTATGGAATCCTATTACGGCCACTTGCTAATGGCGCTTTCGGCGCACTTTTTGTCGCTTTTGGCGCGATGCGCCGAAAGCGCAGAAAGCGACAAAATGTGCGCCATTAGCGTTGTTTCGGCGCGCGCCGAAAGCGACAAAACATGCGCCATTACGGCGCACTTTTTGTCGCTTTCGGCGCTTTCGGCGCACCGCGCCGAAAGCGACAAAATATGCGCCATTAGTGCAATCGGCGCGGTGCGCCATTAGTGCATTCGGCGCGGTGCGCCATTAGCGCGGTGCGCCGAAAGCGACAAAATATGCACCATTAGCGCATGTACAATTAAGTATGTGATCACCCCAGCAGGGGTGCCGGAAGAGGGGGCAGAGGGGGCAGATGGGGCAGCTGACCCCCTGCCCTTGACCAAGGGGGCGAGCGGGGGCAGGACTTGCTCTTTTTTCTGGAGAAATAAAATGCTTTTTGTGTGTTTAATCTCATGTTTTTACAGTAAAATGTGACTTTTTTTTGTCCAAATACCACCAATTTCACAAGGAATATAAATGTTTTGTCACAAAACGGCCATAAAAACCGACAAATACCTTTAAAATAGGGATTTTTGCCACAATGAATTTATGGTTATTTTTCCGAGTTTGCGGAGAAAAGCCCTTTTTTTTTGCAGAAAAGTGCCCTTTTTGTAGGCTCTGCCCCCCCCTGCCCTTGGATGCTTCCGGCGCCCATGCACAGATCGGGCATGGCCATATGTACAATGTATAGGCCTATGTATCAATTTTAAAAGGGAGGGGCTGAATTTTGCTGTAGATAGACCTCCAAATGCTATAATTTGTCATTATTCAGATTTAAAATTATTGTGGCCGTGTGGTCCTGGTCCCTCCTTTGTGGGTAGTTAAAGGTACTCAATCCGATCAGACGGTCCCAGGGATGTGGCTAGAGGGTCTCCGTTGGGGGTGTCCACCTTGGGAAATTCCAACTGCACCTCCTTGAATCAGAATCAGACAAAACACAAATTTTACATAATTCCATTTGCATCCCCCCCCCTTTGCACCTTAGTGCTCATGCCTAATATCCTAACATCTAGTGGTCTAAATCCAGACAAATGCACACGGCTATGGACAAGAGACCAGGACACACCGGGCTGACCATTGTTGTTCAACGCAGTGTGAGAAATCTTTTTGAAAACTGTACAAGAAAATCACAAATCCTAGCATCTAGACTGGCCTCAACTGAAGCTTGGGTCAGCTGCCCACTCTGCCCCCTCTTCCGGCACCCCTGCTGGGGTGATCACATACTTAATTGTACATGCGCTAATGGCGCATATTTTGTCGCTTTCGGCGCACCGCGCTAATGGTGCACCGCGCCGAATGCACTAATGGCGCACCGCGCCGATTGCACTAATGGCGCATATTTTGTCGCTTTCGGCGCGGTGCGCCGAAAGCGCCGAAAGCGCCGAAAGCGACAAAAAGTGCGCCGTAATGGCGCATGTTTTGTCGCTTTCAGCGCTTTCGGCGCGCGCCGAAACAACGCTAATGGCGCATATTTTGTCGCGTTCGGCGCGCGCGCCGAAAGCGCCGAAAGCGACAAAAAGTGCGCCGAAAGCGCCATTAGCAAGTGGCCGTAATAGGATTCCATAAGATGGCGACTGTTCAGATGAGGATAGTGGTGATGAGGCGAGCCGATGATATTAGTGATTAGTGATATGCCGATGGGGATGATGATGTATATCAAGTGTAGATAAATCATGTCATGTATCTACTTATCATGTTACACGTATTGTGTCTCAGTAATAAACCTTTACATCACAAAGAAAGACTAGATCTATCTAAGGTGAAGTTTACACATAGCCGGTGAAGCCGTTGCCCGGCGAACCCGTTAGCCGGCGAAGGTTGGACAGAGTGTTTACACATCGCCGGCGAAGATACGCATATATTCATGTGTCTCCTTTACTTGTTAATAGTTTTCGTTTTAGTTCTCATTGAACTGCAATATGATATTGCTGTACACCTGTAAACATATAGCCGCTTCCTGTTAGAGATATGGTTGGGCAGTATAGTGAAATGAAACTTTTTAGAAATGGAAATGCCGAAATTATTAATATCCAACTCAAACTTTCAGGTATTGCTATTGGTAATTTTATATATATAAGTTTCAACATCGCGAATCAAATGTGACACATTTTCCGTTTGCACATTATACAATAAAATATGTTTTTCATTTTACTCGGGCGTTCACCATGTCCATGTATATAGGGCCGTGGCGATGGGGGTGTCTCATCCCAACTTTAATCAAAATATTCAAAAGCTGGAAATTTCATACCTGACACGGCAATAGTTGGACATTTGACATCAGCAATATGTTGAAATTGTTCTCGTAGTTTTATTTTCAACAATTTGTTATTGGTGATTTCTTTAGGCAACATTTGCTTATTTTTTTTACCAAATTGTTGGACTGAAATGACCATCAGTTGGAAATGATCCAACCTTATTAGAGGTGCGTCAAGTTTGGAAAATGTCCAACAATTGGAAATCTTAAGGCTGGATGCTAGGATTTGGCAATTTTCAGGGTTCAGATTAAAAAAATATTCTCACACCTGGCCATAACTACGGTCGGTCGATAAATTCCAAAGATTGAACAGTCCCACACCTCCAAATCAGGCCCTCTAGACCCGTCCCGGTGTAAATATGTCCACGGCGCACTCAGATTTAGAATATATATATGGACATACATGTACATGAATTAATTCCCTCGAATGCGCAACAGATGTACCATGCACATGCAGAGTACGTGTACCATCATCGGTTAGTATTTATAATAATAGCTTATAACCAAGGTGCGTGACCACCGACCTGACAGCTGATTAGAGACAATCAAACTGGCACACTGACCAATATATACACAGGTGAAAAGCGGGCTGGTCTATCAGCGATTGCACAATAATAGTGTTCGAGTTAATTGTTGAAAGGAAATCACCCATGACGGCATGACCCCAGATAAACATCTAACTTAACCGCAGAGCGAATTAGAATCCATACGACAATCAGGTGCTTGTACTAAATCATTTTATCCAAAAGTTGAAAACCGTATAGTTGAGTATCCGGATAGCCGTAATTCTTATCCGGCGAAGTATAAACACTCTATTGTTATCGCTGCCGGCTAAAGCGAATGCGATCTTCGCCGGGTAATGTATAAACACCCCCTAAGTCCCAGTTGTACACTGAAGAGAAAATCTAGTCAATTCAATTCAATTAGTTTATTCTCTTAAACTCATATTACATTTCCATGAGTATTGAGACATAATATATACAACATTTACAATAGAAGAACATTGTTATACGCAATAGCTATTATGTACACAGATCCGAATCAGCTGATCAATCGAAGCCGGTGTCACGTTGTGGTATTTAGTATTGCCTGTTCAGTGGAAACAGTCGAACAGAAGCACGGAATCGGAAGAGTTTCTAAAATTCGTCGTGTATGTTTTATGGAAAACATGGTAGCAAAATAATATTTGACATTAATCTTACATATCTCCGCTATACGATCTTTGTTATACTGTAAGTTTGATCAATACGAGCCATGCAAATTGGGTTATACTCATACTCAACAGGTTTATTTGTAAAATTTTGATTCCAGATTTGGTAATCAGAAAACACCACGACTCACATGGCCGACTCACATGCTGGCCGTTGAATCAAGTGAAGAAAACCACTGTCGCAATATACGTGTGCTGTGTACATGATGCTATCACGAAATATATAATATAATATAACAATTTGACATAACAAAAGAGATTGTGTATATGGTAGCAAAAATACTGATATCAGTGATAAGCAAATGTAAAGTCGTGAACTAGTGAAACGGTATTGATTTTAGTTTACTTACTATGTTGGTCATTACAATGGTGTACCTGGCTTCCATGCAATGACATAATTATGCGTATTGTCGGTATCATTCAGTTGCAGGTACTCGACAAACTCGACAATTAGTTCCGACATGGTCATGGTCAATTTATTTATACCACATGTGTATGTACATCTGATTATTTAGGCTTAGCTGCCCTTGTTAGTTCTCGGTTGACAAGTTTGATGAAATCACACAATCGACGTATGGAATTTTTCTGATTTAATAGTTCACTCATAGTAATGGAGTTGGGCCTTTTGTAAATAAATTTTGATAGCAGTCGCTGTCTGTCATTTAATAGTTTGCCACAGACAAGTAGGTAGTGGAATTCATCTCCAATTTCTCCGGAATCGCAAAGCGGACATAAACGACTTGTGTTGCCTGGTGTTTTCCACCGTCCGGTTTCGATAGGTAGATAGGTAGATGGTGATTACCAGTTCTAAATTTACATAAGGTTATTCGGTTTGCCATGTTCAGAGTTTCCAGATATCTCTCAAAGGATAAATCATGCTTAAATATCCTATAAATTCGACCGCGACTGGAGTTGTTTATATCAGTTTCCCATGAATCCCTGAACTGTGTAATTAGGCTACACTTTATATATGATACAAATTGATCAATGTCTGGAATTTGTTCCATATGCCAAGCATGCAATTGATTACAATTTTCTAATATGTTATAGATGGTATGCAACCAAGGAAAATTATTTGCATTAATGTCAAACATGGTGTGTGATAGTTTCAGGAGTATTCTAGGATACCTGTCTTCATGGCTATTCATAACCTTACACCAAAATTTTATCATTCGTGTGTTCACATGTATGTCAATAGGCAGTCTTCCGCATTCGCCATATAACATAAAATTAGGGGTTGATGGTCTGAGGTTGAGAATGTGCTTCATGAATTTACGATGAACCTTTTCGAGAACATCATTGTTCCCAAATCCCCAGGTTTCACATCCATACAGCAGTATTGGCATAACATGCAAGTCAAACAAATCCAGTTGGTTTTTTATCGACAGGCAGTGCATCCTTGATTTCCCAATAATGGTGTACATAGATCTGGTTGCTTTGTCTGCAAGATCTTTTTTCGCCATTGAGAAGGAACCTGATTTACAAAATAGGATACCAAGATAGCTGAATTTGTTCACTACATCAATTTTTCTCCCCTTGAACATAAATATTATTTTCTTTGGGATACTAGTCTTAGAGAGATTGAGGATTTTTGTTTTGTCCACATTTACTGTCAGTTTCCAACTGTTACAATATTTTTCGAAAAAATCTAGTTGGGACTGCAGACCTTGGGTGGTTTCAGCCATAATTGTGGTATCGTCAGCATAAAGGATCATAAATATTTTGACGTAACAGCTTAGTCGGTTCTCTATTTCTGAGTCAATTGTTTTCAGGCCAGTTACGCCGTTTCCAAGTAAAAATTCTTCGAGATCGTTTAAGTATAGCGTAAATAGTAGAGGAGACATGTATCCACCTTGACGAACGCCTGCGTAACAGGGGAAGTAGATGGATTTGATGCCGTCTAGTTGAACACATGATTTTATGTGATTATACATATTGGTAATGACTCTGAAATTTTTTCCATTGATTCCATTTTTTTTATATTTTGTACCACAGTCCTTGTCTCCATACCATATCAAATGCCTTTTGGAAGTCAATGAAAGCGCAGAATAATTTTTTATTCAGATTTCTACTGATTTCAAATAGTAAGTGTAAGCTGAAAATGTTGTCGACAGTTGAATAGTGCTTTCTGAACCCCGCCTGATTTTCAGATATAATGTCGTACTCTTCAGCAAATTGGCCCAGACGATTTGATAATATCTTTGTGAATAGTTTTCCAAAACAGCTTAGCAGCGTGATAGGTCTATAATTACTGGGGTCATTAGAGTTTCCTTTATTTTTATACAGAGGGACAATTGTTCCTATCACCCAGTCCTGGGGTACAAGTCCTGTATCCAAAACGATGTTAAACAGTTTGCAGTATATACCCATTAAAACATCACAAGAAGCTTTAATGTATTCATTAAAGATGAGGTCCTGGCCACAGGATTTATTTCCTTTCAGACTATTAATTGCTTGTCTTATCTCATCTTCACTAATCGGTTTATTCAGATTAGGGTTTGCATCGGTTTTAAAATGTTCTTCAATATACGATTCCAAGTCTGGGTCATCCTCGTGTCTAATCGCGTTGATATTCTGGAAGTATTGAGATAAATCATCTAGAGTGACATCAAGGTGTCGCGAATTTCTATCACGGATTCTTTTCCAGAAATTCCGCGGATTATTACGTTGCATTGTTGTCATTTCGTGCGTTATTGTTTCTCTGTGCCAGTTAATTGCTCTATTCATTTCGGCTTTATAGGCGCGAGAAGCTTCTTTCATTGCTTGGTCAGAGTCAGAGTCACGGCGTAATTTATAAATGCGAGAGGCCCTTTTGTAAGACTTGCGTGTCATAGGATAGCCCGGGTGTGACCGAAATTAAGTGTCTGTCCCTAAATGTGTGCGGGCTCATTTCAAAACTGCATGACCCAGAATTCGTTGAATACATAAATAACTTTGAGATACTCTTTTTTCAGGAATCTAAAACTGATGACATAGATTCAATATTTATAGAAAACTTCCACATTTTAGGGATAAGGAACAGGGCCAAAACATCAAGGACTAAATCGGGAGGTCTCTGTATTGCTGTCAAGGACAGCCTAAAGCAAAGTTTTTCTATAATTAACGACAACATCGACGTCGTTTTATGGTGCATATACACAGATGCAGCTGGAAAAACATATGCATTTGGAAACACTTATATTCCGCCAGAGAATTCAAAATTTTATAAAGGATGTGAATTTGATAACCTTCACATCTCAATCCTGGAGAAATATATAAATTATGATCACGTGATGCTCTTAGGCGATTTCAATTCTAGAACCGGTACCCTACATGACACCGCGAAAATCCGCCAATTAATTGCCAAACACCATATCACAAATATTTCAGAAACCACAGCAACCGATGATATAAGTAATAATAACCACGGGGGTAAACTCATGCATATTTGTGACGAGACGGAGCTTATCATACTCAACGGTCGCATGGGCCCCGAATCAGCTCCAGTCACGTGTAAAGGAATCAGCGTCGTTGACTATGCTATCTGTTCGCCCTCATTTACAAAATGTGTCGAGCGAGTAATCATTGACCAATTTAATTATTTATATTCCGACGCGCATTCCGGGGTCATAGTTCATATTGGTTTGAATATGACCGACATTAAACCGCTATCGCGTAAATCGAGTACATGCAAACATAAACAACGTAGTAAAAAACGGACCAATCGGAAACGAATCGCGAAAAAATGGGACAAAGACTTATCCCAACAATTTGTTAATCACATCGACAGGACCGCTTTGAACGACCTGCAAAGTTAACTCAATCAAATGCTTTTCTCCAAAGTACAACAAGATGATCTGGACTCAATAACTGATTCAATCAATAATCTCCTCACTCAACCCATTGATAAACTGATTCATACTTCGTCACACAACACCGCTCGCAGAAACCACAAGCCACAAAAAAGAAAACGTCACAACCTTGGTTCGCAAACGACTGTCAATCGGCACGGACAAAATACCGTAAAGCTCGTCGCGCATATAAACGCCTACCCAATTCAGAGAATCGAGTTCTTCTGATTAACAGTAGTCGAAATTATAAACACGTACTGCGCACTAGTAGAATACGCCATAATACGAAGCTGAGTAAACACATACATAATTTGCGTGCAAATTCTAGTACAGAATTTTGGAAACTTATTCGCACACTTGACAATCATTGCCCCGATAAGCCATCCCCAGACTGCGGGGAATTCCAAAAGTATTTTGAACAAGAGGAGGGGTTACCAGACCAGCACACAGATTGCGAGATAATTATAGACGGGTCCAATACCATCCATCTCCTAATGTGAGGTAGCAATGCACTATTTCAATTTCTATAGCCATTTCCATCATTTTGATGGGGTTCTGTGCTGCAACCTTCTGCTATGCTATGGTCATTGATACACATCACATTAATGTTGGGTTACAACATACAGAAATGATGGGAGCATTTATTTGTCTGTACTTGGCCGGATTTTCACATCAAAAGTTGAATTATCTCCATTGGACTGACTATGCGAAGGCCCTCATTTAAAAACAAATTTCGACATAAATTGGCCGTCTTCGGTCGCGCAGTTAACTATGACAGAGCGAATGTCAATCTACAATCACTGATAGAATCTAGATTCATGTAAGATATTTTAAAAAATAAAGAAAAGTTATCGTAGCAATTTTGAAATTTTGTCTTGGAAGTGCAGACTGTTTTCAAGGAGATAAATTAGGCTCTTTTCTGGTGGAGTATTCCATACAGAGTCGGCCCACACCAGTTGCGAAACACATACTTCGTATTCAATCATCATCCCATTTTGGTTTAAACATTGTTTATTTCCCATCAGATTTATAATTACATGAAACAGTTTATACATGAGTTGACAATATAATAGAATGACAGTGCTGGAGGAATTATGAATATAATTTGTATCTGATGAGAGGGGAGAACAACAGTAAGCACGTGGCTAATCATCCCATTTTGTAAACTATGGTAACTTTATCAAATAATTAAACCATCAAAACAGTACTTCCATAAATAACATAGGCTACACTGACAGTTAGATGCTTAAAATCCTGTTTTTAACCCTCACAAACCCATGAAATTGTGCACAGCTACCTGAGACACCTATCTACGTCCCTATACGGATGAAAGCATTATCGCACCATAAGTACACTAAACTGTCGCGAGTGACACCAGGGACATGCTAGCTGGTCGAAGTAATGGCTTTCGGTGTAGGCCAGATCGGTCAATCTCTCCAGAGAAAACGACTTATGAAATCAAGCACTTACCCATTCATGAGCAAGACCTTATGGGGGAATTCGAGGACCATGGCTTGGTTTGCAGGCCCCACAAGAATTGGTTTAGTCACTTGTTAATCCACCATGGCTGCATGCGTCTTGCACATTGGCCGATATCATCTCTGGAGATTGGACTTCCAGATGGTCTATAATGGAGATTATTTTGATTGGCACATACATATATGGAAACGAGAACTTAGGGATATATACATTGTATTGTATATATGTATAGGCTGTTTTAATACCAGTGATAATGATAATATAAGACAATGTTTAAAGGTACTCAATCCGAATTAACGTTCGCAAATTACTATTTCCTTGGCTTCGGGGGTAAAAAATATATGATTCGAGTCGAGGAACCCACCCATCAAAGTTATGAGTGATCAGATATCGATGTTTGAAATCTATTATTTTAATTTTAGGTGGCCCAGTAAACAGCCGACGGGAAGAACTCATCTGACCAAATTGCGGATGAAGATAGATAACCCTAAAATTCAGTGGCTTTTTTGTGTCAGATATTTGACAAACCGGCAAAATTTCGTTGAACAAAACGTTGATAAATAACAGATTTTGGACAACTTTATACTATAGTTGACTGTGGTTAGCATTATTTTCGGGAAATTAATCGATTCTGATTACTGAAGCGGCATTTCACAAAATGTTGTTGTTGTTGTTGGATTCTGATATGGGGACCGTCGAATCGGATTGAGTACCTTTAATGACAATTACGCGCACACCGGGGCAATATCTAAAAAAATGTACACATATAACACTAACTACAAACGTATAACCAACAACCGAAACACTTAAAGGGAGCCGATGCAGTCGCAGTGTGTACATGTGCAAAAATATAAAAGTATGTAAAACATCTCCACTAAGGAGATGTGTAAATAGATAAACTGTGTTCTTATATTCTTTACTGAATGCATGATAGTTCTTCAATAACGAAATTTCACGTCGTGTTAAAACCATTGTTGTGTAAACACATCTGTTACACATATTTGTCAACTATCTCTAACATCACAGTACAGACACCGTGTTTGTGAATTTAATACAAGTTTCAGACAAATTATAATATTTTTCATGAAACTCGGTATTGTTTGTAACAATTTTTTTGTTAAATTTATTAATCGATGTCTACAAATAGCTTAAAGGTACTCAACCCGATAAAACTCCTCTCAATTACTATTTCAATGGCTTCGGGTGTCAAAAATATTTGATTCGAGTCGAGGAAGTCACCCATCAAAGCTCAGATTTGTTAGATATCGATTTTAGAAATCTATTATTTTTCATTATCTGGAATTCTTTCTGGCCCAGAAGATAGTAAAAAAATCGTTATTATTACCCACTTGATTATAGAGTTATCCATCCTTGTCTGTTTGAATAGAATTTTGGCGTAAAATCTCGAGCATGTTACCAAATTGACGGCAGTTATAAGTACTCATCTCGAGAACATAAGAATTTTCAAAAATCAATATCTAATGACTCTGAGCTTTGTTTGATGGGTTCCTCGACTCGAATCAAATATTTTTTACCCCCAAAGCCAAAGAAATAGTAATATAGGACCCTCTGATCGGATTGTTGTTGTTGGAATCTGTTGAGATGGGGACCCTCTTTACGGGTTGAGTACCTTTAAAGGTACTCAACCAGATAAAACTCCTCTCAATTACTATTTCAATGGCTTCGGGGGTCAAAAATATTTGATTCGAGTCGAGGAAGTCACCCATCAAAGCTCAGATTTGTTAGATATCGATTTTAGAAATCTATTATTTTTCATTATCGGGAATACTATCTGGCCCAGAACTCAGTCAAAGTTGCGTTAAAATTACCACTTGATTTTAGAGTTATCCATCCTTGTCTGTTTGAATAGATTTGGAGAACACATCCAGAGCAGATTACGGCAGTTAGTAGTACTGATCTCGAGTTTATAACAAATTTCAAAAATCAATATCTAATAACTCTGAGCTTTGTTTGATGGGTTCCTCGACTCGAATCAAATATTTTTTACCCCCAAAGCCAAAGAAATAGTAATATAGGACCCTCCGATCGGATTGTTGTTGTTGGAATCTGTTGAGATGGGGACCCTCTTTACGGGTTGAGTACCTTTAACTAGTTTATATATAAATTAGGTATGTGCAGATGTTCACATTTTGTTTTTAGGTATATATTCTCGACAAAAAATATATATTGTCATACCACACACTATCGACAAACATGAATATTGAAGAAATTATGAAGTTTGTATGCTTATGCATAACATCGTTATACCGATGGATTGTTGACAATGCTCAACAAAATGCTCATGACTTTTACAATGAAGATGATGACCAGCCTATTTTCCACTGGCCTGCTGCAATTAGAAATCAATTGATTGCAGATGCTGACAATGACCAAGACGACAGCGGATCGGAGCATTGGTCAGTGTCATCTGACAGTTCATATCTCGATATTCATGCCGACTATTGGACCCAAACTGAAAACATGATGTTTATGCATAACCTTGCTGTACCAATTGATTGTTGGTAATCAACGACAACATGACCAACACGCCGAGAATGATTCATACATCACGGGTTGCATGTATGATCACCAGTACATGCTAGCAGCTTATCGCGTTAATGCTAATAATAATCTTATCACCTGTACATATTAGCAGTTTATCGAGCTATTCATGCTTACGCCAAAGTAAGTAATCTTATCACCTGTACATATTAGGAGTTTATCACGTGATCAGTAAATGCGCAAATCGGGTGTCCGCAGATGCCCACAATGTTTTATTTACAATAATTGGACGTCATTGCTCTCACGTAAATAATACGTTTATTCTTTACCTCTCTCTATCACGATGAAGTTATTGAGCACAATGTATCACTATTTCACCAGAGGCCACGCGTTAGACCGTGTACACGTAGACATGCGTAATATCAGACTAAACAAAGCTGAGGATATGTTTCTTTCATCTTTTATATGATGGCGCCATATAGACCGGCCCCCAGATGAGGGTAGTGTCACACGAAAGGGTAGAAATTTTGACGCTATCTCCAATTATCCTTGCCCCATGGGGGTTCCAAAACACTGAGGCGGAGCAGGTGGAAAAAATATTTTTTTGACCTTTTTGGTGTTTTTGACCTGCAAATTTCAGTATAATCAGGAAAACCAATAAAATAAGACAAATGTTGAATAAAATATACTTCAAAAAAGTTTTCCAGAAGATTTCCCATAAAACGTTCATTTTTTTGTATAAATCTCTCGTTGGTACATCAAAATTGTCAGCAGTATATACCTGATTTATCAATATCAATATCACAAGCAATGATATCCAACAAGCCGAGATATTTTCAAAAACTTAACCCACCCCCCTAAAACTGATTTTCTATCTGAAAATACCTGTCAAGTCAGAATAGCCTGTTTTCATTCCGTTTTGTTAACCAATCCAGAGTCTTATCACATATCATGGAATTAGCATGTATCTGAGGAGGTTTGTGTTATAGTAGTGACTATTTTGTTAAATATTTGATTTTTTGGGGGTATATTGGCTATAATTTTGCTTATTTTTAAGTGAATTGTTTTTTAAATTCCCATGACTTTGTAAGTTTTATGGATACAGCTGCACAACATGCACCACAATAAGCATAAATTCTTCCCCAATATCAGACATGAAATGATATTATCATGTACTAGACCACAATTAAACTTAACCCTACCCCAAGATAGTGTTCTCAATGCTTTCAATTTTATGCTGTACTTAACTCGAAAGGTCGTTCATACTAGTTGATAGGATTCATATCATAAATTGCAATAGTTCTGCCCACGGATTATGCAATCTCATCTGTGGTTGAGTGGGCAACGGTTGCAAGTCTCCACTGTTTTGCTATGATGTTGGCTTGTTTTGAGTGTAGAATTACAGATTCCTCAAATGATGGAAGTGCAGAAAGATCAAGTACATTCTGCTGATTCTCGAACTTCTGCTGGAACATTATCCGCCTTGCTTTATTCCATTTTCTCGAATGTTGAACATATAAGGCACATTCTAACTCCGAGTGTAGTAAGCGTGTCACTGTCCAAAACCCAATCCGTTCCTAAAATTGCCATGATTTCCATATATTTTGACCGTCTTTCCAGCAACTTCCAAACAAGTTTTTTTCCTTTTTGGAAGGTAATCATTACCCGTGAAGGAATGGAACCCAATAAGTGCATTCTTCTGTACATTTGACATCTCGATATCACTGACTTGAATCACCTGCCCATTAGCATGAAAATGTATTAACTATTATCAGGGGGGGGGGGGTCATTTAACGTTTCCTCCATCGTGCATAAACACCATCAAGATGGAGAACTCTCTGACATGACATCTCTATCGATTAATATATCGTTGAGTTATTGTCGAAACCAAGGTACACATGTACAACCAACCCAGTAACATACATTCACTCCATATATACACATAGACACCACACACATGACAAGATAGTCACTCACTCTATACAAATACACCTGACGCATGACCATATAGTCACTCCCTGTATACCTACCACCACTTTCATGATCATAAGTCAATCCTTGTATGCCTATTCATCTCACCATGGGCCATACGGCCAATCCCCCACACATACCCATACAGCCATGTACACATGCAGGCACACTATGTATACTCATACACCTGACCCATGACCATATAGTCACCCATGTGTACATATTCAACACATTCATGATCATACAGTCAGTACCTATTCAATACATTCATGATCATAGTCAATCATTGTATACCTATTCATCTCACCATTGGTCACAGGTCACTCGCTGTATACATGTTCACCAAACCCATGGCAAAATAGCCACACAAGTTATACATATACTCACAACCATGACCATAGAATCACTCCAGGTAAACATATGCACCTCACTAATGGCGATATCGCCACTCATTTTATACACATACCTCTCCATAACCATATAGCCACACTTGTGTATACCCCCGTACACCCTACACATGACCATACAGCCATGCAGGTATACTCCTACACCTGACCCATGACCATATACATATAGTCACTCCCTGTATACCTATTCACCACATTCATGATCATACAGTCACTCCGTGTATACCTGTTCACCTCACCATTGGCCATACGTTACTCCCTGAAAACATAATCACCTCACTATTGGCCATAGAGTCACTCACTGTATACATATTTGCCACGTCAATAGTCATATAGCCACTCGATATATACTGTACATATACATCCACACATGACCATCCACACGCTTGTCAATGACCATTCAGCATACATCAGTTACACGTATACACATTATGACTACTGCCATTCCATGTACACCAGCTGGGGTCAATACTATGAAACTTTTTCTTTGTAAGAATCTACAATTGTTTGTAAGAAATAACAATTTATCATTCCGCCAATACTATGAACCTACGATTACAAACATAAATCACAAATAGTACGTGTTCTTTGTATTTACAAATATCTCCAATCACAAAGAATGTTCGAGTACTATGAAACATAATTTTTCAGTTTTCGCACCCTTAACCCGGATAATATATCTATCTATGATACGCAGGAACGTGGGGACAAGGGGTCGATTCACCCCCTCGTGAAAATATTTTGTCAGCTGGAAATCTCAAGTACAACCCACAGGGACGTCCCGACAAGTAGGTTGGGTTATGTTTCTCGCCCCAAACATTTTATCAACACGTTCAACAGCTGGAAATTTTATACCTGGAACGGGCGAATGAGCCGAAACGTCTAGCATTCCCTGGAACAACATGAATTGGAAATTTTACAACAACAATAGGTTGAACTTGTTCTGTTATTCCGTTTTTCCAACAATTTATTAGGGGGTATGTGTTTGTTTTAGACCAACATTTGCATATTTACCACCTTTGGTCAAAAGTTGGGATTGAAATGGCCTATATTTAGAAATTGTCAAACCTTTGGGGGTGTCAGCTTGGACGTGAGGTAGAAGTATGTGTTCCTTGTAACTACTGAAATTACCCAATTTATTGAAAGATACAACGCTAAAGAACTTATCTAGAATGTCTATGTGGGGTGTCAAACATAAATTGTCGCTTTTCACATCCTTAAACCGGAGCATATAACCATCTGATTCGTAGGGATGTAGCGCCCCCTTATGAAAATGTGTTATCAATGGAAATATCATAAACAGGGACATGCCGATAGTGGTCTTGGGAACACGATGACTGGTGAGTAGTCTGGTGAGTAGTCGCCAAATCGGATGAGTCACAACGTCTCTGACAAAATTTAGTGATTGATACAAATAGTGAGTGATACTTGCAGTGACGTGGCAAGATGCTCTCTTCGGTGCGTCAACGTCGATATCCAACTGTACCCCACCCCTCAATTAGAAACTTCTATTTCTGTGAAATGTAATTGTTTACCCCGGTTGGCTTCTGATTTTCAAGCTGTAACAGTAAGTTGTCCACCCCCCCCCTGGGTTGGACATAATGACTAAATATGACTAACTCAGTGTTAGTCACAAACATTTTGAGTAACTTTGGTCAAGTATTGGAATTATTTGCACATAATTCAGCAACTTTAATTTTCGCCTTCCAATTGACTAAGAAAAGTTATGACTAAATCCTGGCAATTTTGACTAATTAGTCGTCTTGAATCCCCATTTCTTAGTCGTTATGACTAACACCACCCTAGTAATTTTGATTAATGTTATGCCTCAGTCATGTTGGCTGAACTAAGTCAGTCATCCTGAGGAAAAACGTTTGACTAACATATGTTAATCATATTGACTAACTTCTGTTATCAGCGTAGAAAAATTTAAATACTTTCCTCTTGATATACGATTCCATCGCTATATATATGTGGAATGTATAGGCATTTTTGTTATTCAAAGGGTGCATATGGAAATTATAGGATGGACACCCCATCGCCAAACTGAGCCCATATAGCCACGTCCCTAGATATATTATAAGATATCTGAGCAGTTTGAAATTATAAAATGACCACCACTCCTATTGGTTTGGTTTGGTTTATCAGGGTTTATCGTCGTTCTAGCCGCTAGGCGTTGTCGTTGTCAAATTTACGGGTGGAGGAAAGACCACACAGAGGCTTGATTTCACCGAGAAATCGTCGCACTGCGTGTAGAAACCACCGACCCCGGAAATCAACTGACAAACTTGCCCAGATACACGATTCCGGTCACCCTCCCTATGACGGGTTCGAACCAGCTTCGTCAGCGCTGGACGGCATGTGACGGTGTAATACACCTAACACTCTACCGACTGGACCACCGGGGGTCCCCACCACTCCTATAACCGAGACCATTAGCCCGTCCCTGCTTCGATACACCCCCGATAAAATGGATCCACGTTACTGCCTCGATGTGTTATGATAAGAGTAGCGGATCAGTTTGAAATCATAGTATGGTCACAATATATATAATGCTATTCCATCAAAATAATATTTTATTTTCACAAACTGAATGGTTGTAAATTTGTAAAAACAATGATACCAAATTGGTTGTAGTACTCGTTATTACACTGACTTGTACTTACACACACACACTGCAAACGAACAGTTTATTTGTTAATTTTGCGCAGACAAGTGGTCATCAACTTAGCAATCCGTGAACGATCCATTAAGCCCAAGTCGACGGTTTGTTCACAACAGATGGAGTCATGATACATTATGAAGAATGATGGAAGGGTCCCCTCAACTATGTTCTTCGACACAGTATTGTCCCCGCACTGTGCCATAAGACCAAGCACATAATGCACATATATCTTCTTATAAATAAATGATCTCTTAGAACGTGTCCAGAGATGTCTTGCCTATTTATACTGACAATTTATTTTTATTCTTGTGGCAAAGGATTTGAGGGAGTGATTTGTTATGTTGACTAAGATGTTAATTTAGTATGTGAAACATGTACATGTATACGGGGGATGTATTGAGTGGGCGGAGAAAGTGTTCTCTTTATCATCAGATGAACATAATTTAAACTCCCAATTTAAACCCGACCAAGAATTATAGAACAACCATCTATATATGCCCAGCAATATTTAGACAATACCACCCTATCCACATGTATGGCTAAACATATCATTGGCATAGATGAGTTGTAGTTGTTACATTGATGCTGGTCGGGTTTCTCCAAATTTAATACTAAAACAGAATGATCCATAAGCTACGGTGGCTGGTTTAGGACATGGGAATGTTTTTTTTATTTCGTGTCCACGAAATACTAAATACTAATTCGTGGGCCAAGAAATAACTGGTTTGGCCTTTGCATATATCCAGATACCTTTACGGCGACTGGTTACACTGGATGACGTTTTAGAAACAATGCGTACGATCGCAGAGAAGCTGCTATAAACCCCTTATGGCGTGGGACCCGGGCTCCATGGTGATATGAACGTCCGATATAATACTATAGCCCAGAGAGAACGGGGAAACACGGGTCAGGTGGCTCCAAGACAAACTGAATATTCATTAGTTTTTACCACAAGGGATCGAATGGGAATGACAGTTCTCTCGGCATAATGGCCGATTTAAGTCAAATAAGGTGTTTTGTAGGGTGGGCCCAACACAAACTTATAAATATTCACCCCTTTCAACCATACTCGTTCCATAATGTCGCCGTTCAGAAGGGGTCAAATAGGGTACACATTATTTCTCGGCCACTTGACCAATATAGATCAAATAAAGGGTGTTGTACGGTGGCTCGCAAAGCAAGCTAATTTCACACATTCAGCCCACTCGAGCGAAAATGATAACTGATCAGAGGGATCCGTATATGGTACCAAGCAATCCCCCCCCCATTTTTAGGTCGAATACAGTGTTTTGTAGGGTGACACCTGAGACAAACTAAATATTCACCCGCTATCACCATTCCCGATCCAAAATGGCCACCCAGATGGGTTCAAATATGGCACCTATACAATTTTCGGCCCCTTAACCGTTTGATGTGGTATAATTGGTGTTGTAGGGTGGCCCCAAGATATACTGAATGTCGTGGTGCCCTATGTGACCCACCCCCAGGGCGGCGTCAACTTTGGATCGAGTTGGTGAAAGGGGTGATTACTTAATTTGTTTTACGGATCACCCTACAACACCCTTTATCTCAAATCGCCGTGGATCACGCCTAGATGGTGGACAACTACAACCAGATCATCTCTATCCGCTTCCATTACAACAATGGGACTGACGATCGTATATCACAATTAGTTATTTCGTGGCCACGAATTAGTTATTTCGTGGCCACGAATTAGTTATTTCGTGGCCACGAATTATATAGTTATTTCGTGGCTACGAATTAGTATTTCGTGGCGACGAAATAAAAAAAAATATTCCCATGTCCTAAACCAGCCACCGTAATAAGCACCATAGCTTGGCATGAAAATATAAAAAATTACACATGACCCAGCATGACCGAACAATTTTAACAAGCAGTGACTGAAACTTACATAAATATGACTCGCATAATTGTTAGCACACAACTCCGTATTATGGGGTACTTCGTCTTGGCAATAAACATTAATTTTGTCAATTGATAAAAAACACAATCAATCAATTTTACAACGACATCCTGAAACTTTAGTCTTGATAAACATTACATTTGTAGAATAGTGGACATTATCACTGAAACACGTGATTGTGATGTATATGATTGATGTGAACCACACTTTTATCAACTACTGTATCTGGTGGCCTGACTATATTGCAAGTTAATTTTGTAAAATCACATGTAGTTACCATAGGTTACATGTAAGAGCCATGCATATATGCACCACTGTGAACATTTGAGTAAATTGTCAAACTCAACGTTCGTTTTGTTCGCAACTGTAGTACTGTACCTGCGGAGACTTATCTGACGACATCATTCTCAAAAATACATTTCTAGTCATACTTGACATATGTGCATAATTTCAACTCGTACAATTCATTTAAAAGGCTAATCGTGTTAGTTAATATCTGTATAATCAGGAAACGCTCTTTATATTTTTTTAACCGTCCACACAATTTGTTTCCACTAACATGTCAGACTGGAAACAAGTAGACTCTGAAAGAAGTAGACCACCATATTTGATACTTTGTTAATTTCAACTTGCACAGTCGCCCGAAGGTTAGTTATGAGGATTAATATTTTGCATAATAAGCAAACGCTCTTTACATTCTTAAAACAGTCTGCGATATCTTTACGAAAATTCGAAGTATCGAAGTTTTGTTTGTGGCTTATGATCAAGATATCCTTGTAGATTGTTCATGTTCGTCCATATGTGATGTAGCTGATTTTAAGAATATACAATACCTTAATATTTGGGAAAGAAAATTGAAAATGCAGTCATAAATACAATTCATCTGATGATTTTATGATACAATTCCACATTAAGATATGTAATTAAGTAATTTGTGGCAAGATCTCTCCATGTTTTTCGATTTCCAAGAAGAAAGAAAGCCACTTACCGAACTTGCTATGTGTAATAGCTTGTTTTTA
Source organism: Siphonodentalium dalli (assembly GCA_032622095.1). Classification (NCBI taxonomy): domain Eukaryota; kingdom Metazoa; phylum Mollusca; class Scaphopoda; order Gadilida; family Siphonodentaliidae; genus Siphonodentalium; species Siphonodentalium dalli. Next base: position 142,454,851 of record CP136063.1, read on the forward strand.
TTACCAGGTGGATGGGGGGGGGGGAATAGAGGGGTACACAAACAAAAGCCTCACACAAACCTGTTTCCACTAAAATATCAAGCTGGAAACAGGTAGATTCTGAAAATAGACACATTGGTGGTATAGAAACTGTTCTCATATCGATTTTAACATTCCGAAAACGCGCGACCATTGTTTTCGACATAAGGATATTACTGAAGTCGAGGAAAATTACATCTGTTTGCAGTCCATTGTTTATATATTGTTTGTAATATCTGCAGTGAATTCAATTCATCTATACACCAGTACACGAGCGCTGCCCATCCAAGGTTGGTATAAGGAAAGACAATTACAGAAACAGTATGGGTAAATGATCTCTGGAAGCCATGGTCTTGTTTTATACATATGTTTTGTTGTGAATGGTCCATGTGCCATGTACCATTCACAACAAAACATATGTATACACCAATGATATAACAAGAAAACTAAGATGCATGCATCAGGTCGGCCGTGAACTATCTACCATAGAATTGTTGTAGCTATCGATTATACATTTTGGAACACCTGTCTGTATGTATGTGTGTATGCATGAATGCATGTGTGTATGTGTTATAGACTCTAACACTGCTCGACTGATCCGACTCGGATTTGGTATTTAACGTGTCAACTTGACCTCGCTCATAGGCATGTTTCTGGACCTTGACCGATCCGACTAAAAATTTGTGTGTAGGACTACTTCGATCCCGGGAGCAATATTGACGGGTCCGATTTCACGTGGGACCATGTTCTCGAACGTGCTGATGTAGGTATGTTTCTGGACTATTTGGACGGGTCAAATCTTGATCCCGACCTGACTTTGACATTCAAAAAGATCAATTCAAGGTCAAATCTGGTAAAACGAAGTATTTCAACGAAATATAATACCTACTGTTACTTTTGTCCCAGGAGTGTTTCGGGTGGGTCAAATTATGACCCTGACCTGATCTTGACATTCAAAATTGTCAATTCAAGGTCAAATCGGGTAAAGCCGGGCGGATTTCGACGGGTACTTTTGTCGTGACTTTTGTCCGGGGAGTGTTTTGGGCGGGTCAAATCGTGACCCGACATGACGTTCACCTTTAAAATGGTCAATTCAAGGTTAAATCGCGCAATTCTTCGAAAATCAGAGGGGAACATCCCGGACGAAGTAGGGTCCACCAGCTACTATTGTATATTTCTAGATTTAGTTACAAACTAAATACCTGTATATTGTACAAAGAAATGTTTGACAAATATATCTGTATCAATATTACCATACGGGTCATTAAAATAGATACGACGAAACAAATTTTGAAGGGTGCATGGTATCAGGTAAATTTTTATATTTCAAATGATGACAGGAATGCGGAAAGTTGAAGTACCTACGTAATACTGGCTATCCGAATGAAGAGATATACATGTATATAAAAACCAAAATAGAAGATGACTACTGGCGACAATGTTTTCCAAACAAATTCAAAGCATTCGATAGCTCCCATCTAGTTGTCAGCCCGAAGCTCAATATAAAGTGTGGTGACTATCAGATGAGGGATATGACTGTACAGTTGCTAAACAATTCAGTCACGCAAAAGAGGATCAAACAGTAAGATACCAAATTGCTGCCTGTGGTAATGTTTTTTAACGAAATTCGGGAAAATTAGATTACTCTCCCCCTGGTTATCCAGAAGATCATTGTGGAATCTGGTGACGATCGACAAGGGGTGTCGTCTGTAGGATTAACCAAATTATTTAGCCATAAAAATAGTAAAATTCAAGATCACCGCTGGCAGTGATGTCTTCACAAGGACAGCTTGAGAACAAAACATGGCTCACATCTAGCGGTGACCCAAACTATCCACATGAGAAAAAGTTCTCCAATAAAAGCTGGCTGCAGGGTGCGCCAATTGATTCAAATTCGAAATTTAACAGGGTGTACTGCTTGTGGCCATGTTTTCCCCGCAAATTTGATAGACTGATGGACAAAACCACTGAATCCGTTGAATCAATATACATGTATACATGGATTAATCTATATGCATTGTTATACACAGTACTGGTATATAAAGGTACTGAAAATAACAATATTACTTGTATACACAAAATAAACCATATATCATGGCTATGGGTTCTAATATCCGAATATGACAGCTGATAACTTGGTGTGAATTGAAGAGTGGTGGTGTCTCACGCATATCTAACCCTCCATGTTAGAAACATGCCATTAAATGTCATAAGTATAATCTAGCTTGAGGACAGAAGTTATCCATAAAAACCCCCCTTAATTCAACCAGGTCCTCGCGCGATGTATGGTCGATCACATGATGATCTAGGGGGGATTAGAATTGTTGTATAAAAACAGCACTGCATGTAAATATAAAATAAAATAGTGCTACATCTTATTACAGATTATTGCCATATATAATCAGTGACTATACAGACAGTCTGACAAAATAAAGTTTCAGTGACACTCTATCCGAAGAGGGGAATAATTCCATCTGTTACAGTCAATGGAGCAATTATGAATCTGGAAAGGTGAAATTTCTAAGTAATACTAGATATCGACATGACGCGATAACATATAACGTAAATGCAATATGGCCGCTGGCGACCATTTTTTCCTATAAAATTAAAAAAATATTTGATAGCTCTCATCTGATAGATCAATATCAAGATAAATATGAAGTTTAGTGATGATCGGATGAGTGAAGTGGACTGTGCTAAACGGTTTAGTAATGCTTAAAAAGATGTTTACCTTAATATTTTTATGTTCACTTTATAAACTTCACTGAGTCATCTTTGTCATGTATTGAGTTTGATATCTGTTGTTAACAGTTTATAAATCATGTATGTCTCATGTTTGTTATTTTAATTTATGTGTTTATTATCATTAAATCAAGTTGAATTCCTTAAAAAGATTCTTACCTCAATGTTTTTATGTTCACTTTATAAACTCCACTGAGTCATCTTTGTCATGTATTGAATTTGATATATTTTGTTAACAGTTCATAAATTATGTATGTCTCGTGTTCGTTATTATATTATATACACTTTATAGTGTGTTTCAGAACGAAAACAAAATGAATAAAATCAACAAATTTGTAAATTTAAAAACAATTCAAACGTTGTTGTATTCCATGTCCCAGCCCGAACATATACACCAAATTTCAATAATATTCATTGAGAAACAACGGACCAAACGCCATATAACACCCCGTATGCATCTTTTATTCCGAGTTGGTTTTTTATTCGGAGTTGGCACGCGCCGATTGGGCGAGTTAGCCCATGGGGCGAGTTAGCCGATTCCGACACCTTTTCTATTTGCAGCAGGTTAAGTTTACGCGTAATTTAATTTACAAAGTTCCCCAATTGGTATCGTAAATAGAGCGACCTTATTTGACAGAGAATGCCTCTGTTATTGATTATAAAGTTGCTATACATTAAAAACGACAATTCACATGCTCGTTCAAGCGCAGTAGTCTATTTTCCCCATGTTAAAGGACATCCACAAATACTAAATAACGCTAACTTACTGCCGAATGTTTTACACGACAACTGTTAACATATTTGGGCTGAATTCATCTGACGCGGTATTATTCCTCAAAATAAACAACAAAACCATCGTTACTTGGAAATGTAGTTTGGGCTAACATTTATATAAATCCTCCATATCATTATTCCGACACACACGTCAGATGAAAAAGTCACATGAAGTAACCGGCCAAATTGGCCGAAATAATAATAATGATTTTACGCAGCGTGACGCATGCTTACAATATAGGAGCCTGCTCACTGATAAATATATATCTGGAACGTTACGCGTGGTTATCCAGGAAGTACTAGGGACATAATGTAAACAGCGGGCTATTTGAAGTATGGTTGAATCGCACATCGATCGCCTTGATCCCGTGAATTATTCAGACAACCCGTTTTAATTGTTCAACAAGTCTTTCGAAACCAATCACAGGACGTCGGCATGATGACGCAATGACATTGGACATGACGTTAATTCAAGCTGTTCCAAAATCACTTGTTGTGTGTCAGAAATAAGGCTATTATTATATCATGGCATATATATACGCACACTCAAATAGGTAATGTTGCATCAAACAGTATGAGGATATTGGCAACATCTGGCTGAAAAATAACAAACCTGATTTTTCAATGTTTTGGGGACCCCTGTACGAATTAATGGCAATGAAATACCACACAAAATGGATCTACTCTCATGATACCACGGCAACGATGAGGTAGACTGCTTCCAGGAAGTCAGGGTTAATTCATTACTAAATAGTAAACGGATCGCACGTGAATTAATTTACCTTTTTAAGGAGACCACTTTGAGTATTCAAATTCCAACCAGAACTTCATGGGGATAAGGATGTTCTCTGTTAGAAAACCATTCTATCAAGGTGGGGGGTTTAAACATTGCTGTTCTATGTTTTTGTAGACCCTGATTATGTTAAAAAGATTTCAATACTTCTGAAACATCGGCGAGTATAATCATTTGGATAATATTTTGTGAACAAATCAGAACCAATTTTCAAATTTATTGGTCACAAATTTCTCTTCACGTCAATGGAACGACGGTTTCGAAATAAGGACGAAAAGGGATTTCAGCTGACTATTCTCGAATAATAGATAATCGATATATTTTCTGTAAAATTGTGAATGTATGATTCAGATTACGAGCCGCATACAACAGCAACTAGTGGGAACAGATTATTAATCACTAAACGCTCTCTAATTATTTTTTCAACTTAAGGCTAATTTATCTATATTATTATTTGTTTAATATAATACAAGATCAATTCGACAACTGTCCACAATCTACTGGTTGACAAGAATTTTGTCGTATCAAGTATGAAACTGTATCGTATTAAGTACGTCAACAATGACCCATTACATTAGTAAACGCTGAAACCAACCATTGAGTTGGTACGACGGCTTGCTACAATGCAATTGATCTCAGAATAATTTGGCAGTGAAAATATTTTTGTTTCCTAAAAAAAAAAAAAAAAAAAAGAAGAAGAAGAAAATACGAACAGAAGCGAGAGAATTCCATTTTTTTATTTTCCAAATTTTGAATTTTCATGCCTTTTTGCACACATTTCAAGACTTCATAATGTGATACGGTGTCAATACTATTGTAAGTAGAAAGCTAAATACCAACAAGAGGTGGCAAAACCAAACATTAGCAAACTATAATGTTAGTGAACAGAAAATAAATAGTCACAAGAGACGAAATTTGGCAAAATACCCAGAAACAAGGCGAATGGAAACAACCATACATAGCCATATTAACGGAATTCACACCATTAAAACAATCTCTATTTTGGCAACTGCATTGGTTCCCTGTCCAATAATTGGAAATTAAATTCGAGTCTGAGCATTTTAGAAGTGCTGACTTGATCCATATGCCACTTGTTGGAAATCGTCTGAGATGCATATAATCGCACCCATAGAATGGTAACGGAATTAAACGCATTAAACGACATCAGGTAAAATTATTTTTCTCATATTATTCAAAACCAGTGGTGTTTTTATCACTAAGTTTTTATCATCCAATGTTGCTAATTTTGACTTTTGATACACATTATCAGCATGTTTTGGGCACATGCACACAAACCAAAAGTGCAAAAATTTAAGGTGGATTCACCACCTTATAATCAATTTAGAACACTTTCACCAGTTAGAATGAACTGGAATCATGACATCCATGTGATTTTGGTGTGTTGAACCCAAAAGGAAATTTCGCCAATAGACATAACCCTATAACAATATCATAACCACCAAAATTCCGCATAGAGGGAGGGTCTACATGCGGCTGAAGGTCTGAATTACATTATTGAGGAACGCGTAATAACAAAGAAATATATTTCCTGCACTGTTGTTCTCAATGTTAGCGCTTCCCTGTCACAACATCACAAGTTCCCAGGTTGTGTACTTGCAGAATATGATCTGTACGGGCATAGCTATATCGTAGAGATTAATGGCATGATCTACCTACCACCAAGCATGATTGGATACATCGGACACACCATTCACCCACGCATGGGCTATATATACACCATATTATAAGAGATAACACCCTGTAGTATCCAGTGTCGTTATGTGAGTTAATTTTAGCCCACCCCTCCCATTTATCATTGGTGTGTATATTACACACGAATCGACAAATGAGTTATTCATATCGGAAGAAATCCTCAGTTAAAAGATCATCGGGTTGATCAGTATTGGTGTCACCCATAATATAATGGAATACTAGTAAATAATTATACTAGATGTTAATGAGAATTGATTTTTTCATAAGTACCTCCACTTCCATTTGATAAAATGAATGTCAATCAACAACATCGATACAATCTGTTCTACAGCGATAATTTTGTGATTTTGTACCAATTCACCATTGCAAGACTTTGACCATGAATATGTTTGATCTCGTGATCCAGTAATGGTCATATAATATGTAAGTTCTCCTCATCCCATCAGCAATTGCCTTCATATGTGTGTTAATGTAACTTTGATCATTTTTAATCGTTAGCGACTTCCGTCCCATTGGGAATGTCGGCAACGAGTCGTTGAATATTTATAGGAGTAGTATTCGCCTATGAGCAGCGTGCTCACTGACAACAAAAGGCACAAACATTCGCTGATGTTTTATTTAACATCGACTACAACGGTGAAAATGCCATACAGCCGCTTCCAGCACTCACTCGATATTCTTCATTTTATAATCGCAACATTCGGGAGCAGCTTCGGGCGACAGACCATTCCCTGTGCGACAACACCATTTCCTCTGTTCGATTTGACAGCAAATTGGTAAAACAAAATTCCCTCAGATTCAGCTTATACCGAGCAACGAAAGCGAAAAATTAATTGCAATCACCATCATTCGTATCACACATGCATCGCAAAATCACCCATAAGTGATAGGCCCATAAGTGATAGGCCCATAAGTAAAAAACGATCACGCACACATGTACGTCACTGAGAACACTCTTGGTTTAAGCATTGTTTATTTACCCATCAAATATATAATAGTTACATAATATGCATTGAACAAAGGAATACACAAGGAATTGATATAATGGATATGGTAATATGTGATATATCTGGTAAAAAGGGAGAACGACAGTAAGCACATGGATTTGCGGGTGTCGTTCTCCCCATGTATCATCAATGGCCCCTGTATAATATATATAAATCATAATGGAATTTGACGTTAGTGTCGGGACCGGACAGTAGATAGATAATTCGGGTATTACGTGGGAACACTCTTTGTTATATACCGATCATGGGTAACGGAAGCATGGGCGCTCTTTATAAGAAATTATCATCAATGGAATGTTTGCTTTGCTGACAAAAACTCAAACGTGTGGACACTTCCTCTTTTTAAAGTCGATATCTGGACACCAAAACCTGGTAACTAATGCGATCATAGGTGCGATTAGATCTCGATACTCTGGCTAATGCCCGTATACTCCACCAGTTCAAAACCTGCATGGGAACACCTTGATGTTGTGACAGAGAAGTTTATAACCGTGAATAAAGATTGCAGATAATATGTTTCTTAGTTAATATATGTATTTGTAAAGGTCACAGCTCGATATTGCATGATTTAGGTGACTCTGTTGAGCCGATATTTATTTGCATCGCTTACAATTATGCATTGATTTCTCCCGGATAATTAATTCAATGTCTATTGCCATTTTGACTCATAAAGTCAGACAAGTAATGCAATCTCGAGTTGTGACCACCCGTATATACTGTGAAATAGATTAGTAAAGACTGTTCACTTTATGAGGAGCGATACACAAAACATACCTACGCGAAATAGTTCCCACCGAGCCCGTCGATATAAAAACCGCTTAGAACTGTAATTTTCCGTGCAGTCTATATACAAACAACTCTGGGAGAAACATGACACCGTTTTTGTCCTTGAAGTATTTGAAGCTCCAAACCATTTAATCAGAAAGTACCCTTCATGAACGCAAAGACTGGCACTCATAATAAAGAACGTTTGCAATGAAAATATTCTGAGTGATAAGTAACAAAATATATTTTGACTAGAGAGCGCACTGTGGATGATCTGTTTCTCGAAAACCCATTCCGCCGAGCAAAATTCCAATTCCGAGTGGTAGCAGATCCGATTCCGTGAAAGATTTGCTCGATTTTCCACGACCATGTTTAATAATTGGTGTATATTGAGGGAGCAACTTATGTGATGACATATTCAAAAGATAAGACTTATTTCCAAGGTATTTTACTCTTCGCATACTTATTCTTTAGTCCCATATGAACTAAATTACAAGGTTTTGAGAATTTTGCTCACTCAAATACACACACAAAGAAGAAAAGTATTGGGTACAAATTTGAATTTTGAAGCAAAAGAGATAATGTTTTGGAGAACAAATTGCTTGTGTTTATCCGCGCGCATCCCATCGTTACTTTAAACGTTTACAGTTGATCAAAATACGTGATTTTAGCGTGACATAAGGCCTTCAAAGTAACACTACCACACGTTCCGATTCTGTTTTCGGATTGTTCCGATTCACGACACGCACATTTTCAGCGTTCAGATCCCTGACATGGATACATGTTTACCGTAATTGCTTCAATTTGCTGGCTCCACGGCCGTTAGATATGACGGCAATTTGTCCTATAGTGATTGACTAAGTACTACGAATTAGTTTGTGGACCGAGTATATGGGATTAAGATTCCTGTCTGGTACACGAAATCACAATCTTGGTAATCTATAATTTTAATATACTAAAGTACATTCAAATACTCTTTCTTTAAAATATATGTTAGTAATTGCTGGAACCCAAAGCCCGCGCCCCACAAATATATGTACCCCCCACCCAGTACTGAATCTAAAAACTATCTACAATACCCACTATTATAGCTACAAGACACACGCTCAGAATATAAAGTTAACGAACTTTCCCCATGCATGGGACCCCTGATTCCATCATTCAACCATATATTCGATAATTTTTCAGTCATCCATACATGCACCCAAATGTCCTAGTATACTGGTCTCTAAATATCACATCTGCATGATAGTTCTGTGTTTCCTATGATTACAAATCTATTTGTAATAAACCTACATACAAGGCTCGTCCTGATTGGTCAGTATCTTGTATTCAGGCTTCGGGGGTAAAACATATTTGATTTGAGCCGGGGAAGCCACTGATTCTGGATGGAATGTGCTTCAATTTCTAGAATCCAAGATGGCGTCCAACATGACCGACGTGTTACAAATTATGAACTCAGTGAGTTTAATCCATTTTGTTGGAGACAATATCTTATATATTGCATTCAAATGTATATATTATTGGGATGCTATTACATTGTACTACATTTTACAGGAACAATTGGTTCTCCAATAGAAAGATGGCTGCCAAAATGGTGACCTGAATTAGAAAATAGACGCATTTTAACTCATCTAACAGCATCTAATATATATTTTGGAACTGCTGTCTGTCTGTTTGTATGTGTCTTATAGACTCGAAAATTGCTTGACAGATCCGACTCAAAGTTGGTATGTAGGCATACTTTTATCCCGGAAACAACATGGCCGGGTCCAATTTAATGTGCGACCGTGTCCTTGCTCATATGGGTATGTTTCTGGACCTCGACCGATCCGACTCGAGTTTGGTATGTAGGCCTACATTGATCCCGGAAACAATAGGGGCAGGTCCAATTTCACGTGCGATCGTCCTTGACCTTGTCCTTGACCTCGTTCATACGCTCATAGGCATGTTTTTGGACCGATCGAACGCTGTATATTCTGCCCAGATGGAGGCGATCACAAAGAAATCCCTAAATAGCCCAGAGGCCCTAAATAGTCCAGACGAAGTCGGGCACATCAGCTAGTATCTTCTACATCCGTTTCTACTGTTTGGAACTGAAGATAAATTGTTGTTTGTTTTCCTATTATTCATGTTCTACGATTATTTGGGAAGTGAAATTTGTTGTTCATGTGTGTTCAGCTACTCCCAGTGCATACCTTTTTTAAAAGAACATATATTTCATATATACTTTCGATATCTAGTCATATTGTAATATCAAATGAACAGATCTGAAGGAGTTAAGCCAGTGAAAGTATTACCGACAAAATGCAATCTCATTATGGTCTGAAATTGTTACTATGGTTTATGATGGCAATCAAAATGGCGGCAAATTTCGTCCTTATTCGTTTAGATGGTGTGGTTGATGCGTGAAGTTGACTATTCTGCATTGGAGACATTACACTTGTTATTTCTTTGGTCTCAGTCTATTTCAATTGCTGAACAAATTCATCTTGGTATAACTTCGTGTTTCTAGCCATATTGCAAAGTGAAATGAACACGAACTGAGTTAAGCACAATTAAATTTCATTGGTCCAACTGTGGTGATGCTTGTTTCAACAAGCCATATAGCATTATATACAATGGCCCTCAAAACCCATGTGTATTCGTGTTGAATTTGCAAAGTTGCCAGCTTTCTCCTGGTAAATTTGTCTGTTATATCTACCGCGATCTTTGATAACGGACGTGCAATACAAATAAATACCACCATTTAGTCAGGAACATGAATCTTTCACAAGGATCATAATTATTATGCCATGTGTTGTGACCTCAATTGATTTAGCTCACTCCAATTTGGGTTGTGGCATGGGCGAACTGAGTCAGAGAAACTGACATCCTAGCCTATTCCTGTATTTTCATGTTTATTCCGCCGTGACCCGATTCTCTCCGCAAATATTGCTTACAAGCAACAATAGTTTTGGGCATTTGTACTGTACCTTTACATTTCTCAACCGCTAGCGATCGGAGTAATCGGCAAAGTGTGATATCTATTTCCATTACTAGAGCTAGCTTGATTCAGCCATCTGTTTGCTACGCTTCAGCCAGCGGGTTGATAATTAACATGTTGCCAAAATTTTGACCAAGCTCACTTTGGGATCGGGTCATTATATGTGTTATATTCATTGGGAAATTTTCGTCTTCCAAATGTAGCTGAAATACCATTGTATGCAGGCGCTTGTTCTATGTCAGTTCACACGGTATATGTATTGGTTCTTATGAAACTAGGATTCCTGGCATCCCCTCTAATCGTATTTCGGAAATTGTATTGTTCTCCGTGTATGAAGAGGCTGTTGAATAAATGTTAGTTCAGGGTCATATGACCAACGATGCCCGATATACGCTTATAGCTAAACACGCACATGGTTCGATGCTGTCATCTGAACGTGTGTGAGTGATAATTGAATGTCATGATAACACCGTTACATTGTACCAGCAGCTCAATATATCTTCCTTTGATGATGCTGTGATCAAATTATCTCCCTGATCTACTAGGGCAGGACATTTTATGTTGTACAGCTTTTGAAACTCTGGAAATATCCATTTCAATTAGCCAGAGACTTACTCATATCATTGCACACAAGACCAGTGTGAGAAAATTGCCGTGTACATAGGATTATTCTTAACCACGTCAGTAAGCACCAATCATATTATCGTCATATACTGAGTGTGCATTCTCCACATAGTTGAGGCCACGACACTATATTATAAAAGTTGAATCTCGAATAAATGAAATATAGCGCGGGAGTCTCTGGTCTTCTAAAATATATATCTCATACCGTGTTTGCATGTAATTTCCCATGTTCATATTGTCTGATATTGTGTCATATTTATGTTTATTTTTAATGTATCTAATGCAGATTAGCCAACTCCATTCATCTACCAGTCACGACAAGCAAGCGTATAAGGAAACATATATAGTTTGCTATACATTTTCTGCCATTTTAACTGCCATCATAAACTATAATAACCGTTTCAGGTCCTATTGAGATTGAACTTTATAGGCAATACTGACAGTCGTTATTAATTCCTTCGAATCTGTTCATTTCACATTAAAATATGACAAGAACCAATATTGAGTTTTCGGGGAAATTTCATACCACATTCTGTAAGATCAATTTTGTTAGGATTTGAAGTGGCTTAGACGAAATGAACAACATGTGGTACTCAGCAAATGATCATACTATATGAATGATAAGAAAACAAGGCACAATTTGCAACCAGTCCGAAACACTAGGAATGGATAAAGCAGATATGAGTTGGAAAAAATTATATCTTTCACATTCCGGTCGCCATTTTGGCAGCCATCTTTCTAATGGAGTGCCAATTTTCCCTACAAACAGTAGTATAAATTAATAGCATCCAAATTAAATATAAATTTGTGTACATTTCAAAAGATATAGTTTTCAATACTTTACTACTGCGGCCATGTTAGACGCCATCTCGGATTACGGGAAACGATCAAGGGTGAGAGCTCCACACCCACCTAGAATCAGAACTTTCGCAGAGAATATTTACTTCACCCATATTGCTGCGGGTCTATAAATCGTATATTATTGTCAAAAAAATTTGAACGCTGTGTTATGTAAACAAAAGCCAGGTTCTGTAACATTTTGGCTTTTGTTTGCATAACAAAGCGTACAAACTTGACAATAACATACTATTTACACGACATTTAAGGTCTGTCTATATTTGAATATTCTTTCTGATTATGGCGGTTTTAACGGATGTGACTATTTTAACAGCAATACCCACCTTCGATGTGAGCAAATGTGAAAAATATGTATGTTATAACATCGCACCACCTGTAATAACATGAATAAATAGATACACTTTGTTCTTATATTCATTATTGATAGTTCGCCAATAACGAAATTACGTGTGTTTAAACCATTCATGTAAACAAACCTATTACAGTGACTTGTCAAGATACATCGATAAACGTGTAGAAAATTCAAATATTTTAGTCTGAATATAACTTTCAGATTATTGTTCAATGCTTTGACCTTTTCTAATGCTTACCGTCAAGTTTTTTAACTTTGGTATTTTTTTGGACTAAAGGTGGATACACACTTGTATGTAATTTGCTGTGTGTAAAATGTATGTAATTTACAGGGTTGAAGTAATCATTGATATCATTAATCACATCCGCGAGAGTGCGGTTGATCGTCCTTATGAGACACTCCACATTTTCTGCAGGGATGGGTACAGAGATAAGGAGGACATTAATCCATTGAAAAATAACTAAAATATGAACCACAATACATACACCATGTATATATTCCTGGATTGAGCACATACTAGGCTTTAAGATTTTGGTATAGAATTATCATCTTAATGTTGGTAGCAAGAGCTATGCATCTTGATTTGTTGCCAGAATAATGAAATGTTGATGAAACAATGGCCAAAATATGCGATTTTCGGACTCATGGGGAAACAAAAACAAGATGTTCGGAGCATAAAATCGTATCCGAATGACACATACAACCAACATTTTGGTAGTATGCGTTATTCGTATTCGATTGTCGTACCAAATAATCGAGAGAGAAAATGAGAAGCAGTATAGAAGTTGAAATAACTTGTGCTCCCATGCATGTTGCACATCCATTGTCTTGGACCATATTAGTTGTGCCGCCTCTCAATCGTGTTTGGTGTGTGAAATACGAATCAACAACAAAGAGACCCACCATACAACCATGAAAGAGTGTCGTGCACACAAAAATGCAACTAGACGTTACGTCTTTGGGACCACAGACGCCAACTTAGAACCGTTAAGCATAATTCGCTCAATATTCATAGGCGATAGATTGAACAAAGTATCCGTAGAGATAAACTCTTTGTTTGAAACATATTTTCTCCATGCATACGAAATGACGAAAAAATAGTTTGACAATTATCCGATTGTCATCTCTGTTATGAATAATAATGATGCCTTCAAAGATTGAATATTGCTTCACATGGAAGGCAATCCCGAACGGGAGGGTATTCTCTCATTTTTGGTTCTACAGAACAAAATCGGATTATTATTGATAGAAGGTAAATGAGCTTGGAAACTGTGGATATCCCTGTACGTATATAACGACTCGTGGTTTCCATATTCATAGAACTCTGGGTTTTGTTCCGATGACACACAATAGTTGGGGAGCCCGAATATGTTCTATTTACACTTTTGCGTACAAAAGGTTAGACCCCCTAAAGTTGGTACCAATAATGGAACATTCTGAAAAAACGATTTCTTAAGTTGCGCATTCCTGGGGTTTAGGGGCCGCTGAACCCCAAAAGGTGCCAAAAATCACTTCTATTTACACTTCCGCGTACATCGATGAATTTTGGTTTGATGATACCCCTAAGTGTACTGATTAAGAAAACACAACTTAAGAAAGGGATTTTCCTGGTGTTTTCAGATAAGAAAGGGGGTCCCATGCTGAACCCCAAAACGTGATTTTTCACTTTTTTTTACACTTTCGCGTACATCCATAATTTTTGGTCTCAAAGTACTTTGATATATACTAATTATAAAAACACAACTTAAGAAGCAACTTTTCCTGGGGTTTTAAGATAAGAAGGGGGTCATCGGGTCACCCCTCAAAACGTAAAAAAATCACTTTTATTTACATGATTGCATTCGTCCATCGTGTGTGTATGTGCGTACACCGCTGGAACGTTGCACTATTACAACCAATACATCCCTAAATCGATACGATCAACTTAAGAAGTATATATTCATGTCGTTTTCTGATAAGAACGAGACTTGTTACCCCCGCCCCCACAACACGATCCATTTCCTAGAACTATAAGTGAGCCAGTTTTATGAAAATTAGAGCGGGAAAATCTAGTAAAATGTATACAAATGTATGTATTTTCGTGAAGCTAAGACATAATGACACTTTTTTCGGCCAAATTGAAACTCACCATCCAAGATGGCCGCCAAAATGGCCGCCGGAAGTTGAAAATATGACATTTTTTCACAAATATCTTCTAGATCAATGAATGCTGTCTGGAAGTGGTTGAGTAATGCAACTTTATTTTGTGTTTTGTATATTAACTGATCATTGGAGCAATTAAATATGCAATTATTGGGGTCCTAACCCCTTCCGATCCCTCAAATATTGGATTGTACAGAATGCGGTATAAAATTTTACAAAAAATCACAATTGGGATTCTAGTCATATTTCAACAAGAAATGAAAAGAACATTGTATTGTAAGTGAGGCATATCATTACCTATGAATATTCCACATCACTGGAACCAAAATTCTTACTTTGGCTCAAAATGGCTGCCAATATGGCCGCCAAAATATGGAAAATGGTAAATATTAAACCAGCGTGTCCTGCAATCGCTTACAAGTTGTGTTGGTGTATAAAATTGGCTATTGTGCATTCTATACATTGAATACTAACATGTCTGATGCACCATGGTTAATTGTTACTATTTTCACCACTGACATCGTCAAAATTATTGGACTTTTCTCTAAAAAAAACTTGACATAAATATTGGCAAAAATTCAGTTTTCAGGTTTGGACCATTTTTTCAGTTAAAATATAACTATCTTTGGATTGAAAGGTGTTTATTGTTTTGGTCTATCTTAAATGTGTCACACTACAGTGTTTATAGACCAAATTGCTCAAGATGGCTTCCAAAATGGCAACCAAATTTGTAAAATGCATTTTTTTTTACATATATCCCGAACATTCTCTGCGTTATCCGAAAAGGTAGCAAATTGTGACTCACTTGGTTATTATACGCGTTAGTTAATTAACTGACAACTACATGTTCTATTCCCAGTTGTCCCAGTTCCGTATGGGGCATGACAAATTCATTTTAAAGTATGTAATTTTGCCAAGAACCTCTTTTGTGATTTTGGCCATATTTATTGAAAGGAAATGGGCAGAACTTTGAGACAGAACTGAGATGGACCATAATCTTTGGCTATTCTGGTCCAGTGTGATAAAAAAAATGTCAACAGGATACAGTGTGGATGCCAACATCATAGCCAGGGAGTTACTCTGTGATCATATGTGAGGTGAATAGGTATACAGGGAGTTATTGTATGTCATGACTGATGTGAGTAGGTATGTAATGAGTGAGTATATGGTTATGAGTGGGTTGTCCATGGTAAGATGCATCTAGGTATACAGGGAGAGGTCATGGTCAGGTGTGAGGTGAATCGGTATGCATGGAGTGACTGTATGGTGTATTATTGTGTATATCCAGTACGGGTGCACCCGGTGTGCCTGTATGGTCATTGGTGTGGTGTATGGATATAACTACATGGTCAGCTATGTGTTGATTATGTATATATGGAGTGACCGTAAGGTCATGGGTGTGATGTACATGCGTTGTCTGTATGATCATGGATGGGGTGTGTGGATAAATAGGTAGTGATTTTATGGTTACGGGTAATGTGTATAGGTATACATGGAATGACTGTACGGTCATGATTGAATATGAATACCTGGAGTAAGCTGGGTGGACATTATCGAGCGTGTGGGTACATAGGGAGTGTCCTTGTGGTAACGGGTGGGATGTATATTTATATATCTCGTGGATGTATTATCATTGGTGGGTGTATAGGGCTTAGCTGTATTATCATGGATGGCTTGTATGATTATACAGTGAATTGCTGAATTGTCATGTGTGAGGTGTATATGCAAGTATGGATTGTTTGAGTGGGTTTTTTGTATATCTGGAAGGGCTGAATGGCCATTAGTGAGGTTTACATGTATACCTGGAGTGAATCTATGGTCTAGGGTGGGCTGCATATGTATATCGAGTGGTTATATGACTATGTGTGTCAAATAGGTATACAGGTAGTGACCGCATGGTTAATGGTGAGATGAGTACATGTAGGTATACAAGTAGTGACTGTATGATCATAAATGTAATGACATCTATACAGGGGGTGACAGGCGTATGAGCATCCATGTACCTGGTGTTCCTGTTTGGTGACTCGTGTCGGTATCGTCATGTGTAGGTTATACCAGTATACACACGTGTTGCTTTATTGTCATGGGCGAGGGATATGTGTATATAGCGAGTGGCTATATGGCATGGATGAGGTGCATATGCATACATGGAGTGACTATACTGACATGGCTGGGGTGTATTAGTATATCTTGAGTGGCTATTCGGCTATGGTGTGACAAATAGGGATACAGGGGTTGACATGGCCAATGTTGATGTGAATATGTATACAAGGATTGACAATGATCGTGTATGAATGTTTGGAATAGGTACACACGGTGTGACTATATGGCCATTGGTCAGGTGAAGGAGTATACCAGGTAACATGGGTGAGGGTATGTGTATGAAGCGAGTGGCTATATGGCCATTGGTGATGTGCATATGTATACCGGAGTGACTTTATGGTCATAGTTGTGGTGTTGATGTATATATTGATTGTCTATTTGACCACGCGTTTGGAGAATAGGTATACAGGGGATGACCTTATGGCCAATGGTGAGATGAATGGGTATACAAGGAGTGTACGACTATATGGTTATGGGTCATGTTTAGGGGTATACCCGGTGTGCCTGCATTGTGATGCGTGGCTGTATGGTCATCCGTGGTCATGGGTCAGGTGTACATGTATACAGTTGGTCACTATATTGTTATGTATGTGGTGTTTATGTATATATGTAATGACTGTGTGATAATGGGTGGCTATCGCTTTCCACGATATGACATGACCTCTCTATTGATTAACATATCCTTGAGTTATTGTGGAAAGCGATAGCTGCCCAATGTACACATGTACAACCCACCCATTACCCCAGTCACTCCATGTGTACCTAAACACCACACAAATGACAACATAGTCACCCACTTTATACACGTACATGTACTAGTACACCTGATCATACAGCCATACTTGGTTATACCCGTACATACCACAAATGACGATACAGCCACGAGTCACCATGCATGAACACCAGGTATACACCTACACCCGACACATGACCATATAGTCACTCTATGTATACATATTCACTACATTCACGATCATACAGTCACTCATTGTATACATATTCACCTCACCATGGACCATACAGCCACTACATGTATACATATTCGCCATACCCATGACCATAGAGTCAATCCAGGTATACATATGCACATCACCAATGGTGAGCCCTTCCAGATATACCAATATCCGCACATACGACCACTCATAAGTTCCATACTTGCCATACTCATACACGCCATCCATGATAATAAATCTACTCCCCATACACCACCAATGATAACACATCCACAACATAATATACGTCCCACCGTTACCAACAGGGCACTCCCAATATACCCACACATCATTCATGACCATACAATAACTCCCTGTATACCTATTATTATCCTCATCTATGACCATAGAGTAACTCCCTGGCTGCCATCTTGGCTTCCACCCGGTATCCAGTTGATAAATTTTAGTCATAATGGGCCAGAATACCCACATATCATGGTTCATCTCAGTTCCTTCTCAAAGTTCTGCCCATTTCCTTTCAATAATATGGCCAGAATAACAAAAGAGGTTCTCCGCAAAATTCGATACTGCAACTTTAAAATGAATTTGTCATGCCCCATACGGAACTGGGACAAACATAATAGAACGTAGTTGTCAGTTAATTACATTGTAACTAAGACGTACAATAACCAAGTGAGTCACAATTTGCCACCTTTTTCGGATAACGCAGAGAATAATGTTCGGGATATGTTAACTTTTAACTTTTTATAAATTTGGTTGCCATTTTTGAAGCCACCCTGAGCAATTTAGTCTATAAACACCGTAGTGTGACACATTTAAGATAGACCAAAACAATAAACACCTTTCAATCCAAAGATAGGTACATTTTACTTGAACAAATGGTCGAACCCTGAAAAGTGAATTTTTGCCGATATTTATGTCAAGTTTGTGAGAGAAAAATCCAATATTTCTGGTGATGTCAGTGGTGACAATAGTAAAAATGATCCATGGTGCATCAGACATGTTAGTAAGCAATGCATAGAAAACAGATTAGCCAATTGTGTACATCAACCACAACTTGTAAGCGATTGCAGGACACCCTGTGGCAATATTTACCATTTTCCATATTTTGGCGGCCATTTTCGCAGCCATTTTGAGCCAAGGTAAGATTTATGGTTCCAGAGATTTGGAATATTCATAGGTAATGATATGCCTCACTTACATTACAATGTTCTCTTCATTTCTTGTAGAATCCCAATTGTGATTTTTTTGTAAAATTTTGTACTGTGTTCTGTAAAATATAATTTTTGAGGGATCGGAAGGGGTTAGGACCCCAATAATTGCATATTTAATTGCTCCAATGATCAGTTAGTATACAAAACACAAAATAAAGTTGCATTACTCAACCAGTTCCAAACAGCATTCATTGATCTAGAAGATATTTGTGAAAAAATGTCATATTTTCAACTTCCGGCGGCATTTTGGCGGCCATCTTGGATGGTGAGTTTTCAATTTTGGTCCAAAAAAGTGTCATTATGTCTTAGCTTCACGAAAATATATACATTTGTATACATTTTACTAGATTTTCCCGCTATAATTTCCATAAAACTGACTCACTTATAGTTCTAGAAAATGGATCGGTTTGTGGGGGGGGGGGGGGGGGGGGGGGGGGGGTAACAAGTCTCGTTCTTATCAGAAAACGACATGAATATATATTTCTTAAGTTGATCGTATCGATTTAGGGATGTATTGGTTGTAATAGTGCAACGTTCCAGGGGTGTGCGCACATACACACACGTTGGACGAATGCAATCATGTAAATAAAAGTGATTTTTTACGTTTTGAGGGGTGACCCGATGACCCCCTTCTTATCTTAAAACCCCAGGAAAAGTTGCTTCTTAAGTTGTGTTTTTATAATTAGTATATATCAAAGTACTTTAAGACCAAAAATTATGGATGTACGCGAAAGTGTAAAAATCACGTTTTTGGGTTCAGCATGGGACCCCCTTTCTTATCTGAAAACCCCAGGAAAATCCCTTTCTTAAGTTGTGTTTTCTTAATCAGTACACTTAGGAGTATCATCAAACCAAAATTCATCGATGTACGCGGAAGTGTAAATAGAAGTGATTTTTGGCACTTTTTGGGGTTCAGCGGCCCCTAAACCCCAGGAATGCGTAACTTAAGAAATCGGTTTTTCAGAATGTTCCATTATTGGTACCAACTTTAGGGGGTCAAACCTTTTGTACGCAAAAGTGTAAATAGAACATATGCGGGCTCCCTAACTACAAGAAGGCGTTACACGCATTCGTTTGGAATGCAGCGCTCAACACACATAGCACAAGAAAACCATAGTCAGAAATGGTAACGCCACAACGATCATATTATTAGCCATAAATATAAATTATAATATAATTATAATATAAAATAGCTTTCAAATTCCATGTGGGAAATTTGGATACTTCCATATATCACGTTTTCCCGTTTCTCGTGATATACATTACATGCTGTCTCGCTTTTTATTACACTAGCTGGTGGGCCCGACTTCGTCCGGGCTGTTTCCCATCTGATTTCAGGCGAAAGGCGCGATTTGACCTTGGATTGACTATTTTGAAAGTCAAGGTCGGGTCGGGGTCATGATTTGACCCGTTCAAAACACTCCCGGAGAAAATTATCCCTAGGTATCAAATTTCGTCGAAATCCGTCCGTTTTACCCGATTTGACCTTTGATTGACCATATTGAAGATCAAGGTCACGCTGGGGTCACGATTTGACCCGTAGTCGGATTCCTTATGTCGAAAAAAATGGTCGCGCGTTTTCGGAATGTTAAAAGCGATATGAGAACAGTTTCTATACCACCAGTGTGTCTGTTTTCAGAATCTACCTGTTTCCAGCTTGATATTTTAGTGGAAATAGGTTTGTGTGAGGCTTTTGTTTGTGTACCCCTCTATTTTTTCCCGTCCACCTGGTAATACAAACATGCTATTACTCACAGCAAGTTCGGTAGGTGGTTTTCTTTGTTCTTGGAAATCGAAAAACATGGGGAGATCTTGCCACAAATTACTTAATTACATATCTTAATGTGGAATTTTTATCAAAAATCATCAGACGAATTGTATTTATGACTGCATTTTCAATTATCTTTCCCAAATATTAAGGTATTGTATGTTCTTAAAATAAGCTATATCACATATAGATGAACATGAACAATCTACAAGGATATCTTGATCATATTCCACAAACAAAACTTCCATACATCGATTTTTGGTAAAGATATCGCAGAAAAGCTAACCCTACCCCCACCCTCGATGATTTCACAAGACAGATTCCTTTGGTCGAAAACAACGGTCGCGCCATTTCGGATTGTCTAAGACGACATGCGAACGGTTTATTTATCAACAGCGTGTCTACTTTCAGAGTTTACATGTGTCCAGTTGAAATTTTATTGAAAAAAAGAAGAGTTTTTGGACTGTTTTAATAATTTAAAGAGCGTTTGCTTATTGTACAAATATTAATCCTCATAACCAACCTTCTGGTGGACTGTGCGAGTTGAAATTAACAAACGTATCAAATATGGTGGTCTACTTTCAGAGTCTACTTGTTTCCAGTCTGAATTTTTAGTGAAAACAAATTGTTTGGACGGTTTAAAAAATTTAAAGAGCGTTTCCTGATTATACAAATATTAACTAACACGATTAGCCTTTTCATGAATTGTGCAAGTTGAAATTGTGCTCATATGTCAAGTATGACTCTGAAATGTATTTTTGAGAATGATGTCAGATAAGTCTCCGCTGGTACAGTACTACAGTTGCGAACAAAACTAACGTTTGACCCTATAAATAGTTTGACAATTTACTCAAATGTTCACTTGGTGGAACTTAATGGCTATCATATATGCATGGCTATTACATGTAATATCGTAACTACATCTGATTTTACAAAATTAACATGCAATATAGTCAGGCCACCAGATACAGTAGTTGATAAAAGTGTGGTTCACACCAATCATATACATCACAATCACGTGCTTCAGTGATAATGTCCACTATTATACACATGCAATGTTTATCAAGACTAAGGTTTCAGGATGTCGTTGTAAAATTGATTGATGGTGTTTTTTCATCAATTGACAAAATTAATGTTTATTGCCAGGACGAAGTACCGCATAATACGGAGTTGTGTGCTAACAAATATGGGAGTCATATTTATGAAAGTGTCAGTCAAACTTTTAGGACATGAGAATATTTTTTTTATTTCGTGATCACGAAATAACTAATTCGTGGCCACGAAATAACTAATTCGTGGCCACGAAATAATAAATTCGTGGCCATGAAATAAATAATTCGTGGTCACGAAATAAATAATTCGTGGCCACGAAACAACTAATTGTGATGTGCGATCGTCAGTCCCATTGTTGTAATGGAAGCGAATAGAGATGATCTGGTTGTAATTGTCCACCATCTTGGCATGAGCCACGGCGATAAAGAGTGTTTTAGGGTGGCCCGTAAAACAAATTAAGTAATAACCCCTTTCACCAACCCGATCCATAGTTGCCGCCGTCCTGGGGTGGGTTACATCGGCACCCACGACATGCAGTATACGGTATACCTTGTGGCCACGCTATAGCACCAATTATACCACATCAAATAAGGGGTCGGGATATTGTATAGGTGTCAGATTTTAACCCATCTGGGGTGGCCATTTAGGATCGGGGATGATAAAAGCGGGTGAACATTTAGTTTGTCTCAGGGGTCACCCTACAATACACTGTATTCGACCTAAAATGGGGGGGGGGGGGTGCATGGTACCATGTATGGTCCCCTTTGATCAGTTATCATTTTCGCTCGTGTGGGCTGAAGGTGTGAAAATTTAGCTTACTTTGTGAGCCACGGCACCCTTTATTTCAGGCAATTCTTCAAGGATTGTCCACTTATAAATGGACAATCGGTACCTAAAATGGTCATTAATAAATGGACAATCCAACCACGCGTGGCACGCGAGCTCGGGATTGTCCACTAAATGAAGACATGTTTTGCTAATCCTGCATGTTAGCTTCATATTTAATATGAAGGGCAATAACTCTATAAATAATATTTTTAATTTGCTAAATAACGGTGATTTGTTTGAGAAGTGTTTTTAACCAAATTACGGAGATATTTGAAGAAGAGTTGTTGACGAAATAACGGAAATATTCGAAGAAGTGTTTTTAAAGAGCGTAATGTGTACCCCATTTGACCCCTTCTGAGTGGCGACCTTTTTGGATCGGAGATGGTTGAAAGGGGTGAAATAAGCTTGTATTGGGCCCACCATACAAAACCCCTTATTCGACTTAAATCGGCCAATATGCCGAGAGAAATGGCATTCCCATTCGATCCCTTGGCCTTGTGGTAAAAACTAATGAAAATTCAGTTTGTCTTGGAGCCACCTGACCCATGTTTCCCCGTTCTTTCTGGAATAGTTTATATAGGACGCCCAAATACCCATATAGCCCGGGTCCCACACCATGAGGGGTTTATAGTAGCTTCTCTGTGATCGTACACATTGTTTCTAAAACAGCATCAAGTTAGTTAGTATAACCACACCGTAAAGGTATCTGGATATATGCAAAGGTTAATCAGTTATTTCGTGGTCACGAATTAGTATTTCGTGACCACGAATTAGTTATTTCTTGGCCACGAATTAGTATTTTGTGGCCACCAAATTAGTTATGTTGTGGCCACGAATTAGTATTTCGTGGTCACGAAATACAAAACAAATTCTCATGTCCTAAACCAGCCACCGTAACTTATGGATCATTCTGTTTTAGTATTAAATTTGGAGAAAGCCGACCAGCATCAATGTAACAACTACAACAACTCATCTATGCCAATGATATGTTTCAGATTCAGATTCAGATGTTTATTACGCCTTTCGTCGCATTTGACATAACAGGCGATTCAATTTCAAACAGTGTACTTATTACATAATATAAATATGAGGTGACATAATATACATACACAATATAGGTTGGAGTTATTAGTGTACTATACATGTACATGGTATATTGATTGAGGGTATAGCTATCTTATAATGTGATAATGTTATCTTATAATTATTGGGGGTATATAATGTATGTGGGGCGATTCCCTGTACATATGTTGTATGAGGGTGGGCATTTGTTGTTGTTGTTGTTTTTTTGTTGTTTTTTTGTTTTTCTTCATTGAGCCTCAGGAGTGGATCATTAGTGTTTGGGCCTTTTTTTTTTAGATATATTGATAGATTTACTATGATATTTCTGTTATTTGTATCGAAGAGGTCATGTAATTTAATTGTGTTCGGTCGGTTGCGATAGTAGGCTTTCAATTATTTAGTTCTGAGGGCAGTTAACCGAGGGCAGTTCATAACAAGGTGGTATTCATCGCCGAATTCATCCATACAAAGAGTGCATCTTCGTTCTGAGTATGGGGTGCTTGTCCAAGAACCAATTTCCACCGGAAGTCGGTGGTTTCTGGTTCTGAATCTCAGTAGTGGCAGGACGATATTGTTATCATCGAGAGATAGGTATCGTGGTCTGCCGAAGTTTGGCTTTATGCATCTATAAAACGCGTATTTATTTGATTTTCCATAGATGCTCGCCAGTCTGATATATAGATGTCCATAGTTCTGGTTTTTATGGCATTGGCAAACATTTTGTGCTACTAACTGATTGGTTTCTCCACGTATATGACATGCCCAGTTTATTCAGTTCAGTATTTATAAATTCTAGCCAGGGGATTTTCACATTTTCTAGAATGCGTACATTCATATTAGCCATATATATGTGGATAGGGCGGTATTGTTTAAAAATGTTAAAGAATGTTATCATGTCCATGTGCATTGCTAAATATTGCTGGGCTTATATAGATGGTTGTTCTATAATTCCTGGTCGGGTTTATTTAAATTGGGAGTTTAAACACTTTCTCCGTCCACTCGATACCTCCCCAGGGATACATGTTTCACATACTAAATTAATATCTTAGTCAACACAACAAATCTCTCCCTCAAATACTTTGCCACAAGAATAACAATAAATTGTCAGCTTAAATAGGCAAAATTAGATAGTGTCTATAGTCAGGTGGTATTGTTTATGTTCAAATTGTGACACAGATATGAAACTGTACATATCTGTGCCCATGGGCCATTGATCGAGAAACTTAGTCTAGGAAATTACCAGGAATTCACTTGAAATTGCAATTATAGCTTATAGGGTCGTAATTCGACGTTTGCGTTTCCGATACAGTTAATACCCAAATGTGAAATTTGAGATGTATACCTGGTCGTCGAAGTGAACCAGGTGTCTTATTTAAGGTTAGCAACGGTTGTTAATCAAATACCACAATTATGTACTAAACATTCATTGGTATTGCCTTAATTTAGTCAGTGTCTAATCACATGGTGCTGGTTTTGTTCAAAGTTGGGCACATGCATGTCTAAAACTATATATGCAGCCATGTTCTGCATATAGGCCACTGATCATTATAAGATCGGGAGACTTTGCTACCGGTCCCGATAGTAACGATTACTAAGCACCTACTCGGAATGCAGGAAAATGCAACTATGGACGATAACTATTTTACTCATTAAGCTCTACTTTAGTGGAAATTCGAATTTACTTGATTTTCACAGCTATGCACGAATCGTGGAGATTAGCTGTGGTCAGAATATTGATGGTGGATGTTGGGTTTCAGTCGCTGCACTGAACGTAACTGGCGTGGGAAGCGTTGATTTCTGGTTAACATCCGTAATTCTACTCTAGATGTGTCCAGGTACATAACAAAAATCGGTCCGGAGGAGTCCTGGGAGTCCATAGGGGTGTACCTAGCTGCCCGACTACAAAGCCTACACCGCTATAGTAAAGATCTCAGCTGCACCGAAATGTCCGTTTTTCAGTAGCACAAATCCTGCAAAAACACAGATTCTCTCAGTGCATGTGAGTTAATGACAACGAACAACTACCATCTATACCTGTGTATTTGCGACACTACATCCCGTTATGATCAACGATGTGGTTTTAAAACTGTCTAGTAAGTAGACAACAAGACAGACAAGACAGTATCAAATAAAACAATGAAATAATATGTAATCACATCGTGAACAGTCTTGTTGTGAATATTTTCATTTGATTCAACAGGCTGCAAATTATCGAAACTACGAAATCATTCGACACTTACTTTTGCCAATTACTGTATCTTGAGGCATAACTATATCATATATTGCAACTAATCAAATCACGGATAGTTCCAGTGGGTCAAACACGAATGTTAAACTTCATATATAGTTGCGCACGATTGCCAATAAGTGGTTATTACAATAAACGTTTGAGCATAACACGAAATTCTCCATTGGGTTAAGTGTTAAATTTTGATCGCAACTGTAGCCAGCAAAAATCATCTGATCACATCCATTCTTTTTTAAACTACGTCTGTGTTTCATACTTAGTGCTTTTTATGAATATCAGTACGCGTATAGTATCATACGCAAAATGGCGCCATGTATGCAAAGTACTAGCATCTCCATAGGCATCAGTGTTAAATTTTGATCACAACTGTAGCCAACAAGAATGAACCGATCACATCAAATTTTTCAAAAATACATGTAATTGTCATATCTAGTAGATTGGAGAAGTTTCTAATCGCACCGATCACCATAGGCCAGATGGCACCATCTATCGTTTTCTGTAAATACGAAACGCTCTCCTAATGATGTTGACCCAGATTTAGGCCGACCCGCCAAAATTCAAGAATGGAAACAAGTCAATCCTGAAAACACACCTACTAGGCATACATAATCCGTTTTCAGATCGCTTTTAACGAACCAAAAATGCGAAATGACACAAGGAATCAGACTACAATGGGGGCGCCAATGCTCTCACGGGTGGCCTCGGCCTCTCCTGGGCTCTTTTTGTTTATACACATATTTCAAATGTTTCACTATCAAACCGAGTTTCGGTACCGGTAACTCTGAAATTGATCTTAACATTCTTAAGAAATTTCAACACTTTAATGAGGAAATATATCTCTCGAAGTTGATTATAAACTGTATTTATTCCTTTGGTAAAATTCCTTTCCGAAACCCAGAAACATGAAATTCAAGTTAATTAAAATTCCTTTTTTTCTCTTATATTACTGGAAGTGGCAAATTTAAATTATACATACTGATTTCTCTTATATCAGTTAGGTATTTTAACTATGATTCAACTTATTTTAATTTTGCATAAAATTTATATGATACCCTGTGCTATGCATGTTTTGATTTATATATGTAATTGTTTTACAGTCGGTCGAAAGCTCTTCAGAGCTTGTGTCTGTAATATGTTTAAATACCTCCGACTTTTAAATAAAATTTATCTTATCTTACGGTATTTTCTCGGATTTTTAGGAGTTAATAACATCGGCCGTGGACACGTCAGCGAGTCAATATTTGGATGTCAAACTCAGGTGGTATTAGTGTAAACATATTTATTCCAATCATAATGACATATATATACATTTGACAAAAGTTTTGACAACATATATAATAGTATAGATGATCGATTGATTGGAAAGGGGATTAAACAACAAGACCAATGGCTTTTGTTAAGTTAGCTCCCATAAGTTTGCTACCCCTAAGGAGGTATTGCACTACCATCAGTGCATCATCAAAATATACTCTCCAAAACCATACGAAGACACCCGGGCTCTCTTAGCCAATAACGGCATTTGCGGGGTTAATAACACCGACCGGAGACGAAAAATAAATAAAAGCCTGAAAGAAAAACATGTCTCAGAGCTTAGATATCTCTGTCAGACAGAAAGCAAAGGTTTCTGGGAAAAACTCCATAGCATGTGCGGTAATTCCAAAACATCTGAGTCAAAAGTAAGTCTTGACGAATTTGCAGCACATTTCCAGTCACTAAACTGTACAGAAGAGCTTGATGATCTTACACGTTTCGTGAGCGATGACTATGATCCGTCGGATAGCTCTTATTTAAATAATCCTATATCGGATGAGGAAATTAAGACTGCCATATTGAGGCTTAAAAATGGAAAGGCAAATGGTTATGACCAGCTATGTAATGAATATTTCAAATCGACTTTAGATATGTTTATGCCAGTTTATGTTTTATTATTTAATTTGATTCTGAACTGTGGTATTTTCCCACTAGGGTGGGCGATAGGTATGATAAAACCTATCTATAAAAAATCTGGGGACCCCAAAAATCCAGATTCATACCGTGGTATAACACTGCTAAGCTGTTTCTCGAAGATATTCACATCAATACTTAATAGCAGACTAGTAGCCTTTTCCGAGGAATTCGAGGTTATCTTGAAAACACAAACCGGATTTAGAAAAGGACACTCCACGATAGATAATATATTCATATTACAGAGTATAATAGATCTCTATTTATCAAGTGGAAAGAAACTTTATTGTATCTTTATAGACTTTAGAAAACCATTTGATACGATTTGGAGGGACGCATTGTGGCTAAAAATGGTGAACTATGATATTAATGGTAAAGTCCTAAATATTATAAAGGATATGTATGGCAAAATTAAAATTTGTGTCAGAGACAACAACTCTATGTCTGACTTTTTTGTATGTAATATTGGCCTATTTCAAGGTGAAATAATGTCACCTTTCTTATTTTCTCTCTATGTAAATGATTTACAAAGTTTTTTGTGTGATTGTGCAATAGACCCTCTGAAATTTCTAGAGGAATCATAAATGCAAAATGTTGGTTGCTTTATTAAATTGTTATGTCTTTTATATGCCGACGATACAGTTCTATTTTCTGACGACGAAGACAATATGCATAGGGCTCTCCTCGCCTTTGCCGATTATGCAGAAGCTTGGAAACTTCAAGTCAATACAAAAAAGACCAAATTAATGATTTTCACGAAGAAGTGGTCAAAAAATCTTCCCACATTCATGTATAGAGGCTGTGTTCTATAAATAATTGTCGCTTCTGCCAGAACATAAAGAAAACAGTTAATTCTGCAACGAGAGCCATGTACGGACTGCTTAATAAGGTCCGAAAACTAAACTTACCCATTGATATTATGCTTGATTTATTCGATAAGATGATTTTACCTATTTTACTGTATGGAAGTGAGATGTGGTGTTTTGAACGTATTCAAAGGGTAGAGACACTACAGCTAAAATTTTGTAAGACGGTTGCGTCCATCAAAATGAGTACCCCCAATTACATAGTTTATGCAGAATTCGCACGACACCCCGTCTCTATAGAAATAACATGCCGAGCTCTGACATATTGGTCACAGCTCGTATCGAGTGACCGCTCTGAGCTAGCTAAGAATATTTATACCTTAATTTATCAGACTCGTGAGATGAACTCACAGACATCAGACAAAAATAACTCCAAATGGTTATGTTTTGTCAAAAATGCTCTTTATGATTTGAAATTGCAATCAAAGTGGATCACCCAGACGGGCCTGACCGCTATTGAACTGAGAAATGCAAAAACTGTTCTCAAACAACGTCATTGGGACGCACTACTCGTTGACATAATCACATCTGCTTTATCGAGGGCCCAATTTTATAGTTTTATTAAAACTGACTACGGTTACCCAAATTACTTGAAGATTTTGCCGTCTGATCTATCGATATACCTCTTGAAGCTCAGAACTGCAAATCATAAACTGCCTATAGAGTGCGCAAGATGGAAGAAATCTCAGAATGATAATGACAATAGTATATGCACCATATGTGGAAAATATTTAGGAGACGAATATCATTTAGTTATTATATATGCAGTCATTTGGATGAAATCAGAAAACAATATATCCCTGAGTACTTTTGGAAGAACCTTACGAGAGAGAAATTCCATGGTCTCCTATCTCTTCAAAATATAAGCCTCATAAAAAGACTATGCATATTCCTAAGGTGTGCCTTTAAGAAGGTGTCTTATACTATATAATCGAAATCATTTATTGTTATGGGTGAACACATGTAATTATCATACTTGTTAAGTTTATCGCCTATTATTGTGTAATCTAATTTAATTACTGCTGTGTATATGAAATGAACAATGATTAATGTGATATTCAAAGTTGTGTACATAGTGTAAATACGTTTTGCTTGTTTCACTGTTATGTGACTTATGCAATAAATCAATCAATCAAAAAAGTAAAATATTCTAGGTGGCCCTCAGGTGGTATGCGCTACCTTATACCGTCGAGATATAGTGTCCACGGGCCCATGGGAGCGCCCGGGCTCTCCCGGCCTCTATTTGTTTATACGATATTTTACCTGATTTTGGGGGTTAATAACATCGGTCAGCGAGTCAATATTCGTATTTCGCACTCAATTGCTATTGCACTACCGGCATCATCAAACTATAGTGTCAGAAAACACACGAAGACACCTGGGCTTTCCCGGGCTCTCTTAGCCAATATCGGCATTTGCGGGGTTAATAACACCGGTCGGAGACGAGCGGGCGAGTAAAATTGTCTAGGTTGCTCTCAGGTTGTATGCGCTACTTTATAACGTCGAGATATAGTGTCCACGGGCCCATGGGGGCGCCCGGGTTATTTTACCGGATTTTGAGGGGTTAATAACATCGGCCGTGGGCGCGTCAGCTAGACAATATTGGGATACATTTCATACTCAGGTGGTATTGCACTACCGCGCATCATCAAACTATACTGTCCGAATCCACACGAAGACACCCGGGCTCTCTTAGCCAATATCGGCATTTGCGGGGTTAACATATAACACCGGTCGGAGACAAGCGAGTGAGTACAAATTTCTAGTTTGCCATCGGGTAGTATGTAGCTACCTTATAACGGCGAGATATAGTGTCCACGGGCCCATTGGGGGCGCCCGGGCGGTCCCGGCCTCTCCCGGGCTCTTTTTGTTTATACGATATTTTACCGGATTTTGAGGGGTTAATAATATCGGCCGTGGACGTGTCAGCGAGTCAATATTCGGATTTCACACCCAGGTGGTACCTGAGCATATTCAAAATATACTGTTCGAAACGACACGAAGACACCTGGGCTCTCCCTGGCTCTTTAGCCAATATCGGCATTTGTGGTGTTAATAACACCGACGGAGACGAGCCAGCGAGTGAAATTGTCTGGGTTGCCCTCAGGTAGTATGCCGCTACCTTGTAACGTCGAGATATAGCATCCACGAGCCCATGTGTCGATTACTGCTGTGCTGGTTACCTGCGGGGAATGGGCTTTTATGGGAATACAAAATCCAAGATATCTCGGCTCAAATAGAGTGAAGCTATACTGTGTCTATTTAGTGGCGCCACACATTCTTGACCATGGACACCAGACGGGCCGGGCCAACCACGGATGATCATTCGAACCATGACAGTATGTAGAATACAAAATCATATGAACACATGTGCACCTATACATCTGGAATATGAGATTAAAACAAATGTCATTTTTGTAGAGTTTGGTTTGGTTTAATATGATGTATCGCCCTATTAGCCGGTAGGTCATATTACTGCGTCAGTGTAGAACACATAAATAAGAATAAACAAGATGTGTAACAATGTGCACATATTTAGACATATATATTTACATATGTTGGCTCTGGTCTGTGGGCGCACACCAAACCCCCGCGAATTGTTAAAAAATGTATACATGTACGATCCTGAATCCCCGTTCTTCTGAGTAAATATAATGTGGGAAGAATCAAACGTCGACATTAATGCTGGCATGATGATTTGGAAGTCAAAATATTATAATGAATTTACCACGAGTGTGTATGGGATAGGGTTCATTACAAACAAAGTAATCACGTTCCAGGCACACCCAATACACACGTTGGCAATATGACGCAGTTCGCTTCCGATGAGTCAAGTTACACAATAATCTGATTTTTCTATATTTCATCGCATGAATTCCTATTTCATATTTTAACCAAATTTAACCTGTCTGATATCCCAAGGGAAATCATGTGTTTATAGTTGGAACTTCACGACATAATATTTCCGAACCTGTGAACCATAAGCACGTTTCGCTTGCTGTCTAACATATGGTCGGTGGGGAGTTTTGATGCCAATATCTTTTGAGTGCTAGACAGGGTGACTGCACACACACGTAGCATGATCATCGGGTATGTCAGATATTAGTGTGTCAAATACATTTAAATTCACCAGGACAATCAATCAAAATTAATATGGTACTCTTAATCAACCGACCAAAGCCACGCGGCTGGTGAAAAAGTTTTCCAAATAATGTAAGTTTAAATGTATTAAAAGTATAAAGCAACTCGGCTGTTACGTGGTACTGGTACCAGCTATAGGATGGAATTATATACGTCACCGTTTTGATGAAAGTCGAGGCGACTAAGTTGTCTTAAGTTGTCATAAAGGTGATGTATCTCCTCCCTGATTTATCTATTGGTTCAAATTTATAAAACACAATCCTTCACACAAACAACTCTCATTAAATTACTTCCTGCAACGCCATTATCGACTTTAATACATCAGCAGCTGAAGTCCAGGGAGAGGAGCCTAACAAAATTTTGCATTGTGCTATTCCAATAAAATGGTAGATACGTTCTGTGTCAATTTTCAAACCCATGTTCAGGCTAATACGCTTCTCAACTCTCGGTGAAAGGGCTTCATTTTAAAGGATGTCACCGTAGCCGAGCTGGTTGGTTCGTGGATACCAGTATCGCGTGCAGTCTATGCTAGACGATGTTGTCGCGTGTTCTAACTCCGACATGGTCGAAAATCTGGACAAATTTTCAAGCTAGCTTGATCTGAGTTGAGGGACATCTCAATGTGCCATTCCGATCGATACCGGTACATTTCGATAAGAAATTGGAATGAGTTCACGCTCATTGAAGCAATGAACAGTCAAACTGAGTCCGTGCCTCCATAAATATGATATATATATCTCTGGGTCACAATATGTATGTGCAAACAATCAAACATGTATAAAACAATAATTTTGAGTCAGAGACAAATCGACTGCAACTACTGTTATTAGTTATACCCCTCTCCACTTTTCCCACGAACCTATATATGTGAATCTATTTTGGAACAATACGATATTATGATTTAAAATATATCTTAAAACAGTTTTAAAATAAAATAAGTTTAAGGCAAGATGTTTCGTCTGTGTTTTGTGGGAATAATAATGCAAACATGTCTTGAAAAAGAGTTTCATAGGGATTATTGTGGAAGTGGGAAGTGTTGCCAGCGAAAGCTATAGAATCCTTAACCATTGAGAGTATCATCTAAACAGTAACTATTAATATGGGCTCTCATTACCCGAGGTGTCACCAGAAATGGGAATTTCAGCGACCACCATATTTATGTAACCAGCTATTCTAATTTCGGGATCCGGTTGTTGCGGCGGGGTCAATATAGGGAGCAAAATATGAATTTTTCACATTTTCCTCATGCTAGCCAACATTATTTTTATGCATTTTTCGGGTTAGTTCCTGTGATGTTCATCAGTCTTAAGATTCTTAAGCTGTATTCAATTTAAATGTTTCTTCCTTTGATATGGATGACAGTTATGTGAGTGGTGTTGAAAATGGTAACAAGTTGCCAGATAATCGATTGACGTTTGAGCTGTGACTATTTCGCTAATCGTGAACGTATTTTTTTTCGTTGATTCAGCTAAATATGTCGGTTTCAACTCCGTTTAACAAAAACTTATTGAATATTGTCACCACCATATGTATATATTTTTGTTATCCGTGTCATATCTGATATTGGATGTTTGTCATATTGTGGACCTGTGCCGTACGTAGCGTGCATACATGACAAAAGCTTACCCCTCCCCCAAAACGATATTTAGTGACACGTTTGACAAATAGTCAGATTCCTTATGTTATATCACATGTGTTGCTTGCAAAAAGCGATCTGAAAACAAATGTTGTATGCCTAGTATGTATATTTTCTGGATTGACTTGTTTCCATTCTTAAATTTTGGAGTTTCGGCCTAAAACGGGGTCAAAATAATTTAAAGAGCGTCTTGTTTTTATCGAACATGATAGATGGTACCATTTGGCGTATGGTGATCGGTGCTATTTGAAATATTATGACAACTGCTATATGTGAACCTCACACATATATTTGATAATTTGGACCAATTGCTCGACTATACTCAACTCAACCCCAAAACACCCGACTACTGTTTCGAATTTGATTGTCACCATTAAGTTGTAATTTTTCAATTAGGCTAAACAAAAAAAATGCAAACTTAGACTAAAAATCCAGTCGGAAAGATCAAGATTCTACTTGTTTAAAGTCTGAATTTACCAACTGCATGATGTTAATTGGAGGGTTAACATGTCCAACTATTAGTAGTATTTGATCAATTGGGTGGGGGTACAAGCACATCCATGTACATTATATCTATTTCGGTGTTCAGAACACCATGCGACTCCATATAAAACCCTATTTTAGCACATTTTTGGCACCAGCTGGAGGTAAAAATAAAAAGTTTTATTTGTTGAAACAAAGATTGTAGATACGACCTTAATATGAGTTCAATTATGCCCACATGTGTTTGTCATTGATGGTTTATAATCTATTTTAATACTAGCAATCGGCGTCACTTCAGTTTTCACTCCAATATACATACATAACTAAGTGTATGGCATTTTACAGGGTGTAATAGAAAGTACCAGCCGTTCAATACAAATAATAAAAAAATACCGGGCGTTCAATGCTTGTTTGTCAGATTTATACTGTATACTGATTATACTGTGTTATATTGTGTTATTTTCTAGAACATGCTATCATGTGACTTATTTCCACTAAAACAAGATACAATTTGTCGTATTTTGGATAAATTCTAGCACATTGTAAACTATAGTTAATCTTTAGTTTTAAAACATAAAAGACTACCACTGACAAAAGAGTGTGGGGTTTTCATGGTTACTCATGATAGTTAAAGTGCTAGTTAAGATAACAAACAAGGGAAAATCTCAGACATTCAAGGAATATTTGTAGGATGATATAATGCAACTTATATCTTGACTGTGACCATTTTAATTAACATTTGTTAGCACAAGTAGCAATATTAGCTGTGGAAATGTAAAAATGTACATTTGTGGCATGTGAAAATCAAGTTAGAAACGTGATGCCAACCGGCCGTAAAAGGCATTTTACAGGGTGTAATCGAAAGTTTACCGGACGTTCAATAAAAAATTTTATCATACAGGGCCGAAGGTGGGTCCGAAGTGGCCCGAAAAAACCCATATTATGGACATTGTTTTAAGTTGTTTTCACTAATAATTGTGTTCTAACATAGATTATGACCTTAATAAACACTTAAGAACATATGTAGGTATAAGATAAAACACTCTCTGTTGCCAAATAAAAGTGATGACTGAATAGGAGTGCTGGTTTGCATTTCACCTCAAATTAATATTGAATAGTGCCCGATAGTGCTGGCATTTTCACTCCGGCATGTCTAATGACAAAATAATACCAGTGCTGCAGTGTGCTGGCTAACAAAATACCTCAAATTAAAAAATAAACACGCCAGCCTGTTTATTTGGCTCCAAAGAGTGATACTTATATACTATATAACTGTCATTGCAGGTATGGCTATAAGGTGTTCTGATATGATGGTTGGTGGCACCTTTTTGGGAACAACAGTAAAGAAGTCATTAATTAGTAACTGGACTATAAAAAAAATCTTGTTTTAATTTGGATTATCCCCCTTCTATCAGGTTGTATCAAAATACAGGAAC
Source organism: Siphonodentalium dalli (assembly GCA_032622095.1). Taxonomy (NCBI): domain Eukaryota; kingdom Metazoa; phylum Mollusca; class Scaphopoda; order Gadilida; family Siphonodentaliidae; genus Siphonodentalium; species Siphonodentalium dalli. The sequence goes on from CP136063.1 coordinate 142,490,360, forward strand.
ACTTGGAATCTGTCAGAAACGGACCAATTTAAAACTTACCTTTGATTCTGTTTGATTTGGTCTTGATTAGATTTAAAATGATTTTTTTTCTTATTTTAGTCGGTGGGTCCAAAAAAATCAGGCGGAAAAAAATATTTATTTTGCACAAAAAGGGTGGGTGGGTAGGAAATGGGCTGTAATTTTGTTTGTATGTGTAAATTTTTTCACGACCCCCCCCCCTGGGCGTTCAATACTTTTTTTGTCAGATTTTACCGGGAGTTCAATTCTGTTGGAGCACAACGCTTTGAAATCGGGCTCGTATGTCGAGAAAACACAGGAAACAGGGGACAATCCCTAAGCGTGGCTTTCAATGGGATATTAAGGCATCCAAAACATGTCTTTGTTATAATAAGACATCGTATAGTCTGAAAAATGTGTTTTTGATCGCAAACGTGACGTGTTTTTAGCACGAAAATATGGGGGGGGGGGGGGGTAACCTTGATTTACAATAGAACCAGACACGACACTGAAACGAAATTAGTACGAAAATGTAGTGGAATATACCCCCTCATCGAGGCAGATTGGCACCTGGGCAGGGATTTTTACACAATTGGAGGGAAAGACGAAAATATACGTACCGTAGTTAGTCTGAGGCGAGCGACTTTTATTTATGACTGATTACCGCAAACCAGCGTTCACTTCCGTCCACACACAGTGGTCACGGCAACGACAATACTTAACGCTATTTCCAACTCAAAATACACTTTCACGTTGAAATTAAATAATGTAATTATAATGTAGTGGCGCGGTAGTCCAGTGGTTAGGTGACACTCCACAGTTTCGAATTATCAGTAGGGGTAAATTTCTTAGAATAGAGTACCAGTGTTTTCTGTCACCATGGGTGTGGTATGTTTATTGAGAGAAGGTTAGTTATGAATTTGTGGATTTTTCACCCACTGACCGACGCGCGAAGCGCGTCCAGTGGGTGTACTATAATCGTAGGACTCGTGCGTTTCTGCTGAACTGAACTAGTGTCTATGCGTTTCTGCTGAGCTGCACTGACGTTTGATCGCAAAATAAAATTATAATCATTATCAAAGCACACGTTTGGATAACACCGCCATAAACTGTTTCATATTATGCTGTTGAGCTCATATCGTCAATAAAATTAGAGTTATAACTCATTAAACTAAGAATTACTGCTAACGTATTTCTACCAATTGGGTAACTAGATTCAGGTTGAGCTGGAACTTGAGAAATTTTTAATTTCAACCAATTAAAATGCCGCTGGAATTGGAAAGGGTTAAGGTTGTGGGGCAACGCAAATGACGTCATCGAAAACAAGGCGCCTCAAAATGAGTCAAAAATCGTACACAGTACATGTCTCGCTTCGTCTCGGAATCGTGATTTAAATTCATTCATTTTGACTGTTACTGTGTCCTAAGATATTAAAAACTTGTGGAATGTGCTTAGGAAGGATTGTTTTTATATCTAATAAGTGGGATTTACCTCCCAAAAAGGTGAGTTTCAGGCCTGCATTTGTTGTCAATCTGTATTATCTGATTCTGACAGCGCTCGTCTGCAACTGTAATTGGCAGAATTCGCGCGTTTGACTAAACATTTTCTCCACTCGATTCTCTCAAAATGAACAATAATCGGTCAAATTCTTTCAATAATTCTATCTAAATACATCTTAGATATTATTCGAATCAGATCTCCCCGTCGAGAAAGCGATATGTTGACCAAAACGACACTTGAGAAAGTTGTTTACATTTTGAGCGCACACTGCCTGCAGCACAGTACACGCTCGATTTTTATCATGGAAACAAATCAATTTCTTCCATCTAAAAGATAATTACGAGCTGGACCCTGTCATTTTAGGAATATATAAGTATTCCACGCAGACATACCTCAGTCTCAGCTTAAAATATTGAAAAATAACAGTTTTATCGACATTAATCGATTTGAATGGGAAAATCCCGTGTTAAAATTTATCATCGAAAAAAAATAATTTCTTCCATCTAAAAAATAATTACGTGCTGTACCCTGTCATTTTAGGAATATATAAGTATTCCACCCAGACACACCAAGTCTCAGCTTAAAATTTTGAAAAATAAGAGTTTTATCGACATAAATCGATTTGAATAGCAAATCCCATGTTAAAATTTATCATCGAAAAAAATTAATTTCATCCATCTAAAAAATAATTACGTGCTGTACCCTGTCATTTTAGGAATATATAAGTATTCCACACAGACACACCAAGTTTCAGCTTAAAATTTTGAAAAATAAGAATTTTATCAACATAAATCAATTTTAATGGCAGATCCCATGTTAAATAAATTTTAGGGCCCTGCGAATGTTTTCTGAGCTGTTCCATATGATATTTGACAGGTTCTACCTGATAATTGTGCGACAGTACAGTCGCGTTACTTTATACGTCAACATTGGTCATTATCACCCGACAAATTTATTTCGGTCTATCGTATCAACCGCCTGACTAAGTGTCAACATTGGGCTTTATCGCTCCACTAATTTTTATCGTCTCATCGGTATGAATTCCATATCCAATTATCCACATATAACCAACCGAACCTCTAATCCCGGTCCAATTTTTTTTTTTCATCGCTATAGTCAAGTTACGTAATATTTTATCATGTGATACTTGTACTAGTACTTATATGTCTATGGTATTACTATAGTATACGGTATACGTATATCAATTGCTATTCCTTTCTATATAATCCTGGTGCCATCTATAGAGATAGAGTAATTTCAGACCCCCCCCCCCCAATTTTATATCATTGCCACTACAGTACAGTCGCGATGCATCACATGGCAACATTGATCGCTATCGCTCTACTAATTTATGTCAGTTCATCGTTCCCCTTTTTCTCCGAGTCTATTTAACCAACCCAACATCTAATCCCGGCCTAAATTATTATTTTCATCCGTATACCGTAGTTGTGTTACATACATATTTTTTTCATTTGATTCCAATTTGCATTGTACCACTATAGAAGTCCATAAATGACTATTCTGGCACTATATAGAGATAACTAAGATTATGACACCCCCCCCCCCCCTCATTTTATAGCCTTGTTGCAACAGTAGAGTTGAGATGCATGATATGTCAACATTGGTCATTATCGCTCTACAAATTTATATCGGTTCAACCCTTAGTTCCCTGTATCGCACACTCCTCCCTCAATTTATTTTTTCATTTGTATTATAGTCTCGTTACGTACATATTTTATCTCTTGTAACTTTTGCTTCAACATGCCGACTTCTGCTGCAGACGATACAAAACTGACAACATTTCGAAATGTAAGCAGGCTTCAAACTCATCTTATCCAAGAAACTTGTGTATAAGGTGTACTCGCATTTGTTGCGTTAAAAACCAAAGGTCCCAAGTCAAGGTCCAAAATCCCCAACACACTGATGTGAGGTTTAATGATAACTCACATCTACATAACCTAACCAATATAAGGATGTGAGGTGTAATGATAACTCCATCCACATACAGTAATGTCCAAAGTAATTGACCACTTAACCACAGCAGAATTATGGGTAATTTTTCAGGATTTTAAATCCTGAAAAATTACCAATAATTCTGCTGTGGTTAAGTGGTCAATTACTTTGGGCATTACTGTAACCAATATATGGATGTGAGGTCTAATGATAACTCTATCCACATATTCAATATACGGGTGTGATGTTTAATGATAACGCCATCCACATAACTAATAACTATGTGTGAAAATTAAATAAAAAAATTAAATTCAATGATGGCGTCCAATATGGACTATCTAATTCTGCTCCAAAAACATGTATATTCAATATATGGATGTTTATTGGATGGGGGGGGGGGGACCGATTATTTCAATGATATTTTAATTCACTGGGATCCAAAACCCGACCTACGGGAGCGCGCTTCGCGCACGACTGCATCTTAAGCATATGTGCATATTTAATAAGCCAACAATTGGAATCCCAACAGAGAAGACTGGCGTAGGTCCCTTGCGCATAGACATCGTTGATGATCTCTATGGGAAACCAACTTGACATTTAATAGACAATTTCGATTAACTGCAATAACTTAAGGAATCTCTAATTGAGCTCAAGCCCAATAAGAATATTCCTTCAGTTATTGTGCTTAAGCGCAGTTAGAGATACGTTATTGCGCTTAAGCACAATGTGATATTCCTGTGCAATAAGGAATATTCTTATTGCGCTTAAGTGTAATAAGACATTCCTTATTACACGTAAGCGAAATTACATCAATATTGCACTTAAGCGCAATTAATATCTCTCTCATTAGATCACCCTTGTGCAAATACATGTAGTAGAATAATCCTATATTTGTTCCACCCATTGTACCATGGAGATGGACTACACCACCTGAATTATAAGGAGTTTATGTTCTATATATAATATATTCCTTATTAAGAGATTCCTTATTGGGTTTTATTATATAAGCGCAATTTGTAAATTCCATTATTGCGCTTAAGCACAGTTAAATATATCCTTATTGCGCTTAATCACAATAGAGATTCCCTTATTGTGCTTAAGCGCAATTAGCTCTTCTTGCGATTAATTAAAAAAAAAGTTCTAATTGTATTGTAACTATTGTTTTGTCCTTTAATATTTCCCATACATCATTTACACATATATTATGCTAGAATGGTACTATTATTACTAATACCACTCGTAGTAGATAATACCACCTTACTGTCAATATCCTATCATGGTTAGTTTCAAATCATAGCGTTAATTGTTATTACTATGTGTGTACTGTACATGTACATCAGTCATCAATTAATAATATTTTGCTATTTTGCATGCGAAGTGGAAGACCCTCCAATAGCTTATCAATACCACTCGGGACAGTGGGTGTTTTTCCTCAATTAATTGAATTTCTTGTTAGAGGATGTATTTGAGTTTTGAAAAATATTGTTTCAGGTGACCTTGACCCCACCAGTATGAAGTAGTAGCGATTTCTGCGAAACAGTGGGTCCAGACACCAGCGTGACATTTTAGCACCTAAAATTTGTCATCTGCATGAAAAATATTAAAAAAAAACTTACAGTGATGAGAAGTTTGACATTTTTTTATATTTTGGTGTGGAAACAGTGTTCTTCCAGACAACATAGGCGGCTATACCATAGATCTTCTGGTTTTTGTGTGCCACGAGCCTGAAAATCGCTTATTTTGGCCATTTTCGCATCAAAATTTCATTTTTCAGGCACACAATCAAGGGGCATAACTCTTGCTACTCCCATTAAAATGACAATTCTGTACCAAAATCTTTAAGCCTAGTATGTGCTCAACCCAGGTATATATACATTGTATATGTGTTGTGGGATCACATTTCTGTTATTTTTCATTGAATTGATGCCCCCTTATTTTTGCACCAATCCCTGCAGAAACTGTGGAGTGTTACCTTCAAGACCAGCAAATAGCACCATTTTCATCTGTCAACTTGACAAATATTGTTACTGAAAATCATTTTTTAGCAAACCTGTTCAGTTAGAAGGAACATTTTATGGCAGATACACCATTCTTCTATGCATATTCCAATACAGGTTGTCTTTAATCATATAAATTGGTGGGGATATGGAGTCTTGGAGCAGTGGGGGGGGGGGGGGGGGGTGGTGGTGGTGGTTCATGTATATGGTTATTGGTGATTTTTCAGATGATGGGTACTTCTTCATGACATCATATGCTCCTTGAATCTTAGCTGAAAAGGCTGATATTGTGACATTACACAGTATACAACAAGATTAGATATTCAGTCTTTCTTATTCACAAGTGTGAAATATAATAATACAGGTTTCCTTGGTCATATTTCACTTGACAACATATTGTTCATGTGATGTCATAACCTTGTAAAGCTTTCCCTTAATGCTAAATAAGACTTGGAATTTTTTAACCCATAGTTTTGGGAGAGTATTAAAGATAGTTGTTGTATGAAATATTATGTTTTATTTTGATATTGAGGAAAATATGCATCTCATAATATATTTATACAACATTTTAGCATTTCAGACCCTTTTCAAGCTATAGATGATGGTTGAATATATCCATTTTTTCACTACGTCAAGCATAACGTCATTGGGTTCTGAAAGACCCAAAAGGGGTGAAATCATGGGGGTGCATGTAAATCCCCACCCAATCTTGCTGCCTGTGATTGCAATAACGCATGGGGTGTAATATATCATTTTAAGCGGTATAATGCAGAGAATATGGAGGTGTGGTCCCTATTAAAGATTAATAAAATTGCATTTCCCTTAAGGTGACACTCCACAGTTTCGAATTATCAGTAGGGGTAAATTTCTTAGAATAGAGTACCAGTGTTTTCTGTCACCATGGGTGTGGTATGTTTATTGAGAGAAGGTTAGTTATGAATTTGTGGATTTTTAGAGGATGTATTTGAGTTTTGAAAAATATTGTTTCAGGTGACCTTGACCCTACCAGTATGAAGTAGTAGCGATTTCTGCGAAACAGTGGCTCCAGACACCAGCGTGACATTTTAGCACCTAAAATTTGTCATCTGCATGAAAAATATTTAAAAAAAACTTACAGTGATGAGAAGTTTGAAATTTTTTGATATTTTTGTGAGGAAACAGTGTTCTTCCAGACAACATAGGCGGCTATACCATAGATCTTCTGGTTTTTGTGTCCAACGAGCCTGAAAATCGCTTATTTTGGCCATTTTCGCATCAAAATTTCATTTTTCAGGCACACAATCAAGGGGCATAACTCTTGCTACCCCCATTAAAATGACAATTCTGTACCAAAATCTTTAAGCCTAGTATGTGCTCAACCCAGGTATATATACATTGTATATGTGTTGTGGGATCACATTTCTGTTATTTTTCATTGAATTGATGCCCCCTTATTTTTGCACCAATCCCTGCAGAAACTGTGGAGTGTCACCTTAGCGTGCTTGACTCGTAACGTCATTGTGTGAAAACGTCATTCGTTCAAATCCCGCTCTCAGTCATTGAACTGGACTCGTTCCTAGCGTTCAGCGACGGAAGCGTTACGTTGCGTAGACCAGACGCTAGCTCTATGCCTTCACTACGCTAAGGCGTAACGTTCCCAGTTTTTTGGCATGCCTTTGTGTAAACATATTTTTATTTCCAAATCAAACTGTCCGATAGCAAACATACAATAGAACATACAAGGATACAATGGAATAGGAAGATGGTATATAGAAATAGAGGATTATACAACAAGCATTTGCTTTTGATAAGTCTTTTCCTATGTGATGAATTCAATACCCCAAACGTTACGGAGTAGTAAGCGGAGTGGACTGAGCCAGCGACGGGACTATACGTTGCGGAGATGCACGGACCAGTTCTAGCGGAGAGTATGAGCCAGGTACGAGACTATCATTGAACGTCAAACACTGCGTTCGACATCAGATATCACACTACAGTTATCGCGGGTAACCGAGTACTCGTTCGGGAGTTGATGAATATTGTCAGTATGCTAATCCTGATGCGAACATTCATCCTAAGCGAGGATGCATGGGTAACCAATGCCCTTTGATCTGGGAAATAATCATACAAAGCGCATGAAACGAACTATACTGTGGAATGCGCTATATAACTGCATCGCTTATTATTATTTATAAGTAGGGCCTTAATAATTTATTAATATAATTACACAGTTTAAAGGCATGATACCAGAGAACAAACTATTCTTAAATCGATTCGGTATGCTGCCTTTTTAGATGCATCTGAAATACATCTTTGTTTTAAATCGATTTTGTCTATCGATGATCCGGTCCTACTGCAAGTTATTCCGGATTTTTGGAAAAATACTAATAAAAAATAAGTTTGTTTCTGTTGTGCTCAACGTTTTCATAAAAAACTGGAACATACAAACAATGAAACTCTTAAGCTTATAGTGTATCAATTTTTGACAGCATGTGCGAGTTAGTAACTCTACAGGTTATCCATAAGAAGCGAGCATTCGTTGCTGGAGGCCGAGTATATATAGCTAATTTTGATCGGATTTTCTATAAGCGACAACCGGTCGACCAAGGAAAGAAACCGTTCGACAACGAATATGATATTGTTATCAGTTATCAGTTGTGACGACAGCGGGGGGGGGGGGGGGGGGGTGTCATCATCATAGCATAGCAAACATTTCAACAGTTGGAAATGTAATTCCTGACACAGCATTAGCGAAAATATACGACCAAAATTAGACAAAATTTGTTCTGATAGTATTTAGTAGGAAGTTGTTGCTTTTAAACCAAAAGTCGAATATTTTCTTACTTTCTGCAACTTCTTTGGGACTAAAATGGCAATCAGGGGGTGTTAGATTGGAACATTCTAAAAGTTTGAAAGGATGAAGTAAAAGTTGACAGTTCCAACATATATAGGGGTGCAAATGGAATTCGTCGAACTTGGACATTTCGATCTGGTTCAAGGAGGATACATGCGGAAATTTAAAGCGGATGCCACCCACCCAACCGATACCATATATAGCCACGACCCTGAGTGTGAACATACCCTTACACTCAATTGTGTCAGTCTGATTTTAACACACAATGAGAGGCACTTATTTCTCGGTTAAACGTGAACTACTTCACGTTAATTGAGGGCATGTCAAAAACCATTCTGACTACCTGCTTTTTGTCGGCTGGACAACTGTATGCTCTCATCTCGCTGAAGAAAGTTGTCATTCGACAACAAACACTCAATTGAACTCCCGTTTAACTGGAGCGCCAATGCATATGTTTAAACTTTTAACCAGGTTTTAACTCGGACGTTTAAATTGCAGATGACGATTAACAATTATTATATTTTATTTCCCATTCACATACAAGACTCCACTGGCGATGATGATTTAGAACGATGGAATTTTTTAGATAAAGTAACTTGCATATCAACTGATCAGGACATAGACTATCTTTGAACATATGGTAAACCTATGATAACGTCGCGGTACACAGAGCATGTCCTTCCCGATCAAGCACGATACATTCCAGACGACAATCGAACACAAACGAGTGTATATATATTATAAATGAGGATTGTGCCAATAGTCGGATAATTTCAAAGTCACTATGATGCACCAATATGCACTTACATTAATATTCACGGTCACCAATCTGGCTTTACCCTTGATGGAATCGTTTCTAAATTGCAACACCCACCAGATCACGTGCACACCACATTAGCGGTTGTATGTAGGATGAAGCTGCTATCACGATAGTTTGAGATTGTCGAAATTATTTAAGAGGAGAGTAAATACTAATCACTGTATTCCTAAAATAAGTTTTGAGTTACATGTATATCTCGTGGGAATAGCTCAACTGACATGCGCAATGTATGTCTGCACATTGTCGTTCGTATAAACTTTGAGACACGTGATTATGGCATAGCCGTAAATGAGTTTCAGTCTAAACTTTTATTAAATTTATTCAGTAGTTATATGAATTGATACTCCTGATAGCAATTTACCATTATTTTGCTGTGACCTTATAGATCTGGGAACATACAAGAACGTTCGATACAATATAATATATATTACAGGGCTTAATGTTGACAATTTGAGTTCATCAAATGTTAAGAATTTTGTGTTTTGTTGTTCCGTTCGGTGTGCGGAGCAAATGATCTTCTGACGTTATAATTCCAGCCTATTAATAAAAGACGCCCCAATAATATTCAAGTTTGCCTCATAAATTCGCTCAGCTTACGAATGAGCAATTTGACAAATTCGCATCGAAATATTTGTTTGCTTTTTTATAAATTATTTCTAAATGGTGAGCTAATAAAAACATATTATTCTGTGATTATTACATCTAATATGAAATACAGATGATCTGAGTGAAAATTGTGAAACTTGCCAATTTGGTCTTGGACACATTGCATTTTTCAAATCAATAGGTCAGAAAAATCAACAGTTCAGAAAAATAAACAGGTCAGAAAAATCCCGAAATGGAGGCAGATGATATATCAATAAAAGACGATCGATACAATTTAATAATTATTTATAGTGCCCTGGCGCCTGGGGGAGTGATGTAGTTCCCAATGCGGCACCGGGCACTAATTTCGCGTAGATCACTATTTTGTCATTGTCATTTACTAGCCTTGCAATCTATATATAAAATAATAGGATAATTCCGTCTGTCTGTCCGGATTTTATTCTCCCAGACTGCTGGTCCGATTTAAACCAAATTTGGTGTGGTGACTCAAAATTTTGATCTGATCAAATTTAATTTAATTTTTTAAATAACCTCACTATGGGCCTATTTCAGAATCAAATAAGTCCAATATGCAGCTATGTCCTATGTGAATATTTAGGTTCAATGTGAACCTATTTGTACGAGGATATGTTGCAGCACCAGATATACGCTCTTTATATATGTGTTTCCACTGTGGTCCGCGCCATCCAACGGAATAACGGGTATAAGTCCACTATGGGCTTATGCCAAAAATAACAAAAATAACCAAAGTCAATATTTAGATTCAATATGCAGCTATCTGCACGATAATATATTGGAGTAGCATAATACATATGTGCATGGTGTATAAAAGAATGACATATGTCTGTCATGTGCGCGAAGCGGGGCCGCAGGCTACTAACTCACAAAGGGGCACGGACCCCTTTGTGCAGGGGTCACAGTCCCATCCGACGCTGAATAAAGGCTTCCGAACCCCCCTGTTTCAGCCAGTATTTATATAATTTAACATGTGCATAATGGAAATTGAAATTATATACGATCCTATTTGATGCCGTACAGAAAATATACGACTGAAAGCTAGACGAATCCGTGATGTTTAAAACATGTATATATCATGGTGAAGAATAAGTAAATTACATAAGTGCCACATGTCACTTCGAACAACTAAGGGGGCTTACATATACACACAGCCGTGTATGTGATCGCCTTATGGTGCATATACTCATTCAAACACATCAAGACTTGCACAAACTGGGTTTTTCGTGGTTTTCACGCACTATAAGTACTTTGTTAGAAAAATGAATTTCTGAAGTGACATGCATGAACAATGAGATTGTGTCACCTAGGCTGGATGTAATAAGTATATTCAGGGTTCCATTAATATCTAGCAGCTGCGAGTTAGCTGTTGAGCAAAGTTGGTCCAAGAAATTATAGTGTTTCATTTTCTCAATAATCACAAAGTGAGTTATCCGTCGGATGGTTATCGTATCAACGCGGATTTAGAAGACTACACAACAAAAGCAATCTACAATGATGTATATGAACACAGCGAAAATTCATGTAGTAATACTATCGGTATATATTATATCTCACGTGACTTTCTCGCATTCTGATTGGCTGAGCATTGCTATACTATATTACGATAGTACCCCAGTAGGATTCCTACATGCCTACTATTCTTTTTCTATTTATAGTAACAAACTCATTTCGCGAAATCGGGCTGCCGCCTGAAGATACGGCCAATCTTAAACTATACCTTGTGTGATATTTCAATATCGGTATATCATTAGATTTATTGATGAATTGCGATGATCTTACAAATGTCCGATGATATCAAGCCAATGTATTTCATAGTTTGTCCGTTTAGTTGGCAAGCGGCTAGTCCTAATTTTGCAATGCCAGTGGACGTTATTTATAATTTCCTTTTCCGGTTAATCGAGGTTAAACAAGTTGACTTCTAAAATTTCGCCAAAATGTCTTTGCTAATGACGTATTTATAGAAATGAATCATGAAGAAATGCTGTTAGATGTAACTAATAACATAGTTGTGCTCCCCTGCCATCGTCAAAATATTGCCGTAAATTGTAAAATCTGAGACCGCTTTCCAAAATTCAAGGTAAATAAAAATGTGACAAAATCAGACTCAGAAATTGTGTGAGAATTGGAACAAATGTTCGATATAATATAATAAATAATGAATGTCTTATCGTTGACTATGCCAAAATAGTGGTCCCCGATGAGAAATAGTCCTCCTCGAGGACCACTATTTTGGCATAGTCAACTCCAAGCCATTCATTGTCATTATAATATACGGAAATCCTATATTGTTCTCTATTTTGACTGCCAATCTAACGTCCGACAAAGTGTGACGCCATTGCATATACGAGGGAGATAATTCTATAAGGGGGAGTTTGACAAGATGCTGAGTCACATAGCGATGTTCTGAGGTTATCATTCCATTAGGATAGCTCTGCATATTATGAGACGACATGGAACTATAGTGTGTATATATGTTTTATGTATTTCACCACTATCCACACTTTTCACAATTGTCTCAAGACATGGGCCGTGTATTCTAATATTGGCGTGCCCCCAGTCCTCGTGGTGAAACTGAGTTAAGGACTAAACGGATGAAAATCGAAAATAGAGTGTTGATGCTTTCTGTATGAGGGTATCACCCCCCCCCCTTTTTCGGTACGCGGGATTCAGGGTGTTTTGAAGCCGTACGCGGGATTCATACCCCCGAATTAACTGGTATTCGGGTTCAAGCAAAACATCTTGGACGCAGGTTTTGATGGCGCAAAATAATATTTTGTGCTAGTTATCTGTATGAATGAGTGGGTAGAATAGCTTCTTGGGCATATTCGACCACCATGCCATCATAAAGTATCATTAATCGTATCATAACGGCGTCATAACGCCCATAACGCGACCGGCGTCTCTTCGGTTGTTAACCGGAAAGCGTCCGGAAACTACATTTGATTTGTGTTCCAATTCCAAACTTTTAATTAACCGGTCTATTAAAACAGTCAATTTGTATGTCATTTATCTCATATTATTTCTTAACATGTATTCAGGATTCACCCCCCCCCCCCCAAATTAACTGGTATTCAGGATTCAGGGGGGAGGGGGTGATACCATCCTGTATGATGTCGTCAACATGGTGAACCCAGGTACATGTGCAGTTCAACGTTACCAATAGATGATTACGTTCGTTTAGTTTGCTTTTTTTGTAATAACAATGGACTGCATTTCAATTTGATTGTTAATTGGTGCTGTCCTTTCGAGTTCGACTTCGTTATCATTCGTACTTGGTTACTTCATTTTAAAACCGACAGTATATATCCGTTTAGAATCTCTGTTCGTCTTCATTCATTATAGCTTTCGCTAACGTTCATTGTTCGTATATTCCTGATATAGTATACATAAAGAGCGTTACTTGTTAGTATGTTCCTGATATGGTATGCACAAAGAGCGTTCCTTGTTAGTATGTTCCTGATATGGTATGCATAAAAAGTGTTCATCTCAATCATGTGAAAACAATAAAACCGGCTGCAAATATTCTACAACTTCGAATGTTTATAAAGTCCATAAATCGGCATTTCATGTTGTTTATCAACGTATATTGTCCCTATACTGCTAAATTAAATTTACATATACATCTGAGAACAAATATTTCCAGTATTTAAATAAGATTTCTAAAATGTTAAAATTCAACATCCAGTTTAGTCATATGTATGTGATGACTCATTCTCCCTAGATGTGTGTAGATGACAACACTTCTGTAGACTTTATAATATAAATATGTTCCCTTTCTAAGCTGAATTTCAGATTATATTACTTTGCTTTCAGTGATTTTTATTTAATTTTTCTACATCTCGAACCAAACAATTTATCGTGTAAGAATTCTAAAAAATCGAAGAAAAAAAGAGTGAAAATCAAATAGATATGCTTCATCGGTGTTACAGAAAACCCCTCACTTTACTGACAAACTGTCAATAAATGGCGCAATTCAATGCAATGATAATGCCCATTCAGACGACCAAGGTAACTGAAACACAATAGACAGTGGGAAGGATGCATAAGTATTGTCAAACACAGGATCGTGGCTATAGGGTCCCAACGGGGGTGTCCACCTCGGAATTTGCACCCCCTTTGAACCAGACCAAACTCCCAGGTTCGCTGAACTCCATTTGCATGCACCTTGGGTTGGGACTTTCCAACTGGTACCTCAAGCTTTCAAACTGTTGGCAATTTCCAACCTGACACTACCCTTTGTTGGAAAATATCCAACTGATGTCCTGTTCAGACCAACATTTTGACCAAAAGTAGAAAAGTATGTTACTGTTGGTCTAAAAACAATATATTTCCCACTAATTACTGGTTGGAATAATCAAACAGTGAGAACAAGTTCAACCTATATGTTGTGTCAAATTTCCAACTATTGTTGTGTCAGTCATAATATTCCCATGAACCTTTTTACCAAAGTGTTGGGGTGTGGTGGGGTTAGACACCCCATGTCGCCACGTCCCCGGTGAAACCCCCAAAACATAGCCCCAGTATTCAATATTATTCGATTTTGAAATTAGAGCAAGTTATACATCCAATACGAAATGCCGATCAGCTGTGGCAAGATTTACATCGGTATTGCAAAAATTCTTCGTAGTTTCGAATATTAAATATTGAAATCCAGCCAGCTTTATTCCAGGCCGATGATACTAAACTGACTACATCTGCCTGGTCACGCACATGGCGCAAATACTTATTATGACATTTGAAGTCCATAATCCAGATAGCCGGATACCGTCAATATACTGGCTGGAACCAGGATATAAACCAACATATGCACATCATATTGAGATTAATTAGATGTACATATAGATTCGAATATATATATGTCACTGCATGCATTTTTGACAACAAAAGGCAATGCAGCTTTCTATGTTGAGTTCACTGAGAAATAGACACACGTTGATCGATATGTGGAATGCAAGGAACGTGAATGGCTAATGTGCGACCCCATCCCTGTATGTGATGCCAATAAAATAATGTGATAGTTTTGTAATTCATACGTTTGTATGGAATCATTGTATATTTAGAGCAAATCAAGTATTTTATAAAAAATAATGCCCCCCCCCCCCACACCAAACAAAATTAATCACATCATACTAACTACAGTGATTGCCATAACGTTAGTTATAGTAAAACCGTGTCAGTCGTGGGGGTGGGTCAAAGCTGGCTTTCCAAGGGAACTATTTTGTCCATTTAATCGCGAGTGCGTCAACTATTCATTTCTGTTATAATTAAATGGGGTTGTAAACGCTGTACCCCATTGTTCGTTATTACAAAGGGTGAACATTCCGCAAAACGTTGTTTCTTCAAAAGCGATCGCAATAGACACAGCGGCTGTACAGCAGAGCAGTTCCTTGTGGAATTTGATGACGTATATATCTGCAAGGAATTTGTCTTTGACAACAACTTAACAATTTACACCCCATTAGCGGGTTATGGTGGGTAGGAGTGTATCGGCTCCGGGGATAATGAGCTACCGGTGGGCTCAGTATATTGATACATTCGCAGTTGGACACCACGATTTCTCTCAATCCACATGAATATTTGATCACTTAATGGCCAAAATGGCATCACAAGACCATTAGTGTTAGTCCACTATCGATTTGCTCGCAAATGTGTAATGATCCACAATTCTACAACTGCGACGGATAGCTTTATAATATTTTTAAGTTCTTTTTCTTTTTGAAGATTATTTTGAGATGATCCCCGAACAACATAGAAACACATAAACAACGATCATGGTATAGCGATATATAAAAAGAGGCAAACACACCAGACGCTTTTTGCTACACTGTTTCTAAAATAGTATATACTGTATTCGCTATACTCTCAGGCTCACAACGTCATCAGACTAATTCTTTTTGAAATTACATAAACAGTGATGAATGACTTCATTATTCTAACAGAAGGTTAGAATATCAAATGACAACGAAACAACATGATTGAAATAATCGAGTTACGTGTGCCTATTGCTTCAACGAACAGTAAATGTCTATATATATATCACCAATAACATGGCGGAAGAACAAATGGTGTTATTAAAATGAACAAAGATTGGACCAGAAGATATTAAGGGTGTAAATATAAAATATAAGTCAGTAAGCGGATCTTTTTATCAGAACGGCGAGAGGAATACACACCTGGTATTCGTAAACAGTAAGGATAAAGTACACAACGAAACGCGATTGAGCAAAATAGAAGTCACAAAGACTGGAAAATAATTACCATGGAACGGGACAAACCTAAGTGTATAGGTACTTATATCATAATCCCAATTGCTCTGTGTACATCCATATATGGCAATAAAATATGTTTAAACTAAACAATTACTGAACTTGCCAAGGAATGGTGGGGGAAATGGATGATGGACAAATAACACAATCGGTCAAGATAAGAACGCAAATGATCACTGAATGACAATGTTGTTACCTCTACAACCAAACATTTTCTGGCATAAAACGGTCATAAATTCAGGTTCAACCTTTTCACACAAGGAGAGAAATACTGGAAATGGGAAGTACTTGATAAGATTGTTACTGAGCGTGCATTTCATGTGCGACCGTATCCAAATGAGGGTAATATCAATTTGTACTCATTGAATTCAGGCATCTTATATTAACGAAGCCCAACGCGATTTGTGACAAAATTAGTCAAAACGTCCAAAGCTAACATTTCGCTAACCAAGCGAATACACCATAAATTGCAATCGACGATGGTGGTAACGCATGGCAACCACGAAGACTCCATGAGAACATTCACACAGATACGATGTGCAAAACCATACAGGCACATGTTTTATAAATGCTTGTTCGTAATTTATAAATGCTTGTTCGTAATTGACTATACAATAATAAAACATGGACAAATAATC
Organism: Siphonodentalium dalli; assembly: GCA_032622095.1. Lineage (NCBI taxonomy): Eukaryota > Metazoa > Mollusca > Scaphopoda > Gadilida > Siphonodentaliidae > Siphonodentalium > Siphonodentalium dalli. The sequence goes on from CP136063.1 coordinate 142,506,988, forward strand.
AATACCATACTAATACATTAACATGTAAATGAAATTAAACCATTAATCTGTGAGGAAGTTAATTAAATTAACTTCATCAATAACTCTTTATATCACTGACAATTAAGATAAAGACGTATTGAAGTCATAATAAATACAACTAAAAAAACAGTCATGTGCAAGACATTAACATAGAATGGATAGAGCATTCCGTGAATAAATAGAGCATTCCGTGCTAGGCTATTCCTGATATGGTAGAAATAATGAGTGTTGTTTCACTTTTGTTCGAAAAATGGACAGTATTTTTCAGAGCATATGCAGCCGTTACTAGTATGTCGATATTTCGTGTATTTGTCAATCTATCTTATACTTCCTTCCAAAATTAAGTAGACATAATTTGGAAGCTCGAATGAGCATGTCCGTTTAAAACAACTGTGTTAAATATTATTAGCCAGGAATACTGATGTGTCATATGGTATATAGACTTTACTCAGCTGGTATTTAAAATTATTATATTCAAATTAATATGTAGGATCTTGAAATAAGTCAGTATTTACAATTCACTCCCTTGCAGTGGCTACCCCATAATAGCATGCTGTGTGAAAGCATGAGTTCCATGTATGTGAACAATATTCAATCTGCTTAAAAATTCGCCACCCTCCAACAAATGCTTATTGTTTGCATCCATACTAGTGTCATATCTTTTACTGCCTACCTATCAATCAAATTTAACACATACTGTTGAGAAGGTATATGTCCATCTCATTTAAATTATATTAACCAATACCCCATTCACATATCAAATTGAGTTGATAAACGTATATAGGCTCAATCATGAGCCATAGGCCTAAAATACATCGTTTTATTTTTGTTTAATGCTTCCTATTTTCGAGGTAGTCCGTCATTTGATGTACAATACGTTAGTCCGACGGTTCAATAGTCAGAGGGCTCAATAGTCCGATGGTTCGATAGTCCGAGGGTTCAGTATTCCGAGGGTTCAATAGTCCGCGGATTCGATAGTCCGAGGGTTCGATAGTCGGCCATATATACACAATGATATAGGCCCCAACGTGCAATTATTTGTGGTTGCGGGTTAAAAGTCGCCACACTTTTCCAATTCTGCTTGACAAGGGAGGTAAAATGACGTCGACTACAGTAATCTGTGATATTCATCTTTGCTTTCTAATACGATAGTTTAATTTCGCGTGAAATTTAATAGGAATCAGGCACCTGAAATGCGAGTTTAACAACGGGACAAGAACGCTGGTCACGTATTGCGCTGTCAATTACCGTTGGAAAGCGATATGTTTTAAAAGTTTGAAATGTCATAAGTGTCATGTTCGTATACACACATGCACAAAGGTGCAATGATCACTGCAATCTGTATCTGATATTTCATATGTAGATACGTGCAATCTGTATTTGAGTTTTGTATATTCCAGCTGTTGAAAATGTTGACAAAATTTGGGAGTGTGACACAAAACCCCGCTGCCCAAAATCAATAAATGAAAACGGTTGGGGTACCGAAATATGGGCGGGTCACCGGAAACACAGGTCTTTTTTTGCCCTAATAATTTAAACAGAAACATATGGGTTATCGCGCGAACAATTATTTTAAGCGGCCTGGCGACTCAGTCCCAGTTAACGGCTCCCTGTCCATTCCGATTTAATTATACCCCGCAACGAAGTTGTGGGGCTATACTGGAATCAGCTTGTCCGTCGCCCGCCGTCGTCCGTGGACACAAATTTGTCCGGAGTTTTACTCAGTCGTTTTGTGATCATTTTCCGAGAAACTTAGCACAGGCATCAACGGACTTTTTTGTTGGAGTTACCCCCCTTTTTCGACTTAGAAAATATTCGCAGCATGTATAATTTTGTCCCGAGCTTTTATTCCTACATTTTTAGATAATTTTTTTTTAACCTTGGCACAGATATTTAGGGAACCTGTTCACCTGCAATTATGACATCTGTCCGACTTTTTTTTGGTGGAGTTAACCCCCCTTTTCGACTTATAGTATGGTCGTTGAAGCTGAATTTGGGGATCAACCGGGAAGAAATTGGATACAAGCTGATTTTGGTGTTATTCGACGCGGAAAAGCTTCAGGAACAACGTATCCAATATCCGCTTATGGGAAAATTCAGGATCCAAGATGGCGTAAAAGATGGCCGCCAACTGAATAATTTTCCAGTCAACGCCCATTGACACGCAAACCTCAGTGACTATGGAAGAAATCTCACCAAAACGGATTCCACATTGATAGTAGAATATGTTAGAACATATATAGAGATAATTTGGTTGTGAATTGGGACAGACTTCTGTCAATATAATAGCCGAATTCGAGAAAATTTAGAATTTTCAAGTATATTTTTCCAAGACAACAGTCAATTATATTGGCATACCATATTTATCAGCGACACATGCTTTTGGTATTATTCGAAGCGGTAAAGCCCCCAGGAACAACATATCCAAAATTTAGTGAAATCCGCACATGGACAAGCATTTTCAGAGCACTTTGAATTACAACCCAATTTTGACTCTCAAATTCTTGTTTTCATCAATTTAAGTAACCGGTTATTGACATGGACGAATCTATGTGCTTGATTTGACCATAATCTACTAAAACTGCGATTTGTAAGTGCATAGTAGCGAATAATACGATAAACAAGTTTATGTGTACCACTGATATCTATATAAGCTGGCAATCAATATCGGTTGGTTCTACAATAAAGAGCGTTTGCTACAGAACAAGTTATATGCTGTAAGCTTCCAGAAAAATCGCTCTGTAACACAATAAAGATCGTTTGGTACAAAACACGTGCCATATGCTTGTTCTCTCAAATCCGCATTATAGGTCTCGCCTATTGGCTGCTTTTTCGCATATAGCTTCATTGCTTGTATTATCTCATTTCGGGTTCTGTATGTCCAAGTATCATATTTGGTTTGCACTGGATTGAAGGCTTACAGCTTGTCTCCTGTTGAAACCTAACGCAGGAGACATGTTACTATACATATCCTATATTTCTGTCATTTAATGTATTGTCAATCCATATATCAGTTTGTCTTGTATTGGTCTTGTATAGTCATGGCAGTATTTTGTGAGCCACAAGAAGTTCCATAATTTCGGGATGACATGTGTTTTATGCCCATCTTGTTTTGATGACAAACCTCCCATCATCGTGTCTGAGAAAGGCACTGTGCATGGCATTGATCAACTCCTGTGATAAACGTGGGCGGCACGACTTGAAATATTATTTGAATGAGCGCTATCAGATGACACCGGTCGGTAAAGTTCTTGTCCATTCGGATTGCTGTAGATAGTTCACAGAATCAAAAAGGCGACAACCGTTCGGTCGAAATAACTCACCACAAACAACTGAGATCTGGTGTGTTGCCATTTGATTTCAAGACAGACTGTATGTTCTGTGGTACGCCTGCCACAACAGAGCCTCGGCATCCAGACAAATCAGGGGTGAGGCAGTAACAACCCTCCCAATGCGGGATGTGTATGGCCCTAACGCAGTTACACATATGATTTATGGGAAGGCAATATCAAGGGCAATGTGTGGACATTTCTTAACTGATGCTGCTCTTACAAATAAGCTGAATTTAGACATTGTGCCATCTACATAAACAGGTATGTCCGACGAGCCCGTGGAGGGCCGAACAGTGCAGAATGTGAATGGGCTCGATGCTTCGCCAGATGCCATAGAAGCTATAAATCAGTCTGACGGAAACACAGTCCCTAGAATCGAGAATGAACCCAATAAGTATTTATACAAAGCCAATGAAAGTGGAGCAAGTCCTACAACTACTGTCTCTTGGTCTCAACCATTTTTGAAACTCGAGGAATGTTTGAGAAAATATAAATCGTTGCTTATTGAGAAATCTCCGACAGCAAAGGTATGGGTTCAGTATATGGAATTGCTTGCAGATGCTGGCCGTATAGTCTCCGGACTGACACGCTCGGTTTCTAATTTTGTTGTCCCGCAGGAGGTAGGTTGGCTTTCTTTGGAAACGCTGCGCCAATAACACAAGCTTGAAATGATTTACAAAATAGTAAAAAATGAATCGCCCAATTACTTATCTACCATCCTCCCACCCAGAGCTAGCCAGGTCTAAAGTTATAATTTCAGACGCCCGGGAAAATTCTACTCTTACCGATGCCACACTGATCACTACGCAAAGTCCTTTCTGTCCTCGGCGATAGCTGATTGGAACAAAATACCAACTGAAATGACCGACGTTGTCCCTTTCTCTGACTTCAAATTCAATTTACGACTCGTATACCAACCCCCAAACCCCGTGAGCCCTCACTTCTATTCAGGTCTCAGACGATATAATATGATACATTCCAGAATTCGAAACGGGTGCAGTGTTCTTCGTGCTGATATGTATCAAAACTACACAGCCGAAAGTCCTGCTTGCAGTTGTGGGAACCCTTTGGAAGATGCATACCATTTCTTTTTTTATGTGCCCTTTATATCAAAATGAACGGTTGGAACTTGACGATAAGTTAAACCGCGAACGCTTCATTATAACCGACATCGATCAGTTTTTATTCGGGATATCGTACATCTCAATTCTGGAGAATATAAGGTTTTTCCAAATAGTGCAACACTATATTGCTGCGACAAAACGCTTCGATTGATGAACGTCTGGCTGCGTTGACATATAGCCACAATCCAATGTCAACCACAAATCGCTCAATATACACCAAACACAAACATTGCTAGACACCTCTCCCTCATTCGGATTGCCACATCCATGCACCATTTGTATACACATCGATAATTTCTTCCAGCGTAACTGTCAAGGGCGTCATCGGGCGAATCGCCAAATTCACTACTATACAAATTTAGCTTAACCTTACAGTCAAATGTTTGATACATACATAGCCTTGAAATATTGGTAATCCATAAACATACGCTGAAAGATGTTATACGACATAATGCAAATTCAAATTGTTTTCTCACCACGTACAAACGTTTCTGTTATCGCCTTCTTGTCATCTTATAACAATGTATTGTCAATTCTGTACGGGAGAGGGGCTACCTAAGTTGAAATAACTTGTGCCCCGATCCCTTTTGTATATTTATATACGAATAAAATATGTTTAAAGTAAAAAAAAGTATATGGAATATGTGCAAACGCTGAAGAATTCCATTGCGTAGAGAGGACAGAAAATTGGAGTCTGCATCTCGCTAATATGGGCATATGCTCAATATATTTGCCGAAAACGGTCACGCCAACTATGCCGAGAGCTGTTGACTGTATCTCCAGCAAATGTTGGAACTACCTAATAGCACCCTTGGATGTACAAGTGTTTCGCCGAAAATAGTTTCATTCTGTACGTAGGAGCAATAGAGTATGGGCAGGATCTATCATAAGCAGAGGATGTCTTACAAGAGGTAGAGGCATGACCGAATCTGTCCGAATGCAGTGGATATATAGTATGCATAGGTGCGCCGAGTTTCATGATGCCGTGACAGAATTAACCAAACTTAGACACACCACCAGTGAACAGCACGCTGAGTTCGGGGCAAGTAGGAGCAAACGTGAGTCTGATGATTTGATAAGCATACAACGTTGGTTTGGTCAACAAGAGCCTTGTGATTTGAGTGAAGGTGATTTAAACTACGCTCCCGGTCGTCCCACTTAACAGTTAGTGATGTGGACGGTGTTAACTGCATTGATTCTGAACGTGTCGGTTTCGTGATCCACAAAAAGCTCAACAGCATAAGTATCACAGATGCCTCTATCGAGAGGAAGAAACACATAAAATCTGTTGACCATTTATATCTTGGGATCAGAGTCGAGAATGATCGAATGTAATTCAATCCAACTGTGCTATTCTCACGATTGATAGCAATTACACAACGCGAAGAGGACATGGCTAAATATTTTTGACAGCAATACCAACATCACTATTCAAGGATCATGCGATGAGGAAACTCGCAAAAGCCCAAATTAGCTAAAGCGTTGACTGATTATATCCATGGTTGTGATCTGCCAGAGGAAGGCATCGCTGTTATCGATGGTGGGGCTCTTCTCCACAGAGATAAGTTGGCAAAAGAATGCACATACCGAGAAGTAGCCAACCAATATGTTAAGTACGTGCGAACGAAATATGGAGTTGGGTGCATCGTGTTCGATGGTTATGGTTATCTATCAAAGACCACGAACACCGAAGGCGAAGTGGGAAACATGTGCAGATGTTCAACACAAAGACCACATGGATGCTCATGTGAATCAAGAGATCTTTCTCTCAAATGAGAACAATAAGATTCAGTTTATTGACTTGAGTGAACTACTCAACGCAGATGGACAAACAGTATACAAGAGTATAGGAGACACAGACACATTGATAGTTGCCTCTGTCATTGAATACGCATCACATCCCAAACAAGTGAGTTTGATTGCAGATGACGAAAAAAAGTAAAAGAGGCATTACATTATGGAAAAATGGCGATATCGTGAATAAGGCGGGTGATGTCACAACAACAAACATTCTATTTTTGCATGCGTGGTTAGGTTGTGACACCACGTCTGCCATATTTTGGGCATGGTAAAACCGGTCTTACCAAGAAATACCAAGAATCGGCTGACTTTCGGCTTACATCACTAAGCACATGCATAATATCGATGCCACCCAATGTGAAATAGGAAAATTAGGTATAAAACTGTTATTATGTACGGTGGAAAGTCGGAAGAAAATCTAAATACTGTACGTTATGCTAAATTTATGGAAATGGTTTCGTCGAGCCAAGACATAAGCTTGAAATTTTCAGATTCGGCCGCCATATTGGCATCCAGCCTCCCTTTGGTTACCACATTATATTATTGTATCGTCTGTCCCATGTTTAAGTCAATATAGCTTCCGTTTTGGTTGGATAGTTTCCAAATAAACAGGAGTTCGCGTGCTAATGGGCACTGACTCGAAATATCACCGTTTGGCCGCCATCTTGGACACCATCTTGTATCCTGACTGTTGTGCTATTTTTTGTGAATTTTGGATATGTTGGTTCCTTTCTGCATCAAATAATATCAAAACTACTTGTATTGAAATGTGAGATATCAATATAATATACATTTGTATTAGAAAAATATTTATATACACTTTAAAATTATAATTTTGCCGAACTCGGCGGCCATATTGATAGCCATATGCCCCAGAGACAACGAGTTTATCACTTTATATGATCTATTAAACATGTGTTACTTTCAATGTGGAATATGTTTTGGTGCAAAATGTTCCATATTTACCGAGGTTTCGTATGTTATTGGGCAACGATGGGAAATTTAGTTATTGTTTCGGCCATATTGGACGCCATCTTGGATCCTGAATTTTCCCATGAGCGGATTTTTGCGGATTTTGGATATGTTGTTCCTGGTGTTTTTCCGCGTCGAATAACACCAGATTGTATCCCAATTTCTTCCGGGTTCAACTCTCCCACGACCACACTGTTATAAAATTGTTTGCAACATGCATATTTTGTCCGAGCTTTTATTCATACATTTTTATGTCAATGTTTTTGAAACTTGGCACATATATTTAGTACCATGGGAACCTGTGTACCTGTGATTATTTCGTCTGTTCGACTTTTTTTGTGTGGAGTTATTCCCCTTTTTCGACTTAGAACATTTTCACAAAATGCATAATTTTGTCAGACCTTTTGTTCCTAAATTTTTCGGTCAATAGGATAAGGGTTAGGGATTAGGGTTGTACACCTGCAATGTGAATCTGCTATTTTATTATGTTAATTAAAAGTTTACTGAAATGTGAAACATCTTAGTATTTTAAAAACACGGGGGGGGGGGGGGGTATCCTTAGTTCCATTGTGACAGTCACACCTTTAGTTAGAACTTGACCCAGTGCGACCACACACATGTGTAAGGATGTGTTGTCGGCGGACGAACATCACACGGCCTGTAATTCCCAAGCAGCTCGCCAAATATTCACTATATTTACATGCATATGTGTATCCACCCTTAATAGGCAAAGGATCCATACAAGGTAATCTCAGTGTACGATTATTTCATGTATTTATAAATCTCTTTTGACAACATTATAGTGAGTAATTACTAGGTCTAATGTGAGTCTCTTTAAATCGAACGAGACGATAGTATGAATGGTTCCGATTCCTAAGTAGCCTCGTTGAAATGACTCATGAACTTTAGAGAGTTCTGTGTACTGAACAACTGTCATAGCATGTAGTCTCTCTGTCGTATTATTGGCGAACTAATGCCAATTTCTGCGCTGTGTTGGATCCTTAGATTCTGATTGATGGTGAAATAAACGTACAGATCGTTAAATACAGATCGTCGAAAGATATACAATTTCCTATTTTTATTTTTACCTCCACGTTTGCCACTATTCCTTTTCGTCCTGGAAAACTGTAGTTTTGGTGATGACGATCATACCAAGGATGCCACTGTATGTATATCCAGATTATTATCTATAATGTAGGCAATATCTGATGTATATTCTTGGAGAAGTACCTTTAGTCACAAATTATTGCTGACCGACATTGATTGTTTTGTTTTGTTGCTATTGTTTTGGTGGGATGCGTGTAGTTCATTTGGTAATTCTATCGTGTCAATAAATGTGTCTATTTTCCTCCGACCATCTCTAGGAACTGAAGGTTTCAAGACATAGTTTCCACAGATACATCAGCATTGCATATTTTATATTGAAACAGGTATTTGGGCACATTTGAGTGATGTGTTGGTTCAGTGTGAAAATGTCTTATGTGGATTCGCCGGACCGATTCGAATGAACTGCATCTTATGGTTGTTGTCATCTTCTGTCTCCTGTTATACCTGGGCATGACGCATTGTCTAGATAACTTAGTTTTTCCAGCTTGATACTTGTATCTACTTATTGTGGGTCAATTGTCCATTGCTCTCATGTGTGTGATCCTGGAGATCTAGATAATATGTAGTATATCTCCAACAAATTACCTCACTACCTCACGCTATATATGACGGTCAAGTCTCAGATAACAGTTTGTGTATACACAAAATGTAGTACATTCTGGGAATCGTATTCTGAATTGGACAGCATACATGTATCGTTTTCGTGAGAAGCCGTGACATTTTGGAGGTTGTACCTGTTTTATTACGCGGTCAACGATTGTTTTCTTGCTACACATGATTACGTTTTATTCACCCTCTATCTGATTATGTGTGATATCATATACACATTCATATATACTATTTACTTGTTCATTGATAGCTTAATTGCATCCGAGCCAGCATCGTCTAAACGGATTAACAAACAGACGAAAAAGCCAACCCTCCGTCTTAGGTGACACTCCACAGTTTCTGCAGGGATTGGTGCAAAAATAAGGGGGGCATCAATTCAACGAAAAATAACTGAAATGCTATCCCACAACACATATACAATGTATATATACCTGGGTTGAGCACATACTAGACTTAAAGATTTTGGTACAGAATTGTCATTTTAGTGGGGGTAGCAAGAGTTATGCCCCTTGATTGTGCGCCTGAAAAATGAAATTTTGATGCAAAAATGGCCAAAATAAGCGATTTTCAGGCCCGTGGGACACAAAAACCAGAAAATCTATGGTATAGCCGCCTATGGTGTCTGGAAGAACACTGTTTCCTCACAATAATATCAATTTCAAACTTCTCACCACTGTAAGTTTAAAAAAAATATTTTTCATGCAGATGACAAATTTTAGGTGCTAAAAAGTCACGCTGGTGTCTGGAGCCACTGTTTCGCAGAAATCGCTACTACTTCATACTGCAGGGATTGGTGCAAAAATAAGGGGGGCATCAATTCAATGAAAAATAACTGAAATGCTATCCCACAACACATATACAATGTATATATACCTGGGTTGAGCACATACTAGGCTTAAAGATTTTGGTACAGAATTGTCATTTTAATGGGGGTAGCAAGAGTTATGCCCCTTGATTGTGTGCCTGAAAAATAAAATTTTGATGCAAAAATGGCCAAAATAAGCGATTTTCAGGCCCGTGGGACACAAAAACCAGAAAATCTATGGTATAGCCGCCTATGGTGTCTGGAAGAACACTGTTTCCTGACAATAATATCAAACAATTTCAAACTTCTCACCATTGTAAGTTTAAAAAAAATATTTTTCATGCAGATGACAAATTTTAGGTGCTAAAAAGTCACTGGGCACGCTGGTGTCTGGAGCCACTGTTTCGCAGAAATCGCTACTACTTCATACTGGTGGGGTCAAGGTCACCTGAAACAATATTTTTCAAAACTCAAAGACATCCTCTAAAAATCCACAAACTCATAACTAACCTTCTCTCAATAAACATACCACACCCATGGTGATAGAAAACACTGGTACTCTATTCTAAGAAATTTACCCCTACTGATCATTCGAAACTGTGGAGTGTCACCTTAACAACTTCAATATGACCCAACAATGTCATCCTTGATAATTACTACCGCCCGGTGGGGGGGGGGGGGATAGGCACACTCAATTGCCCAGCGAGATATGTGAAACACAAAGAGCGCTTCGATCCACATTCATCCAAACTATTTCTCCATTTATTTAAACTAGTAATTAAAGGGACACGCCAAATCAATAGCATGTGCATACTCCTTATCATGTCGATTGGGAATTACATCAAGATACCAATGTACCATTCTAAATTTCATAAAACTTGAAAACTAAAGAAAAAACACACCCAGATATGAATGTAATTGGAATACCAACATGGCCAAGCCCCTCACGAATTGCTACCGTTTTCTGCGTGAAATATATTTTCCACCTGATTGAACTAGATCGAACGTTTTCCGATACACAAGAAAGGCGACCACAGTAATCCGGAGAACAATTGCCTGATCTCATTATTAAGCTGTTATGTTATGTTATTTAGTTTAAACATATTTTATTTTAACCAATATAATGTACAAAATTCACGGTATGATGATGAGAGATATTGATGGTTATAATGGGATTTGGCAGTAAGCATAATGCTTATCTTAAGCCATCTCCTACACGTATGAAATAATGAATGGTGACCGTTTCATACAGACAAAACTAGAATGTACATTTCGATGTATATGAATGTATACAGCTCAAGAAATTACTTACTGTTATTGTTAATTATAATGTGCCTGATAGCCCCCCCCCCTCAATCGTAGCAGGTTTTGGCAGGGTACTTTTGGGATTGATGTTACAATTAGTTTAATTTTGATTTTAATGCGTTTTTAATTTGTTCCATACGTAGCCTAAGGTCGTATACATCAGGTCTGTGCATAATATGGCTTGAATCTGCCAGTTAGTTCTATATATTTCTGAATGTTAGCGAATATCTCAATGTTTTTGGACAAGGGAAGTGATTTTGAACCTTCTAAGAGTGTTTTTGTTTCCAAATTATTAAGGTTGCTGAGACATATATCTCTCTCGGCTTCAAAGACTGGGCAATAGTGCAAGAAGTGTGATACTGTTTCAATTTCGCCACATATACAATATTGATTGTCTTGCAAATGATTGAGATATAAGTCGTAGTTCAGATTGCTACACCCTAGTCGTAGTCGACAATGAAAAATTTGACTTCGTCTTGTGTAAGCAAATTCCATGTGACGGGGGCTCACGACGAGGTCAGTATTAAGAAAAGATTTGAAGTCCGATATGGTTTCACAATTTTTAGCCTCCGGTGGTAGATCATTCCATAGACTCACAGCTGCAGGTAAAAAGGATTTTTTATATGATTCAGTATTACAAAAAACCGGTTTCATGTCTTTAGGTCTGAAGTCGTAATTTGTTAGACTCCCTGATATAGGGGGAACATATATGTATAGGTAGGCGGTGTTGACTTTTTCACCATTTTGAAACGTTTTTGAAATGTTATGTTATTTGAAAATTATATTACCAAAACACTGCACCTCAGCGGCAAAACACACCAAAGCCATCTAGTTCAAGTCCGGCTTCATTAACCCCTAGACACTAAATCAATATTGGTTAATAATGGCCATATGTACATATGGTGTCATCTTTTTCAGAAATGTGCAGAAAGAATGTTTATCATGAGGTTTCATAACTCCTACTCAAACAAAACAAAATAACACAATCAACTAAGATCCATTTAACAGTTTGTGATCATATTGCGAATATATTCCTTCGATAATCACCACACAGATACTCCAGACCAAAGTATAACAAGATGAAAAGTCACTATCTCAATTACAGAACATTATGAAAACGTTATTAGAACGTAAGACTCACACATCCAATCAAATACAAAAAACATGACATGGGTCTGAACACGGTCAAAATTTCCAGACTAATTGGTTAGCACTGATATTGTGCATCCCTTTAATGACTCAACTCAAGTTTGTTGATATATTCAAAATTTAGTCAGATGCATGACGCAATGCATTCATTTAATGGCCCATTCTGTGGTTGTGATGCATTAATGCATTCACAACAGTTTAATGTATTAATCAGTAACCACACATATTATTCCAATAATGGATATTACAGTTAATAAATATTAATTTTGACTGTAACATGTTGACGTTGTTAACCGACTTCTGAAACCCCTCAAGGCTCAAGAAATAAGGTGGAGATTTGCCTGACTAATTTTGTCGAAATATTCAAATCCCTTTAATGACTCAATACACGATTATGACATATTCAAAATTCAGACATTTATATACCGTTAAATAACCCATGACATTTGTTTTTTGGTGATGCATTTAAAAAAATCCCAGTGTAAAATTGATAACCATTGTTATTAATTAGTTATAGGTTATCGACCGCAATAAGTAGAACGCTGCCCGCGTCATAAGTAACAAAAAGTCGGCCAATAAGTAGAAAACGCGACCAATAAGTAACAAAAAGTCGGCCAATAAGTAGAAAACGCAGCCAATAAGTCAAGGTGACATAAATGACGTCATACGTAATTAGCTCGATCGGCAAAGAATATTGGGTCGACGGAAGATAGATTGCAGTTGATTTCGGATGAATTACAGAGTCACTGTTTTTGGGAGTAAATATACATGTACGTGAATGTATCCGTATCAATATCATTCCCAGTGGAAACTGACAGTACTGTGAAATCGCTGCAAGTTCTTCACAAAGTTCACAAGAATAAAAATTGCTGGAATAATTGTTAATTGAATAAAACACACAATGGTATATCTATGTTAATATATTCATCCTATGAAACAATTATTACATTGTTGCTAATTAATAAAATACTTATTAATTGGTTGTTTCCACATTGACCGAGTTATGAGGCATCGGTCTGTCGTATTAGCCTTTGGCCTGCGGCCTCAGGCTAATACGACAGACCTCGGCCTCATAAATCGGCCAATATGGAAACAACCAATTAATAATATAATACTGTGCATCCACTCGATAACATTATACATACTTGTTGACATATTCAAAATATAGTCATTTGAGTGCCACTACGCATACCTTCAATGACACATGCTATGATTGTGATGCATTCATGTTTATTACAGAACTGTGTAAAACTGAGATCTAGAAGACAGTAACATCAATACCGCTGAAATTTCCAGACTAATTAGTCTGTGAATACCTTTATATACCATTAAATACCCACAACATTTTTGATAATTGGTTAGCACTGATATTGTGCATCCCTTCAATGACTCAACTCAAGTTTGTTGATATATTCAAAATTTAGTCAGATGCATGACACTATGCATTCATTCAAGGGCCTATTCTGTGGTTGTGATGCTTTCATTAGAGTATTATGTACCAATCAGTAACCACTCATTTAAATTCCAATAATGGATAATTGAGTTAATAAATATTAAGTCTGACTCAAACATTTTATCGTTGTTAACTGAATTCTGAAACCCCGCAGAGAAATAAGGCCGAAATTTGCCAGACTAATATTGTCGAAATATTCCAAATCCCTTTAATGACTCAATACACGACTGACATATTCAAAATTCTGATAATATGCCCCGTTATTAAAATTACCCAAGATATCCTTTTGTGATGCATTTATAAAATCTCAATGTACAATTTACTAATTACATGATTATGATATATTCAAAATTCAGATAATATATGCCGTTAAATAACCCACAAACATTTTTATGGTGCATTTATAAAATTCCAGTGTATATATTCATACCTTGCATCCGTTTAATGTCTTTATACATGTTTGTTGACATATTCAAAATAATATCAGATGAATGACACTGTGCATACATTCAATGACCCATGCTATGATTGTGATGCATTAATGTGTATTACAGAACTGTATAAACTGTAAACTGAGGTAATAACTCAATACATGATTGTGATATATTTAAAATCTAGTCATATGTAAACTATGACAGGTCTAGAACACACCAACATGATTAAGGTCGAATCTGCCAGAATAATGTTGGTGAATAGAATCATTATGCCAATAAGAAACCCATGACATAATTGCGATGTATACAATACAATACAATAATTAATTTGTGTAGTGCTCAATATTATGAGTACATATTCAACGGCGCTTTACATTACATCGAGCTCATTGCCTAATCAGCATAATACATGTACATGCACATATATCATCTAGGAATTAATTGCTACATCAAAGAGATATGTTTTGAGGCCGGTCTTAAACTTATTTAAATCAGTGAATATTTTCAAGTGAGGTGGAATGCTATTCCATAGATGTGGACCTGCAAATGAAAATTCCCTATCGCCAAACGTTTTCTGTTTGTTGAAAGGAATGTACAAAAGCATACTGCTATCATATCGTAATCCATATGTACACACATTTCTGTCTTTGATCCTATCCTGTATATACAATGGTGACATGTTATTACGAGATTTGAATACAAGCAAAATAATTTTGAACATGATTCGATACTCCACTGGCAGCCAGTGTAATTGCTTGAGAACTGGAGTTATATGTTCATACCGAGGAGTGTATGATACAACTCGCGCCGCAGCATTTAGCACCTTTTGCAGGCGATCACACTGGTAATCCGGTAGTCCATGCAGTAAAGAATTACAGTAATCTAAGTGTGACGTGACAAAAGCATGGACCAATGTCTTAGTTGAGTCTACATCGAGGTATTGTCTAATTTTTCGGATTTTGTATAAACCTCTGAACGCCTTCTTACACATATTAGAGATATGGTTATCCGTTGTCATGTTTGTGTCAAAATACGATCCCAGGTTGCGAACAGTGTCCTGTGTTGGTATGTCGGCGTCTTCCACACGAATTGAACTGATGTTGACTTTCTGAAGTTGTTGTCGAGAACCAATGCTTATGAATTCAGTCTTATCGTCATTTATCATGAGTCGGTTGGTAATCATCCACGCTCTAATGTCCACAATATAGTTCTCCACAATTTGGCGTGCTTTAGTTTCGCCTCTCTCTGTCGGTCGAAATGAAAAGTAGATTTGGGTATCATCTGCATAGCCGTGAACATCGGGGAGGTGACTTTCAACAACTGAGAATAATTTCGAAATGTAGAATAAGAACAGCACGGGTCCAAGACAACTTCCTTGTGGAACTCCGCACTCGATGGGGAAATTTGTAGACTTTGAGCCATTAATGGATATTTGCTGTGATCGGTTCGTGAGGTAAGATTTCAACCAGATAGCTGCAGTGCCGCGAACACCAAAGTCAGATTGTAGAGTATCTAGAAGAATATCATGTCGGACGGTGTCGAAAGCAGCGCTCAAATCTAGTAGCACAAGCAGAGTGACCTTTCTTGTTTCCATGCTGCAGAGAATATCATTTTTGACTTTAAGCAGCGCGGTTTCATTTGAATGGTGTTGACGGAAAGCAGAAGTGTTTATTGGAAGAGGTGCATGTTGTTCGCTGTGCAGAATGAGTTGGTCTATCACTGCCTTTTAACACAATTTAGAAATGAAGGATAGGTTGCTGACGGGTCGGAAGTTCTTGAAAACAAGGTCAGCACCGGATTTCTTGAGAAGAGGGTGAACTATGGCTGTTTTCCAGCTACTGGGAACATGTCCTTCGCTTAATGATAGGTTTATCAACTGGGTGATGATAGGTATCAGGGAGTCACATTTCTTGAGTAGCGTTGTTGGTATAGGATCGAGTTCACAAGATGCATTTGAAGAGCGTTTGATGATTTTAACGACGTCGTCAAGGTCGAGATCGTCGAATGTTGTGAACGTTTCCGTGGCTTCCTCTTTGTCGACACAAGGCGCTTTCATGGTGATGTTGTCAATCTTCTTTTTGATAAGTTCTATCTTTTCAGAAAAGAATTCACCAAACTGCTCCGCCAATTGTCCTGCGTCATCATGCGGTGGTAGTGTGTCATTCGGTTTCTCCTCACACATCTTTTTCACAACTTTGAAAAGTTGCCTGGTGTCACCTTCGCACTTGTTGATCGAGTCGGTGTAGTGTGACTTCCGGGCTTCCTTTAGTTGATTGGAGAACTTGTTTCGGGCATCACAGTACGATCTTTCATGTTCTGCAGACGTGCCTCGGGTCCTCTCCTTTTTTCTCAGGTCGGCTTTGAGTACTTTCAGGTTGTCGTTGAACCAGGGTAGCGTTGGACGCACGACTATTGTTTTGGTCTTAGTTGGTGCATGTTGGTCAAGCAGCTGGGATAACGTGTTGTTGTAACAAGACACAAGTCCATTTAACTCAGTCCATTGTTGTTTATGCAGATCTGATTCTTTGATATCACTGTCGAATTTCTCAATATTGATGTTGTTAATTTTGCGGAAATGTATAAAAAATGTAGTGTGAAAATTGATAACCACCAATTCCTTTAATGACTCTTTACATGTTTGTTGAAATATTTAAAATTTAGTGACATAGTATATATGTTTTTTCATAGGCAATGTCATAGACGTAGGGTGTGTATTGATCCTAAGGACCTGAACAAGGCAGTTAAAAGTGAACATTATCACCTGGAAACTATTGAAGAGATTGCAGAACGTTTACCCGGAGCGACTGTTTTCTCATGATTCGATGCTACACATTGATTTTGGACAATAAAGTTGGATGATTAAAGCTCCAAATTACTGACATTCAACACGCCCATAGGCAGATATCGTTATTTACGCCTACCATTTGGTTTGAGTTCATCAAGCGAAGTTTTCAGCTAAAAAAAAGTACGCGAGATGTTTGCCGACATACCAGGCGTCGAATATATTGTCGATGATCTCCTTGTTTGGGGTAAAACGGAACAAGAACACGATGAACATGTAATACACTCCTGGAAAGATGTCGCGAAATGAAGTTTAAACTAAACAAAGACAAATTTGAAATGCGTGTTCCCGAAGTGCGCTATGTGGGTCATATAATCAGCAAAGACGGGCTTAAAGTTGATCCTGAGAAAGTGCGCGCAATAACAATGATGCCGGCACCGACTGATGTACAGGGTGTAAAGCGATTTTTGGGTGTCATCATGTACTGTTCGAAATTCATTCCAAATGTTTCGGACATATCAGAACCTCTAAGACAGTTGCAAAAATCTGATGTTGAATGGCACTGGGATGCCCCACAGCAGTTTTGAACAACTGAAACATGATGTGTCAACAGCACCGGTGTTGTAATATTATGACGTAAACAACCAGATAACGTTATCTGTAGATTCATCATCCAAAGGAATTGGAAGCGTTCTTCTACAAAACAATTACCATGTTGCATATGGATCACGTGCGCTGACGGAAACACAAACTCGGTACTCTCAAATTGAACGCGAAATGCTGGCGATCGTATACGGCTGCGAAAAATTTCATCACTACATATATGGGCGAAGCGTCACAATTGAAACCGATCATCGCCCACTGGTAGCAATCCACAAGAAACCACTTAATCGCGCCACGCGTAGATTACAGAGAATGTTAACGCGACTACAACGGTACGAATCAAAATTGAAATATGTGCCAGGTCGCGAAATGTTCATTTCGGATGCTTTGCGTCGTGCATATCTCAAGGAATCGTTGGAAACGACGACGAAGTAGATATATATAGTGTTGAAGCACAGCTTCCTGTTTCACCGTCAAAGCTTCAGCAGCTTAAAGAAGTGATGAAGGTCTACAAGAGTTAATTAGTGTGGTCACAGCTGGGTGACCAAATGATTGTGCACCAACAAGTGAAAGTGTGCCGAAATTCTGGAATTACCGTGACAGTAATTGATGGTATTTTATACAAAGGCCAGCGTTTGATCATTAAGAAAAGTATTCGCAAAGAAATGTTGTCAAAGCTACATGAATCACACCTTGGTGTTGTGAAAACAAAGCAGCGTGCACGCGAATTCTGTTTTTGCTGAATATGAATGCTGATATCGAGGAGATGATTATTAAGTGAAATGTGTGCAATTTGTACCGTAATGCAACTTGCAAAGAGCCTCTCATGCAATATGAAGTGCCAATTGTCAAATCTATCAAGTGCAAGTACTATTGTGGCATTGAAATCTATATTTGCACGTCATGGTATTGCATCTGAATTGATAAGTGACATTGTAATACGACCCTGCCTAACTATGCTTAAAAGCCATGTCCTGATTGGCCAGTGGCCCGAGTTACCATGGCTATCTCGTTCCAGTTTTGTGGTACAATTCTACTTTTTCCAATTGTACCACGAACAAAATCGGTTTATTCAGATCGCCACACGCGACTTTTTCCGTCTTTTCGAACTCCGCGCAAACGGGGCATCAACGGAGTACACCCGCACCCGTAATACTTTGAATTTTGCTACATCTTGACAATCTTGCGAATTTTCTAGCGATTTGTCGCTTGAAACCAGTTTGGTTGCCAATGAATATGGTCCAAATGATGTTATGGTATATTGATATATGTTACGACCAAAGAAAGTTACTTAATAAGTATATTAAATGACAAAATAAATCCATGGGGCCGGGCTGTGCATTCGTCGATTCGAATCTTGATCATATTCGATATTTCGGAATCAAGTTGAAAATGAAAGCGTTTGTTCACCAGTATACAGAAGGGGAATAAGATTAGTTTAGTAAACTAGATCATTTAGATCGCTTTGTGTAAGGAAAATGGTCCATAGTCGATGATCATATTCATGTTGTCCCAACAACGTTCAAAACAGAAATGACCGAAATCGTATTTCCTGTACAATTTAAATGAAACGCACGGGCGCCGCTGAAAACACATCGTTTTTTAGCCAACCACAACGATTATTTCTAGAAGAGGTGCCTCGAAAAGTCAACGGGGGAATTTCATAACAAGACAATACATTACCAGAGTACTCCATGCAAAGAAATCTAGTACGCCCAATACGAATTACACCACGAAATGTTTTCTCACCTGAGACCGAAAAAGCGCAGTATTTCGTTGACTATTCAGTCGAATTGTGACCATAAACTTTCAGTCGTATTACAAAAGAAATAAATACACGGTGTATCGGTGTGTATGGTCAAGTTGTACCACAAAAAACTGATTGTAGGACTCCGCTACGCGTCGTCCTACAATCAGTTTTTTTGTGGTACAACTTGACCATACACACCTCTACACCGTGTATTTATTTCTTAAATGGACCGCAATTTTCGAGTGATAAATTCAAAACATTTGCGAACGATTGGGACTTTGTTTATAAAACATCAAGTCCGAGGTACACTCAGAGCAATGGCCAAGCCGAACGTTGTGAACAGACCATAAAATCATTATAATTAAATAAGGCAGAGGAAAGTGGGGGTGACATTTATAGAAGTTTGTTGGAATATCGTGCATCACCAATTGACAATGTTGCACTATCCCCATCTCAAATATTAACCCTTTGAACCCGTAACACCGATATTTAGGTGCAAACGAACCGTGACTATATCCCGTAACACCGATATTTCGGTGCAGCGACGACATGATTCGGTAGCAAATTTATATATAGTATAACGAGCGTCAGACCCACTGATTTATATTTAAATTTCCCCCACATATGTCAGCGGCGCCCATGGTGCGTATGAAATGGTTGACCGCTAGTATCGGGTAGAAATATATGCGCATGCGCATAGCATATAATCTACAAAAACATACGATATTTTAAGCGAACTGTGCCGCTATATTTACGGCATATAATTTCGTGTTCCCCGTGTGTGTACAGAACAGACATAATTTAGACACACAATTTCATTTTAAATTACCCTCGCGTATATTAACCAGTGTTCTGCTACATATGGGGAAGGGTCTATCGCATATGAAGTTGATTTATTCGCGCATGCGCAGACTAGCGCAATGACAAATAAATGGTTTATAACGTACTTATACATGACATACCCACTAATATATATATTTAAATTGGCCCATTGAAGTCAGCGCTGGCAAAGATGTCTATGTGGATTGGCTGCCCGCTAGAAACGGCTAGGAAAATATGCGCATGGGCGCAGGCTATAATTCATTTTTTTTAAATGCGTTTAAGTGAAATGTGGCGCTATATATGACATTTTGTTGCATGTTTCACATGTTAGTACAGTAGACACAATCTAGACAGCTTACTTGAACAATGGGGCCACGATATGTTACGGGAAATTACGTTGTTTCTGGTCTCTGTAATATCAGTCTCTGTTGTTCCACATGCAGCAAAAAGTCTATCGCATATCAAGTTGACTTACTCGCGCATGGTCAGGTATATCTTAATTTCACATTAGGATATTGGTTGCATCGAAACGCAATTCGCTGATGTATAATTACAACGTTATAAGCTAGAATTCGTTTATCCTGCAAATTTCGGGTAGTTGCCTAGTAACCGTTTCCAAGGCGAGATCGGGTGGCAAAGTCTCCCGGTCTTACACTGATCAGTGGTCCGTGCATGCATATATCATGCCTGCACAGTTTCAGGTAGGTGTCCCCTTTCAACATAACCAACACCATGCGACTAGACACTGTCTAAATTAAGGCAAAACATACCACTGAATGGTTAGTGCAATTATGTCATTCGATCAGTTGTGGTATTTGCTTAGCAACCGTTGCTACCCTTAAATGGGATATTTCGTTCACTATTCTGGTCGGGTATATCTCAAATTTCACGTTAGGGTAGTACCTGCATCAAAAAACGCAATCACTGAGGTTGAATTACGACGCTATAAGCTATATTTACATTTTCCAGTCAATTCCGGGTAGTTGCCTAGCAACCGTTACCAAAGAGTTGCCGCGAGGCAAAGTCTCGCGATCTTATAATTATCGCTGATCCATGGGGGACAAACCTGTAAAGTTTCAGACCGGTGTCGCAATTTGAACATAATCAACACCATGCTACTAGACACTGTCTAATTTAAGCGGACATACCACTGGGAGCCCCGGGTCAGGGTGTCGATCACTGTGGGGCGCCAGGGTTCAAAGGGTTAATGAACAGACAATTGCGAACGAAAATTCCAATTTGTTCTGAACTGTTGAAACCAGAGATCCATGTAGCCGGGGATTCGGTTAAGTCTAGACTCGTGAAGCGACCAGAACTGCAAGCAGTTTATTCAGAAAAAAACATGCTCATGTTCTTCCTCAGTTACATAGTGGTGAAACTGTACGAATGCAGGACTTGAATATACATTGGCAGCCCGTAGTTGTTGATAGAGAGGTAATGGACAGATCATATGTTGTGACTAACAATGACGGAAATACAGGCGGAATCGCAGACATCTACGAAAAACCAAAGCTCCCGCGAGCCAACATCAGACATTCTCCAATAGTAACCATTCATATGATGACAATAACCAGGAACGCTCTCGCGAAACAGTTGTGCAGTCTAATTATGATAATGACAATGAGAGTCAGAGTAATGATATAAATGAGTGTTATGGTATCATCACCAAATCAGGTCCGGTTTGTTGAAAACCAAAACTATTAGACAATCAAAACAACCATAGCAACATTTCTGTGAAAGGAAGATGTGATGTATTATTGTTTATTATTTGTGTTATATACGTAAGCTCAGTAAGCAACATTATTTAGTAAATACCCAAATGGAGGTAATTCTTGGAATGCAATAAAGAACGTGTCATGGAAGCAACGTGTTTGACTTTGAATCTTTAAAACACCACACCAAGCTCTCTCTCTCTCGCTAAACATTCTATTGAAATAATTTGTTACTCATAAAAAATTCTGTTTCAATAAATCGACATAGAATGTTCGTAAAATTATTCGCACTAAGTTTCCAACAAGTGCATTGTGGATTTGGATTTCTGGCACAACTCTAATCATGGCCAATATATATAAACACCTCAAAAAAAGAAAGTCCCCCCCCTAATATATTCGGCAATATTTTATGAGATATTGGATTGATTTTGACGAAACTTTACGCGAATGTTTAGTGGCATCTGAGACACAACCTGTGCGAGGCACCGTCCTGTGAGTTATGTTAAGGCCAGCTGAGCATGATTTGAATGGAAGTGGGGTGCTTTTCAAAAGTTGCAAAACACTGACGTAGAGTGGACAGTCACTCCAGTGTTCCAGTGTTCAGTTGTTACTGGCTGTAAATGTGGTCCAAAAGTGAGACTTTGAGTCCACGATAACTTGCGTGTCATATTCGGGACTCAATGTGCCCGCTGCATGCCCAGGCCATTCAGTCTAACCACATTCCTTTGGAATGACCCCTTGAAGTTTCATACCATGAGCAACACAGAGTTATTGAAATCAGTTTCTTTGAAGCCATTTTTCAGTAAACCATGTTTTCCACCATGTAGGCCATTGGGGTACCAACAGATAAGGGTGTTCCAAGGCCGTGCGAGAAATGGGGGACCAAGGCACAGCCGAATGACTGATCACTATACCTGTGTCTTTGCAAACTGCCTCTCTTCCATTCAATTTGTACTCACTCAGCCATATCTCACCTCACAGCACAGTAATTAGCACAATTGATGTCTTTGGTACCACAAAGTATTACCGAATATATTAGGGGGACTTTCTTTTTTTGAGGTGTTTATACCAATAACACAGAATGCAAATCATGAATAACTATTATACATGTACTAATGCTTGATATTATAATTTGACGGACCATGAATTTATGTTCCTGTACCACCTGATCGTTGTAGCCCGATACCCCACCCTTTCCACCTGCTCAATATCACACACAGATCTCAGTATTAAGTTCAAATGCCTGCATATCACAAAAACGGTACACTGTATTGCACAAATTGTATTAGCTTTAATAACTTGACGGTCGAAATCCTATATACAGCCATCTTTAAATATGGATATTAATTACTCCGCAAAAACAAATTAATTGATATCACTAAACTTACCAAGCCTCAGAAAATGACTCCTCTTTGTTGCCTTTTATTATACAAAAACATAAGTTGTGACAAAATCATGTCAATTTCAGGTGCTCAAACAGCCAAAGAATCTAACACATGGCTGTGAAATTGCATTATTTACTTCAATAAACCATTTCTTAGTTTATGTAATTCATGACCGAAATCTTCTACAAAATTCTTTATCACAACGTTTTTATTACAGGGCCACTAAACTCGGCCACGTGATGGTAACGAAACACTCATAACAAATCGCTAATACTCGCTTCCGATGCTTACTTTTCGAAAACAAATATTCTTGTTGTGCCAAATTAGCGAAAGAAGAACTATATATTTCTTGTGTCCATTGAACAAAACCGCTTTTAGAAATATAGTCTCGTATAAATCTGATGCCTCGCACAAATTTCAATCTCTTACTTTTCACCCATTTTCGAGCTGGTATATTTTATTGATAGCGCCAACACATTTATCACAATTTCATCAGTAAGAAGCATCAGTGTTTATTTATAGCATTTGTCCATCCGGTATCATAGACAAAAATTGAGAAACATATTCCTGCATGGTTTTCAAAATAGATCTTGCAATTTTGCGCACCTATCCACTCTATATGCCTTCAAATGCAATATTGGTAACGCTCGCACAACAAACGAGGCATGATAACGCCCACACAGTAACATGAAGAGTAACACCTTTTAAGACCTATTTTATGTATTTAACATACGAGCTTTCGGGTTTCCCCTTCCTCAGGTATATATGCAAAATCTCTCTTTATATACCTTTATTTCCTCCGCAACGGAGAGTTTAACATTATACATCATACACAAGTTTAGAGTTTCAACATATTGGTGACAAAAATAAACATCAATTTATCACATGGTTTTATACACAAAATATGCGCAATACAAATTCAATGAGATATGTGCATTGCAACTGTTGGTCTCGTGTATTTATGATTTCGCGGAACACTTCAACTGGAAATTTAAACGAGTATCTGTCTGATGGAGAAATACGGGGTTGTCTGCGATATAGCTTTATTTGCGTTATAGAGTTATTGAGTTATTATCACGTTTAGTTAGATGCCACTCCGACTAAATACAAATTATTCATGTATATCTTGTTTTCTGTCTTCGATCAGAGCGGTTCGTGAGCTGTTTATATGTGATCCATTTAGTCCACATATTCTAGCCGCATCAGATCCGTATATATGTTCCACAGCTTGGATGCATTGCGAGCAAGAAACAAGGCGAATTGCTTAATATCATTTACGAGGTCGCGACTGGGTGGCGGGATACATGCAAGAAATATCATCAACTGATCTATGGGGTTCAAGTTGTCAATATATAGGAAACATGGTATACCGAAATCCTCTATGACGTTGAACCATATTTCGATTCTGGTTTCGGCTAAGGCGGGACATAAGAGAATTGCATGCTCGATTTCGTTTTCAAAAAGTTTATGGCATATCTGACACTTCCCGTGTAAATCTAGATCTGAAACGACATAATTATATATGTAATCAACGTCGTTTTCGATGCATCTGTCGGCGTATAGAAGTGTCTGATGCCGAATTACATACTGTATAATTATACTAAGTTTGTAGTTCGGCATCAGACACTTCTATACGCCGACAGATGAATCGAAAACGACGTTGATTGCTTATAATTACGACAATCCGCATATTAGTTGGTAATTAAACTAGTTTTTTTTAAAGAAACTATATTTAAAACGCTAAAATAGTAAAACTACCCAAGTGATATTTGTGTCTGGACTTCAGCTGCCATTTTAACGGAAAATGGAAAATTGGGTCGAGAATAAATTGGGCGACCGACCGGAAGTTTGAGATGAACACATACCATTTGATCTCCGTTTCCAACTATACAAAAGCAAGACACCACACACGCAAACTATTAAACAGTACTTGCTTGTGTAAATTTCACTTATTTAAAACGATTCTAGAACATCTAAAGACAATCCGATTCGATAGCAATTCCGAAGCGGTGTTCCCAAACTTCCCCACCGGCCCCCAGATGAGGGTAGTGTCACACGAAAGGGTAGAAATTTTGACGCTATCTCCAATATCCTTGTCCCATGGGGGTTCCAAAACACTGAGGTATCCAGGGCGGAACATGTGGAAAATATTTTTACCTTTTTGGTGTTTTTGATCTGCAAATTTCAGTATAATCAGGAAAACCAATAAAATAAGACAAATGTTGAATAAAATATACTTGAATATCAGATATTTATTATATCTGGGTTGCTTAACATTTATGATGTGCAAAAAGTTATATTATCCAACAAATTTTGTGAAAAATTCACGAAAATGCCCAAAAAAATGCATAAATTGCAGTGCTTTTTCAAAAACGTTTTCCAGAAGATTTTCTATAAAATTTTCATTTTTCGGTATAAAGCTCTCAGTAGCGCATCAAAATTTTCAGAATTATATACCTGATTTATTAATATCAACATCACAAGCAATGATAGTCAAAAAGCCGAGATATTTCCAAACACTTAACCCACCCCCCTAAAACTGTTTTCTATCTGAAAATACCTGTCAAGTCAGAATAGCCCGTTTTCATTCCGTTTTGTTAACCAATTCAGAGTCTTATCATATATCATGGAATTAGCATGTATCTGAGGAGGTTTATGTTATGGTAGAGTCTATTTTTGTTTAAATTATTGATTTTTTGGGGGTAAATTAGCAAAAATTTTGATTATTTTTAAGTGAAAAATTTCCATGACTTTGTCAGTTTTATGGATACAGCTGCACAACATGCACCACAATAAGCATGAATTCTTCTCCAATATCAGACATGAATGCTATAATCATGCACCAGACCAGAATTAAGAAATAAAGTAAAACTTAACCATACCACAAGATAGTGTTCTCAATTCTCTCAATTTTATGCTATACTAAACTCGAAAGGTTGTTCATACTTAAGTGGATATAATTCATATAATAAATTGCAATAGTTCTGCCCACGGATTATGTAATCTCATCTGCATTGTCAATTTCATCAAATGTGATGGTATCAGTCAATATAATTTATGTGCAACATCTTACGGGAAGAATGATTCAAACAAATCAGGCTGCCTATCGGCCGTCCATCCATGAAGTGCTACACAGGGAGTGGTTGATTTGGCAACGGTTGCAAGTCTCCACTGTTTTGTTATCATGTTGGCTTGTTTTGAGCGTAGAATTAGATTCCTCACATGGTGGAAGTGCAGAAAGATCAAGTAGCTTCTGCTGATTCTCGAACTTCTGTGGGAACATTATCCGCCTAGCTTGATTAACTTTTCTCGAACGTTGAACATATAAGGCAAATGCGTGTCACTGTCCAAAACCCAATTCGTTCCTATATATGCCATGACTTCCATATATCTTGATCGTCTTTCCAGTAACTTCCAGATAAGTTTTTGTTCCTTTTTGGAAGGTATCATTACCAGTGAAGGAATGGAACCCAATAAGTACATTCTTCTGTACATTTGACTTGAATCACCTGTCCATTAGCATCAAATTGATTAACTATTATCAGGGGGAAATTATTTAACGTTTTCTCCAACGTGCATAAACGGCATCAAGGTGGAGAACTCTGACATGTGTCACATGACTTCTCTATCGATTAATATGTCGTTGAGTTATTGTGGAAAGCAATAGCAACCCAAGGTACACATGTATAACAAACCCAGTAACATACAGTCACTCCATATATACACATAACACCAAACAAATTACAAGATAGTCACTCACTCTGTGTACACATACACCTGCCCCATGACCATATAGTCCCTCCCTGTATACATATTCACCACGTTCGTGACCATAAGTCAATCCTTGTATACATATTCATCTCACCATTGGCCATACGGTCAATCCCCGTATACCTATTCGCCATATACACCCCATACATGAACATAGAGTCACTCCATGTATACATATGTAATGCATCTCACCATTGGCCATGTAGCCACTTGCTTGATATATGTACCCATCACCCATCACCATATGTATCCACACTTGTGTATACATGTACACCCCACACATGCCCATACAGCCATGAGTCATCAAGCAGGCACACTAGGTATACTCATACACTTGACCCATGACCATATGGTCACCCCCTGTGTACCAATATTCAACACATTCATCATCATACAGTCAATCATTGTATACAAATTCACCTCACCATTGGTCATACGTCACTCACTGTATACATGTTCACCAAATCCATGGCAAAATACCCACGCAAGATATACATATACTCCCCAACCATGACCATAGAATCACTCCAGGTTAACATATGCACCTCGCTAATGGCGATATAGCCACTGACTGTATACCCATATATCTCCATAACCATACAGCCACACTTACGTATACCCGTACACCTAACACATGACCATACAGCCATGCAGGCACACCAGGTATACTCCTACACCTTCCCCATGACCATATAGTCACTCTCTGAATACCTATCGACACCACATTCATGATAATACAGTCACTCCTTGTATACCTGTTCACCTCACCATTTGCCATACAGTCACTCCCTGAAAACATATTCACCTCACTATTGGCCATAGAGTCACTCACTGTATATATATTTACCACGCCAATAGTCATATAGCCACTCGATATATGCATATACATCCACACATGACCATCCACACACTCGTCAATGACCATTCAGCATACATCAGGTACACATATACACATTATGACTACTGCCATTCCATGTACACATATACGCATTACTCATAGCTGCACATCTATTTATCCATTCAACCCACCAATGATCATACAAACAACACATGTATACATATACACCTATCTATGACAATACAGCCACACACGGTAAATCTGTACATCTCACCCATGAACTTACAGTAACTCCATATATACATAAACACACATATGACCATGTAGGTACTCTCGTTATTTACATACATGTAAACCACAGCAATGCCCAATTGAGCAACATTGTGTACACATGTACTGGGTAATCATAACCATTTTTTTGGTTTAAACATATTTTATTGTAATATAATATTACAAGAGGGATCGGGGCACAAGTTTTAACAACTTAAATCCGCCCATCTCCCATTAACATTTTAACATATACAACGTAGATGACGAACATAACATATATACAGGATGATGTATGGTGTGGTTGTGATTGCTGTCAGTCCTATCCTGCTTTTGAAATTTCATCTGAGGTAGTCAACATTTGTAACGCAAAGGAGGATCTCGCCTATATTTGTTAGCGGAGGGGCCTAATTAAAGCGTTTCGTTGATGAAATGTATGAATAAACAAAATGGAAAAGAATTTCATTGCGTCGATTCGATTCTGATGATATCCCTGTGAGTAAGGAGGAAATGTTAGATATTATAAATTGGTGGGCTGCAATCTTATTGAAGAGTTCGCATCTTTCGGTAGCATACAGGGGGCACTCAAAGTAATAATGAAAGGCATCTTCGACTTCGTATCCACATGTGCATTTAGAGGTATCAGAGATAAAATTGTTGTACATATCTGATTTTAATTCACTACAATAGTTGCGAATTATGCAGTGTAAAATGCTTAGTTTTCTTGGACCATTAATAAAGAATTGGGGAGGTTTCGTGGGCGGGTCAATTAATTTCAAATTCGTCTTAAATTCAGGAAGAGTACTTACATTTGTAATAGGCTTTGGTAGTTAATTCCAAGATAACGTACTTTTAGGTAAATAAGAGTTTCTGAAATGTTCTGTATGCGAACGGTATGAATAGAATTTGTCAGGTTCGCGCATATCATATCGATTACTGGCAACTTGTCTTGATCGGGGTGGCAACATGAGCGTGAGGTAATTGGGGACTTGGTTGTTTATTATTTTGAACATGGTGTGCAACTCGTGGAGTTCTCGTCGAATTTCAAGCCTTGACCATCCTACTTCGTCAAACAAGCGATTTATATCTACGGAACGCGTTAATCCTGTTACTATTCTTGCAGCATCCTTGTGTATGTCATCGAACTTTTTTAATAAGTAATCTGTTGCTGTGCCCCACACTACATCGGCATAGTCTATAATTGGTAATATATATGCTATGTATATTTTTTCAAGCGACTTTCTGTCTAGATCGTACTTCAGTCTTCTTAATTGTGAGAGACGCGATGTTGCTTTGTTTGCTATTGTATTTATATGAGTGTTCCAGTTTAGATTCGATTGTATTTCAAGTCCAAGATGTTTGTGTGAGTTTGTAAATAATACATTTTCTTGTTCGAATTTTAAATTCGGGGTCACGTTGTTATTTGTAAGGGAAAAGGAAATTGCCCTAGTTTTCGTTGGGTTAAATTTAACTATCCATTTATTTGCCCAGTCTGCGACTCTTTCAAGGTCATCATTCATGTTCTTGGTTAGGATATCGATGTCATAATGGGTAGTCAATGGCAAGTATCGTCCGCGTACATTCTTGTGGTTGCATTAATGTGATCAGGGGGGTCGTTTATGTAAACTAAAAAAAATCATAACCATACAACTATACAGTCACTTCCTGTATATATATTCACCTCACACATGACCATACTCTCACTCCTTGCATACATATACATCTCACCATAGCCACCCCATGCATGACCATATAGCTAATAATGTACACCTATTCACATCATTCAAGACCATAAAATAACTCCCTTTATACATATTCACCTCACCTATGACCACACGGTAACTCCCTGGTTGCCATATTGACCTCCAGCCTATATCATGTTGATCAATGTTTATCCTAGTAGGCCAGAATAGCCACAAATTATGATTCATTTCAGTTCCATTTCAAAGTTCTGCCCATGCCAGTATCCAAAAAGAGGTTTTCTGGGGGAAAAAACAAATAAGGCAACTTTTAAATTATTTTGTTATACCCCATAAGGAAATGGGACAACCAGAATAGAACATTAGTTGTCAGTTGATTAGCTAACATGTAAAATAACCAAGTGAGTCACAATTTGCTACATTTTTGGAAACGCAGAGAATAGTGTTCCGGATATATGTAAAAAATGGTTGCCATTTTGAGTAATTTAGTTTATAAACACATTAGTGTGACACATTTAAGGTAGATCAAAACAATAAACATCTTTCATACCAAACATAGTTACATTTTACTTGAATTTTTTTGTGCCGTTATTTATGTCAAGTTTGTGAGAGAAAAATCCAATATTTCTGGTAATGTCATTGGTGACAATAGTAAAAATTAACTAAGGTGCATCAGACATGTTAGTGTTCAATGTATAGAAGGCAGAATAGCCAACTTTATACATCAACCACAACTTGTAAGCGATTGCGGGACACGCTGGGTCAATATCTACCATCTCCACATTTTGGCAGCCAAATATACATAAGAATGCAGTTGTTGGGTTCCATTCCTTCACAGGTAATAATTACCTTTCATCGTTGTTCCAAAAAGGAAAAAAACACTACTGGAAGTTGCTGGAAAGACCATCAATATATATGGAAGTCATGGCTTATTTAGGAATGAATTGGGTTTTGGACAGTGACACGCTTAATACAATCAAGGAGTTAACATGTGCCTTATACATGTATGGTCCACATTCGAGAAAAGTGAATTAAGCTAGGTGGGTATAGTTCCAGAAGAAGTTCGAGAATCAGAAAACGTTAGTTGATCTTTCTGTACTTCCACCATGTGAGGAATCTTTAATTCTACACGCAAAACGAGCCAACATGATAGCAAAACAGTGGATACTTGCAACCGTTGCCAAATCAACCATTCCCGGTGTAGCACTTCTTGGATGGACGGCCGATAGGCAGCCTGAGTTGTTTGAACCATTCTTCTCGTAAGATGTTGCACAGAAATTCTATTGACTGATACAATCACATTTGATGAAATTGACAGTGACAGGGAAGATGAGATTACATAATCCGTGGGCAGAACTATTGCAATTTATGATATGAATTCTATCAACTAGTATGAGCGACCTTTCGAGTTTAGTATAGCATTAAATTGAAAGCATTGAGAACACTATCTTTGGTAGGGTTAAGTTTTACTTTATTTCTCAATTCTGGTCTGATACATGATTATAGCATTTCATGTCTGATATTGGGAAGAATTTATGCTTATTGTGGTGTATGTTGTGCAACTGTATCCATAAAACTGACAAAGTCATGGGAATTTTTCACTTAAATATAATACAAATTTTAGCCAATTCACCCCCCAAAAATCAAATATTTAAACAAACTAGACTCTACCATAACATAAACCTCCTCAGATACATGCTTATATTTATTTCAATACCTCCATTTCTGGAGAAGAGTATTTACAACAAAATTATTTACAATTTTGAACATGAGTAAGAAAGCTGTGAAAAAGTATACTATACACTGTTGTGACAGTATATGTGAAAGTTTTAGGGGGGTGGGTTAAGTTTTTAAAAATATCTCGGATTGTTGGATATTATTGCTTGTGATGTTGATATTAATAAATCAGGTATATAATGCTGAAAATTTTGATGCACTACTGAGAGCTTTATACCAAAAATAGAAAATTTTATAGGAAATCTTCTGGAAAACGTTTTTGAAAAAGCACTGCAATTTATGCATTTTTTTGGCATTTTCGTGAATTTTTCACAAAATTTGTTGGATAATATAACTTTTCGCACATCATAAATGTTAAGCAACCCAGATATAAATAAATATATAATATTCAAGTATATTTTATTCAACATTTGACTTATTTTATTGGTTTTCCTGATTATACTGAAATTTGCAGATCAAAAACACCAAAAAGGTAAAAAACAATATTTTCCACATGTTCCGCCCTGGATACCACAGTGTTTTGGAACCCCCATGGGACAAGGATAATTGGAGATAGCGTCAAAATTTCTACCCTTTCGTGTGACACTACCCTCATCTGGGGGCCGGTCTAAATTCCCTTCTGGGCATTAAACTAATATTTGATTTTTCTTCGAAATTGTGTTTTAAATCTATTTTAATTTTATGGACACTGAAGGGCCTCGTGGTATGGCTCATTATTATCAGATATCGATTTAGCATGGAATATTTGTTTTCTTAAAATGTAACGAAATTTGCCCAATTTGACCACACCCGGACACCATTTTGTCCGCTATTTTGGATTTTGTAATGACAACAATAATAATTTGTTCTTGTTGCATGTTTCTGCCATCTTTATAGCATAAATTTAAATTTAATTGAAGTTTATATTCCACAAGGAACGAAATGTCTGACAATAAAGTCATACACGTAGATAGGACCTTTTTTCAAAGAACTCTAAAATGTAACGAAATTTGCACAATTTGACCACATCCGGGCACCATTTTGTCCGCTATTTTGGATTTTGTGATGACAATAATAATAATTTGTTCTTGTTGCATGTCTCTGCCATCTTTATAACATAAATTTAAATTTCATTGAAGTTTATATTCCACAAGGAACGAAATATCTGACAATAATTACACCCACTTCATTTTCTATAGTAAATTGCCGTTGAGTTTATCAAAGCTAATGTAATTATATCGGATAATTACATTAGGTCGAGATTTTATCAGTGCAACAAAAACGACCCAAAAGTACTTGCGCGCAATGATATTTGTAGTCCGTTGCATAGTAACTAAGGACGCTATTTTATTCGCACTCGCTTCGCAGTACACATTTTTGTTCACGAACGCTATGAAAGCTAATAAAAGAATAATAAATAACTATCCAAATAAAGACAATGCCCCAATATAATAAACATTCCCAAGCTGTTTACAGAGTGTAAATTTTGTCGTATTTGCGACGTTTCGTTACGAAATACACAACTTTTTAGTTTTCGTTTCATTTATAATTTTATTTACATTTTCCCAGCAGGCACCACTTGTCATTTTGTAAGACCACAGGAGTGTGGAACTTGATTAATAATTGCATTAATTAGCATAATTACCATTTTTTTGGCCATAATGCTGGGCCAAAAACAATGCTAATTAGCATAATTAAGGCAGTTATTGATAAAGTTCCAAGCTCCTGTGGTAACTAACTAACTTAGGTAAGAGTATTAAATTTAGTGGTTATATTCTGGGCACTACAATTTATATTATAGGATGAAATTTTTAATTACTGTTTACAGATGTCCCCAAACATTGTACCAGTCCCGTGAGAAAACTGCAACATATTTTTTCCCTTCGTCTCAGTGTAACGATATGTTACAAAGCGTTTCATGATTTCTGAGATTCCACAGAGAATGGCCCTACAAACTGAAACTTACAAAGTCCCCGTAAAAAAAAATAATGCAGTATTCAATGTTTCTTCACCTCCTTTTATTGTAGCGATATGTTGCAAAGTGTTATGAGGCGTTACCGGTACATTTTACAAATGATATTAAGTCCCCCATCCCCCCCCCCAATAACGCAGCATATTATTAAAACTCATCTCAATGCAGCGATATGTTACAAAGTGTTACGAATCGTTATATGATTTCAGAGATCCACAGTGACCGCTCGTAGACAGGACTGTGTTACACTTATTATTAAATGATATAAAGTCCCTGTGAGAAAACTGCAGTATATTTTTTCAACTCGTCTCAGTGTAGCGATAAATTGTTACGAAGCATTATGTTACATGTGCAACAGAACGATAGAGAGAGAGAGAGAGAGAGAGAGAGAGAGAGAGAGAGAGAGAGAGAGGGAGAAGTGTGGGAGTCGCACCGAAAGTTGGTAGCACCCGGGATCCCAAGCCGGTCACACATCCATGGAATAACCGCGCCCGACGTTGCTTAACTTTGGTTATCACACAAAGCGTGTAACGACCGTGACCTATCGATCAGAGAAGTCATCGGCCTTCTATATTTACAACGCGACCGCTATACACATGATTTCTGAGATCCACAGAGACCACTTGTTGATTGGTGTTACAAATAATGTAACGTCCCTGTGCAGGATATTTCTTCTACTCGTCTCAGTGTACCGATATGTTAAAAAGTGTTACAAAGATTTACGTGTCTGCATTATCTGGACACAAGCGATTTATAAATAATCACTTTAAATTTTACCAAATATATTAGTTTTTGAAAAATAAATCATCTTAAAATTCCTTAAATGCCATGATGATTTAATACTTCTGAAAACTTGTTTCTCGGTAAAATCACAATGACACAAAATGACTACGAAAAATCGAAAATTGAAAAGTATTTGGCTCACTGCCGATAGATAGGAGGATTCCTGTAAGAAAATTCTCACTAAACTTTTTGATCGCATGTTCATGATTCCCAGTTGACATGGAGACTAACTGTATATTTTCCTCTTCCAAAATTCTGCTAATAATGTTTAATTTTGATCAAAAGTTTATTAATGTTTTGTTTCGTCCCTGACATACGTTCGGGAAAAACCCACTCGATCTACAAATCTGCAGATCGGTCGATATTATTCGGACGGGAATGCAGCGAGTTGTTTTTTCGGCTCAAGTCTTGTCTGTTATTTGAGAACATATAGTTCCTTGTTTCAATCGTATTTTAAGGGCGAATATGTCTTTAAAATCAATATTTAACAATCGATGGCATAATTATAAGGAATAATCTCGGTTTCCTAATGTAATTACACAGTCTAAAGGCATATGGCGAATCACAAACTCTTATAAATCGCTTCGCGATTTATAGGTTTGTGATTCGGCATATGCCTTTAGACTGTGTAATTACATTAGGAAACCGATATTATTCCTTAAATAAAGCCATACACGTAAATAGGACCTTTTTTCAAAGAACTCTAGAGAATTTTCCCCAAAGCGGATTTTGAAAATGTTGTTCCCCCGATTCTGCCCGATAAAATGACACAAACAATTACATATTTTCCATTGTTTTATCGTTTATATGAGAACTATGAAATGCCACGTGTTACTGCACCATTGATTCTGACAAAGAACCAAAAACCAAAACAAAAATTACCTCACCGCAATAATACTTACTCCTATATAATTAAGTGTTATTGGGGTAGTGTAAATTTTTGTTCTGGTGACCTGTGCTTCTTAAATGAATACGTCACGGAATTTCGTTTCTTACGCGATGTTTTTATGACTAGCGACAGCAGGATAACCATTGAGGGAAAACAAATCAGCTTTATCTTCGACATTATGCAAAATAAAAGTAAATTTTCGGGTTTTTGGGGGTACTTTAAAAAACCCATTCTGAAATGAAAACGCCATGACGTTGTTGTCACTTTAGCTTTGTACTCAAAAGTGCAAATAAAAGTCATTTTGGGGGGCTTTGTGGGGTCGTTGGCCCCTAAACGTCAGGAATGCGGAACTTAAGAAATCCGATTTCTTTGAACGTTCCTGGGGTGTAAATAATCTGGGGCATCAAACATTTCGTACGCGATTGTGCAAATAGAACCCAGCAGGCTCCCTGATTAATACACCGGGTTATCGACTGTAGCTGCACAATATACTAAACTGAGTCTGATACTGAAACGTTCTAACGTAATATTCTGTGCGTCGCATTTTCAAAATTGCCTAATATTTATACTGTAGTCGAAAACTTGACACTTGCTAAATAGCAAGAAGCAGTGTCTTATCTGATTAACCAAATTGCACATTTAAGTGATAATATTTTATCACTCTATGCTGTACTCTATACTCCTACATGGTAGGACCCAATCTGTACTTCTCGAAGGACACTCTTCCTCTCATATTCCAGTAACCTCTGGGGTTCCCCATGGCTATATCCTTGGTCCTATACTCTTCTTACTCTATATCAACGACTTCCACACTTATCTGAAACATAGCTCTCTAAGACTGTTTGCCGACGATAGCATCATTTACCGTAGGATTCATGACCAGTCTGACACCGCTAAATTGCAACACGATCTCAATAATGCAGCACGTTGGGAGAGAGATTGGCTAATGGCATTCCACCCAAGTAAATGTAACCTACTGACCATTAGCAGAAAAGAGGAACCAATACGTAACAACTACAATCTAAATAGCCATCCACTTGAAAAAGTTAATTCTGCCAAATATTTGGGTATAACAATCCAGCATAATCTCAAGTGGGACGAATATATTGATAACGTCACGGGCAAAGCTAACCGAATTATTGGCTTCCTCAAGCGAAATCTAAAGGTCACCAACCGAACAATCAAAGAAAGGGCATATCAATCTCTCGCAGGACCCATCCTAGATTACTGTACATCAATATGGGACCCATATACAGATACAGAATTTAAACAAATTGAGGCAGTCCAAATGATAGCTGCAAGGTATGCCATGAACAGCTTCCATAACACCAGCTCAGTAACTGATATGCTACAGACCCTAAATTGGCAATCACTACAAGAACGCTGCCTACAAACCAGACTAACAGTCTTCCATTAAATTCTACACCACCAACTATCTATATACCCAGCTAATATATTAAAATACAAAACTGTCCGTACCAGATACAACACGAAAAATAAACTAACATTCCACACCCTCAGAGCTAATAAAGAATCCTATTTCTATTCATTCTATCCTCGTACCATAGCAGAATTTAACCTGTTACCACCCTCCACAAGCATAATTGAAATTATTGAAGACAACACAACACTCAAATCACAGCTCTCATCATCACTGATGCAGTCCATAATGGCCAAAAGAAAACGTCGCAACAATACTGTGAAATAGACACTGACAGCTGTATATAATTTTATTCTTTTAATATCATGAAATGACATAAAAAAATCATAAAAACCAAAAATTCTAATACATCGACCACCAAAATTTAGGCGCTCAAAAATCAATGTCACCATCATCACATCTTTTGACTCAAACTAACACCATTGAGTCCTACGTACATTGTCTTGGAATTTAAACTCTCCTCCATGCGGCTCATAATTGTCAGTAAATGACAGCGAGCTGTCACACGAAGAAGAAGAAGAATTATAACAGGTATAGGAACGCTTTAATTGAATAGACAGAAACGAACACATAAGACTGATTTTTGACAATAATTTAGATATAGATCTTATTGTATAACACAGACCTAACGTAAGGCAAAACTAAAACTGATATATAAAATGAATGTCAAACCAACATTACAATACCAGAGAAGGTGCTCTCAAAACATATAAAAGCACAATCCTTCTGGACAGCTGAATGGGTCTGTATCTCTTCGTTTTATATGACACTAGCAGATTAGCCCGCCACTGGCGGGATTGGTCCCATGGCTTTGTTCGATCCATTAATTTTTGTTTTCCAAGGTAACCCCGTACAGGCACGCCGACAGCATGCTATCATTTGCGGGTATCCGTTCCAATGTCATAATTGGGTGGACAAAATAACCCGACAAAAATATTCCCCGTCCCGAGTTGACCATACATAACAAATTACACGTCGATATCACCGCTGACGACCGAGAAATCGCCCAAGGTCATGTGTGGGTACACGTTTCAAGGTCAAGGTCACCTCAGGCGGACAAACTGACCCGACGAAAATCTCCCCCGTCCCTAAGTACGAAATTTCGTCTCGATATCCCCAGTTTCCGAGACGGTCGATTGAGTCGTATTTATAATCGTGTATATAAACGCTCTTTAACAACGACACCGCAGATACGAACGCTCTTTAATCATTAACCCATCAATGCCCATAACGGTGGCAGTTGAAGGGTGGGTGAAGGAGTGGTCGCACGGATCCGAGTGCACTGCCTGTGGCTTTTTACCCTTACACAGCAAGTTTGGGTTCAATCGGCCCAGCAGTTCTCGAGTCTATAGCGCACATATATACGGAAGTCTCAAAATATATAGTAGAAGAAGATATATATATATATAAGAGGCTGACATAAGAGGCTGTTATTTGATGGATACATGATGTGTGTTAACTCAACATCGGGCAGCCCGGGCTCTTATTATTTATCAGTTTTGCACAAGCATCGAGTGTCATCTCTTCAGTTATCGGGTCGTTCGAGCCCATGTTATCAAATTCCATGTGTTACATTCCACATCTTATGATTTCAAAAGATGTTGCTGAACAAAATAATCGTTGTCTATTGTTTCCATACGAGTCGCGATTCGGTTTCCATCGACCAGTAGTCTCGATTGCTTTTTCTAGTATATAACCTCCAATAATCACACGTGGAAGCTAATTGTAAGATAAGTCTAAGTATCTACCGTCTATCAGGACAACTCACAATCTACTCTCTCAACTTATTTATTATCCAGTTGCCAAATATCACGGGCCAGAACAACAATGTCGCATCACATTCAAATAACTTTATGAATCCCTTTCATACAATTATCCCGTTCATATATACACACATGGGTGATTCTCCCGTAAACGAGCAAACCCATGTCCTGCGTTATTAGTTCATCCTATGAAAAACAATGGCCACCATACATAAAAGTGATGGTAATGATCTTGTAGCTCACGATACAGGCATTTATTAGAGACATTTCGGGTTTAGTATGGACGTGTGACAACATATATGCCATGTGTATATTACAGGCTACGTACCCCGAAACAGCATGTCCCAAATCAAAGGCATTCAACTTCCCTGATTGTTCCCATTCGCCACCGAACGATTTATCTTTAAACCAATTAATATTCTTGTGCGGAATTTTGCACTGAACGCCATGCAATTCGTATAATTTTTATGAAATAAAATATTTAGTTAGTGGAAAGCATGTGAAGTCTTCCAAAAGCATGTCCCGTTATATAGAATCATTACCCAAACGCACAATAAAGACGGCTGATATTTTCACCAGAAACATAGCTTGTTCATATCTATGGTTGCATCGTGGAGTAAATATCCTTTAATGTCTAGAAAAAATAAACCCATGTTATGTTTCTTTGAATAATTTTTCAAAATCAACCTTTGAAACTAGAAATCGCTAGCGTATGTTTATTCAGCGTCATTACACAAACGCAGACCATTTGAATGTTACATGCTGTAGGCGAACGATTAAAAGTTTTTTTCGAAAGCTCACAGCGGTTGTTTGTTCATAAACTAGTTCATTTTCATAGGTGATGGATATTCAAAATATAAGAGCGCGCTGAAACGAAAATCGTCATTACCCAAACGCGTCATTACCCAAACACTCCTTCTGTTTGGGTAATGACGCAATTTTAATTTTGAAATATCCAGAGACGCAAACACGATCTAACAAATAAAACATGTTAAGGGATGATCTGGGTGTAGATAAAAAGAACAAATATGACATATAGATTAGTTTTAGTGCGTTTATATAAAATCGGGGGGGGGGGGGGCGGCGGGGTGAGTGAATGAGTGGTGGTGGGGGAGGGGGGGGGGGTGATCAACGGAATCTAACGAATTCTCTAAATGGATTGACGTTTACATCAAACAATCTCAGTGAGAAGGAGATGACAGTTTGAGAGTCAATTATTTCCGTACTTTTCAACAATCGTTCTGCCTGGGGCGATTTCCGGCTCGTGCGTTATAGCAACGGCATCAAAATACACATTTTGGACCATCAGAATATCTCACTGACAATTCTATCTGATTGAGCGCACCGAGAAACCCCTAAATACCAAATTTCAGTTCAATATCTTGAAACATGTAAGAGAAATCCATCGACAATGTTTTCTACTCTAAATTTTCATTGCAATTTGGCGAACCCCTTGGGGAACATACTTTGATTGACGTATGTTTACGTTGTCTACATCAGAGTTCCTCGATCGTTTGGAGTCAAACCAAGTGTACGAGGGACCAGGGCATGCCCGACTTGATAGAAATCGCCTTTTATGCGATCAAAATC
The DNA here is from genome assembly GCA_032622095.1 of Siphonodentalium dalli. NCBI lineage: Eukaryota > Metazoa > Mollusca > Scaphopoda > Gadilida > Siphonodentaliidae > Siphonodentalium > Siphonodentalium dalli. Next base: position 142,546,883 of record CP136063.1, read on the forward strand.
TGTTTCCAATTATCATATCTGAACGCTGTATTCGTTGACCTCTTAGAGAGTGTGAACTCTAAGTCACGCCCACAAAGCACATCAATTTCCACCACGTATATTCAAATGGCTGTATCTCATAGACGTCTCAACGTGTGGAGCTACGCAATACGTCGTTTGGACGGATACATCATCGGCTACTCAAACAATATATACTCATAACGATAATTCAACTATTAAAGGGCACATGACAACAAGTTTTGGAGAAAGAGCGAATTTGACAATGACGTTGCCCTGATTCAACCCCCAAAAAACGTCATTGGCACATGCTGTAATGAACGACCTTGATTGACCTTGACCTTGACCTGGCCCTATAATTTTGCCAAATGTCATTTTCGTGATCACCAATATCTGTGCTACATAGTCACATAAAATTCATCGGCATGTGACAAACCTTTTTTCCCCAGAATTTTCTGGACGAAATTGTTCATTTAATGGAGAATCACCCACATGTCATATTTATTCATCTATACCTGCACATGTTCAGGCGCTTCCTAACTCTCGATGAAAGGGCTTCCTTTTTTAAGGATGTCCCCATTGCCGGTTTGGTTGAATAAGATCATTGGATAAGATCATCGCAGTTTGGGCTAGACGAGGTTGTACGAACCCCGACATGGGGGGAAATCGGGACCGATTTTGCAAGCTTTGAACTGGGTTGATGGACATCTCAATGTGCCATTCCGATCGATACGATCATGGCCATTTCGATAAGAATTGAGAATTTGTTCACGCTCACTGAAGCAAGCACATATGAAGCAATGCACACTCATACTGAGTCCGCGCCTCCATAAATCTGACGTGTGAAGCATATTTACTTGACTGGATGACGCTGAATAGTAATGAGCTTACGCGCTCAGTTCCAAATAATTCGGTTTGGCCTTCTCTGAACGTACGCAAAGAAAAGTACCAATTACAAACTATGTTATAAATTATAAAGAACGATACACCATATTATTTATCTTGTTTACTCCCACCTAGATCGGTCCAAGTCTCCAGCTGTAAATTATAAATATGTGAAACCCAGGAAGATTTCACTCATATTATAGTGGAACGGAACATTTTAAGCAATAATTTTTCCCTTTCGTTATAACCTCATGGAACAAACTACCCAAGAAACTGAACGACCTCAGTGACCTTAGTGATTTCAAGCATTTGCTTTGGGGAATCCCAAGTGAAACCTCATCAAGAAATGAAAAACTGTTCCGCATTGTGCAGGACTAACTTACAACGTATACACCAAATGTTAGACCTTTTCACAGTATGTACGATCACCGAGTCTTTATACAGATGCAGATTCAAAAAAAAAGACAAGACAGAATAAATAAATGCCACCACTGACTAAATTGAAGCTACGGACCGAATACATATAGAATATAAATACCCGTTATAAATAAACAAAAGCCACTTTTGCTCAGTTTTTGATGTCCATTGAGGGAGAGGGAGGGGAGAGAGAGAGAGAGAGAGAGAGAGAGAGAGAGAGGGGGGGAGAGAGAGAGAGAGAGAGAGAGAGAGAGAGAGAGAGGAGAGAGAGAGAGAGAGAGAGAGAGAGAGAGAGAGAGAGAGAGAGAGAGAGAGAGAGAGACTTTCACACCCTCTTTACACATTCTTTTTTGTTGGCCAAATATATGCAACCTCATCATAAATTTGGCCATCTTGTTTAAAGGTACTTAATCCGATCAGACGCTCCTAAATTACTATTTCTTTGGCTTCGGGTCGAGTCGAGGAACCCACACACCAAAGCTCAGAGTGATCAGATATCGAATTTTGAAGTTTCTCGAGATGTGTAATAATATGTGGCCCAGAAACACGTGGTCAAACGTAGGGTCTCGGACAAAATTGCGGATGAAGATGGATAACTCTAAAATCACGTGGTAATACGGTCAAATTTCGTGATACTTTAGTGATAATATGGCTATATTTTGCTGAACAAAATGTGGAAATTATAACAAGTTTTGGGAAATTTGATACCATATAGCTGACAGTGGTTATCGATTCTGATAGCTAAAGCGTATTTTGAAGAAATGGTGTTGTTGTTGTTGTATCTTGATGTATTGTGGACCGTCTGATAGGATTGAGCACCTTTAATTCATAAATAAATTGCATTTGGGAGTGGGGACATTGTAAGTTGTTAAAACTTGTACCCCTATCCCGTTGTAAATTAATTTCCAATAAAATATGTTTAAAGTAAATCTGATATGTGAGCATATCTATACTATACTTCATACATGTTTTTTTGTGTGAATTCTGACATTTTTCTTCTCTATATGTCTTGTCAGACAATGAAAGTGTATGAAAATTGATTTGAATGCGACCGCTTTCACAATATCGCAAGTGCCTGCCTACAATAAGCATGTGCTCGTCTTGTTTTAATGTTCATCCATTTCACCATCTACAAAACCGACCATCCACAAAACACACTCATAAAACATTAATGCCATTGTTTATGCATTTCAATTATAGGTGTCAGCTGTGTCTTCAATCCTGTGTCATTTCTGTAAAAGTGCGTTACACTCGCAATCTAGAATAAATTGCATGCAAATCTAAACTGGTTTAAATGTATCCGTCCGTTTTCATTGATATCTCAGCCACAGTTGATGGGGCACTGGTAATTGGAACTGTGTGGATTCCAATATTCCAAACGGGAGGAGTTCTCTTTTCTTGTATGAGTTAAAGATGTCAATTGTCTGTCGTTCACACAGTCAACGCTTTGGATAATTCACACTTACTAACGGGTATGGGGCGAGTTGAGACACAACTCTCCGACATGGAAGACACTTGCGGCCGATTTAAAACGTGATCTTAGTTGACGGCCATAATCGCAGACCTGGGTAACCCGAATAAGCTGGCAATGGTTCATCTACCAAAAACGGCACATCTGTTACCCGGATTAAGTTAGTATTGACTGTCCATACTGCGCGCCTGTAATGCTCGTCAATCCGTAATCATAATTCGGTTGTTTTGACACCTTCTCCTTTCCACTTGAGTACTTTTATATTGCCGATGTTCATATACTTGCAACTGTTGAAACGGAATAATCTGTACCGGTTCCGATTTCTAACCGGAGGCAGTGTGAAGGGTTAGTGTGGGGGGTAATATAATGTTACACCTAAACGATGCAGCATATTTGTTCTTACCGGTTGTGGGGTGTACCTCAATATGCCGACCTTGCCATTTCGATAATTGTTATGCGTATGAAACAAGGAACACTTCACATACTGTGTTCGTAAGTGACATATTAAACTATATAGTTGAGGCAAAATAGTAACCGAATTCATTCAAAGTGTATTATTCTATGACAAGAATTATAAATTTACGACAAAACACAAGACTTAAACTCTAAATGCAAGTGCAAATCAATGGCGTGAAGTTTAGATGCTTCTCATTCAACCACATTTCGGGGTGTTTCATTGCATGCTGTGAGTAGAATCCATCATAATTCAGACGTAGATTTATGGGAAGTTTGCCAGTCATTCAGATTTTCGGAACAGTTCAAACCAATAGCTAGAGATCACCTGGATCAACGGTGAATAGTTTCGGAAAAAGTTGGATAATAAATTCGTTATGGTGTAAGGCAAGCGAACAGACAGGCGTGATGACGTACAAATCAAAGTAAAAGTCCAGCTCACGTCCATTTGCCAAATTGAGCCAATAATGGCGCACATCGGGAAAAAAATAAATATATATAAATAAATAAATAATAATATTAATAATAAAATAATGATAATAACAATAATAAGCTCACGGCGCTCGTCGTAATAATTACTGGAATCTCGGTGATTTGTACTGTCACATATTCTCAAGGGTGTGACCACGTGCGAGCGTCAATGGAGGCGGCCCGGGATGTTTATTACTACAAATGTTGCCAATGACAATCGAGAGACGCGTCGCCCCATGACAGAATTGCATATATTAGCTTCGACCGCGCCTTTCTATTCGTCGCTGAGTCGTTCGATTGCCAATGCGGGGGTCGGTGTTGTGTACAGGCAAGAGAGAGTTACAATCAAAGAATCGCGGTGTTTGTGTCGAGCAGCAGGGATCATTGCACGCGTGTGTCGCGAGTGAAGTAACTGTAGGACCTGGCGCGATTATTCAATAACAGCAATTCGCCGCCAAAACGTGAGTAGAGATAACACCACCTTCAACTTCCATTCATGTTCCCTTCATTTACCTTTTCTCCCCCCCCCCCCCCAAATACATTATTCACATTATATGAAATCGGCTATTTCAAGTTCTAACATTATTTTGGCACCACATACAGGGAGAGAGCGGCCCCTGAACAATAGCAATGAATGGTCCCTGAAAAATATCAATCCATACTCCTGGCATGCAAGCCACATATTGATATAGATCAACGCATACGTGAATATATTGTCCTTTCTTTTTCAATTCAATTTTCAATTTGTTTAATCTTTTTGACCATATTACATAGGTATTAAGATAACATATAATACATTTATGTACATGGCTTACATAACAAATAGTCAAGTGATATATATACATTATAATATATAAACAGTATTTACAATACTTAATTTACAGAGAACGTCCAGTTGTCTTAATTGTTCCAATATATATTGTTTTTACAATCTTGTCACATTTTTGTTGTAAAATTTAATGCCGCTTCCAATTCGACACCAACTTTGTCAAATTGTCCCATTGAGATCATGAATACCCCGCGAGAACATCAGAGAATAATACGATGCGAACCAAATGATACGAGTAACGAAACAACGAACTCTCTTTATGGTAGGCCATCTTTTAATTGTTGTGTGCATGCATGGCACATTTTCCTTTTTGAAACTAGATATCTGACCATTGAAATTTCCAATGGGCTAAAAGGTTCGATCTCATTAATTTCTGCAGTATAGTATACAGATAGTAGTTTGCTGGTGTCAAACCGGGTTGGACATCTATAGAATGTTATTTTAAATAAAATAATCACAATGGCGAAATTTTGAATTGTACAAGCAAGTGCGTTTAATGTCTTTGACAAATTCGAATATTGACAAATACAGGGATCCACGTTGTTCACATATGACATTATCTATTTTTTATTATTTCGATGATCGATGGGGTAACTGAAGTAGTAGCTGGTCAATCACATACTAAATATAGGTGTAAGTCTCTCCATGTACATGTTTCCTGTTAACAAATCTACAAGTAATTAAATAGTTATATTCGGGCGCTATATTAAATACTCTTCGTATTGGAAATCGTATTGGAGTGGCAAAATTTCACCACAGTCTTCAGATAGCATTATCACCGGACAAACACATTTTGGACGGATGGAAGTATGGAGAGACCGGAATTTGGGAAGTTGTTTTTGTTTCCTATGGTCGCCCGATTGTTTTCTACTTTTATTTGGGGTGTGGGTGGCTCCAGGACAATTAACATATAGTATCATAGTCATTTGTATGTAATGTATAGATTTATCGACCTATTTTGATATCCGGAACATAATGAAGTCAAAGGCAAACACTAACTGGGTTTAATCTGAGGTTTGCACATTATCATGGCTTCTGTGTACATCATACAATGTAGTTACATACATGTACACATAACTATTTGTCAGTCGGGGTACATATATACACGACTTCCCACTCTACATCTAGATGTTATCAGTCTCAGTAGACTTCATGCAGCCCCACAAATATAATTATGATGGCGTGTACTACGTTTACAGATACTGTGATATTTATATTCCCTGAACACACTTACCAAAGTAATAGAAATGTTAAGGAGTTTTCAATTTTCCGCATAGCAGTGCATGAGATATACGCTCATTCTTTTGCCTCAGTTCTGGAATAGCGCTATTGTTCTAACTTTGGTTCTGTTTTTCTTTCTGATGTTATACATTTTATCACGGATATGTCTTTCGATTCAATGTCAATTTATTCACTCAACTCATCAGGTATGGTATATAACGTGGTTGGAATACATTGAACAGTTCATTTTATATAGGTGCACACATTCAAAGAGGTGCGCGGTGATAAATTACACGCAAATTAATAAACAGTGCATATAAAACACATGTATATGTATTTACCAATTTTGATCTTCGAAATCGTACATATATATATAGTTGTGACAAAACGAGTATTAATAAGTATATGGGTGTCTGTTAACAGATATTTGTGAATTATGCGTATACTGGCTAAAATACTTAGTAGTTCAACATTAATCTGATAATTTCCACAGATTTGCTGAAGTTATGTCTATAACTCCAACATATCAGGATGTATAAGAGAGAATTGCATAAAACCTTTCATGCGCTTGAGCCAAAACAAATAATATAAAAATTATACTATAAAATACTGCGTAATGGTCAGCCTTTTTAGTTGAATCTGAATACCGGTTTAATTGTGCACATGAATCCAAAGTATGCAAGTTAACTGCGGGGTATAAATCCGGCGTACCTGTTATAATAACCTGAACCCCGCGTACCAGAAGGGCAGTGGTGTATTCCCTCAAATATAACTTGAGGCTCCCAACACCGCCAAGTGATATGTAACACAAGGGAGCGTTTACTGTTAGTAGTTATATTGCTGATATGGTGGAATACTGAACATTGGTAATAACATAAATGTTTGTCACTTCGTTCAGTCTGTCCACAATGATGAAGTTCAAAAATAATTATTTCGTGTATCAATCCACCTATTTTGATCCCAGAACACGACAGAGGCGAGTAATTACTTATATTATAACGTAAACGGACATGGTGCATTCGAGCATCCAATTTTATGTATACGTAATTTGTACATGAACTATTCATAATGTACAAAAAAAAAATCAGCGCAATGATAGAAATTTTCCAACTGTTTATTTTACCATAGGAGGAAACTACTAGTAAGGGACGCTCTTTATTGTTCCATGCTGACGAAAAGTCGGAACCCAACTTTGATAAATTATATGGCTTAAAATAAGTCTCTTAAACACTGTCCCTATAAAACAAATTTACGCATACTGCTCGACCTATTTTGATCACAAGAACCGAACCTGGATAAAAAGCGGCCATAATCCCATGCTTCAAACCACCAAGGGCATTTAAATTTGAGGCTTGAACATTATGATGAGAGATCTAATAACTAAAAGATGCCCTGTCCGATTCGACACCATAATTCCACTAAGAATATAATTAGATATGACACATGCCCCCATTAATGATCATTAATAGAACATTTTAGGTTAAACATATTTTATTTTAAACAAAACATTGTACATTTTTCAAGATGGAAACTATGGATGGTTATAATAGTATTTGGCAGTAAGCGTGGTGCTTAACATAATCCATTCCCTTCGCATATACAACACTTGAGGATGTTTTGATTGCCAGATGTCGACTTTCAGCTAATCTAACATTCCAATGACCGTCTCTTATAAATAGCGTCCATGCTTCTGTTACCAAACGCGCTATATAATAAAGAGCGTTCTCAAATGTGAGCTTTTGTACTCGACACTAATTTGGTGTCAAATTCGGGCATGGCTTCTTTAAAACCTATTAGTGGGTTGAAGCTTGAATTAATGAGAACTATATTGTAACACCCCGGACTGTTTCCGGGGATCAATTAGCTGATAAATACGTTAAAGAGATAGACGCAACTCGCAAAATCCACACCCTTTTGTTCTAAATCAGTCATTTATAAATACCCTCAAAACGATCGCAAAGCAAAGACCTAAGCAAAGCGCGAATTGAAATGTCCAGTTTGACGTCGCTCAGAAAGCGCGCCTGAAACGAAAACGGCGTCACGATGAACCCAGCCAACTCTTGTGCGTGACGTCACTTGGGGACACATGAGGCACTGACGAATACGTCTTCTCTGCTTTCAATTCGGTGCTGTTGTTTGCGGGTTTTAATCGATTTGTGTGGAGATTGTTTTGATGATCAAAAACTCAGTTGGCAATCACTATGGATATGACGAACAAATATGTTGTCACTGGGAGCAGCCACACAAAGAATGCATGGCCTATTGTATGTGATCAATTACCCTGAATTACCTGACACTATTAGTACCGACATTGTCCGTCTCTCTGAGAAACATTATATATCTATAAGGAGGTCAATTGACAAGATGTTACCGTGGCAGTTGCAAATATTTCTGGTGTGACTTTGTGCGGTATTGAAAAAAAATAATATTTATCTGGCTGATCTTGCTGGTCGGCTCGGAATTTGTTCTATAACCCTTGGAACAAACGTCGCAATACCGACGACTCGAATTCAATTCCAATTAAACTCGAGTTTACTTCTAAATTCGTCCGTTGAAACAAACGTAGAATTTAATTTAAGACGAATTTAAATGATTTTGTAAAAGGGCACAAAGCGTTCATGAGGGTTTTTGTCAAAACGGCTGAAATAGTATACATATATCAATGGAACGGTTATTCAAATAAAAACAATTTCTCTATATTATATCAATTCTAAAACGTAAAATTTAGTGAGAAGATATGGCTTTTGACATCCAAGCGACGAAAGACCCTTGTTAATATTAGCGATTTGATTTTATATGTGGTATTTTGATCTGAACTTGTGAAAGTCTGAAAGAAATCAGGTCCAGTTTATTTTATAAACGAGAGCGTTGTGCCCTTTTAAGTTTGTAACAATTTAACAGTCGAATTCAACGCGACCGGGATAACATTATACTGCGTCAGAATAGGCCTATATATATATATATATATATATATATATATATATATATATATATAACACCGCGTGGTATTAAAAATCAACATGCATGGTGAACAGGGACGTATAGTTTGGGGGTTTCCGTTGTGGAGGGGGGGGGGGGGCTCATAACTTTGGATAACTCGATTTGCATCAGACTCGGTTGTTCCCTCACATGCTTGGATGATATCCCATTCTGAATGGATCCGAGTAGACTTGTGATCATGCACTGGGTGGACCATGGTTCTACTAGTGTAAGACAAATTACAGATCTGAACCTGAAAATCCGATCATAGTTGGGCACGGTGTGAGAAAATTTTGAATTCTTAACATAAAAATCACAAAATCCTATAGTATTTATAGACTTATGGGAGGCCAGATTCACATTTAATATTGAATTGAGCTTAAGCGCAATTGATTGCGCTTAACAATTGCGCTTAACGTAATTAATTGCGCTTTTAAAAGCGTAATCAATTGCGCTTAAGCGCAATTCATGGTTATATGTAACTAAACACCCCTGGTGAATAAATAGGTTTATCCATAACTCACCATTCACCTATTGACACATCACCTATTGTTTCCATTGGTTTTGGATGGGTAGGGAGCTAGCCTAAACTATTTTATCAAAATGGCTACAGATAACCATGAATTGCGCTTAAGTGCAATTAATTGCGCTTAAGCGAAATGATTTCGCTTAAGCGCAATGATTAAGTTATACATTTAAATCAGTACCAGGGAAGAATTCAGATATAATTTGGGGACACCTGTTTTCCAGCAGAGGATACATTTATTCCCTAATAACTTAATAAGGCTACCATGCCGAACCAACACAGATACATATACACATATTATAAATATGACATAATATTTCTGTTTTCAAAATAAACATGCAAACAAAGGCTCTATTGCAACTGAAGATTTTTAATCTACATAGAATATTGTTAAATTACATTGAAAAATTCAGGTTGACTCAATACTGTCACTAGGAATTTGGGGACATTTGGGCTTCTCGAGTTTGTCGTAATTTTCACACTTCTCATTCAAATATCATTAGATATATCACATATATTTAGTCATTATCATTTCCTACTCATAAAATAGTAGTTCATTAACATTCATGCTCTTCGGTAGTTCACAATTCATATGCATTGATTCATATTTGTTTAAATTTCTCCAAATTCGTGAAGCATATATAGTCCATGATATAATAATGGTAAGCACACACATGGTATATATAGAGAGGGAATTCCCAACTACTATTTTCAGAACGTCTCGGCCAATGAGGTCACTGGTTATGTGGGGCGATTCCATTATTTACTCTCGGCCACCATGGGCAATGAATGGAATGATCTGGTGTAAATATCCCGGGCTACTCCAACTGAGTCTGTTCGACATTCCAAATGATGTTTCTTTGAAGTTGTAACTAGATGCCTCCACACAATGATCCATAATCCTCAGCACATTGAGGGCGGTGGAGTGTCAAGTAGATGTAGAAGTTTTTGGATTACCCCGGTCACCAAAAATCGTTCCATTCACTTTTGCCCAGGGTAATTTACCCACAAAGCACAGCGTAATGAATGGAATCGCCCCACATGTAAAATGGTGAGTGTATTTGAGCAACACAGGCTGCAGCCGTAGCCGACTAGGCATGCGCAGTAGAAAGCTACAAAAAGCTACAGCCGGCCACAGCTGGTGGTCACTAACTATTGTACCGCTACTCGGGAGCCTACTCCGAACTTGGAATGTGGCTGATGGATAATATTATACCGGCATAATGTTGGCATTATGTTGCTATATCAATTCACCAATGGTCCATGCCTCCATAAATCTGATATTTAATAGTTTGATATGTGATTATATCTCGTTCTCTAAATCGGCATATGCAAACAAGATATAATTATATAATAAATAACTCGCTCTTCAAAAGCTTTCGGCCTCAGGCCTTCCTCAGTTGATATTATTGAGACAAAATCACATGATGGCATTCAGATAAACATACAAACAAATAATAATGGCGGATATTACACAACGACGTTAAAGGTCTTTCGTCAGAGAACGTCAAACACCAAGCAACGCTATCGCAGCATCGACATCCAGAAGTTGGCGCCATTTCCTCTGGCGTTGAATCCGTGGCCAGTCCGGGTTTTCAACTTTGATATCCAATGGTCTTCACGTATCAGTCTCAGATGTTTATTCCCATTGACCTTTTCTAAAACCGATACCCTTATGTTGTCAATGGAATGTCCCGGTTGATTAAAATGTCCATAGGCTGGCTTATCATCGTGAAGTCTAATGTCCCTCAGATGTTCCAGAATCCTTTCCGACAATTGTCTCTCTGTCTCACCAACGTACACAGCGGATCCACATATCAAACAGCTTAAACAATATATCACATTTCTGGTTTTACAATTACTATGTCTACATACTTTATATTCCGCATTCCGCGTCGTATTTTTAACTTCATCCAAACTCATAATTATGCAAGTGGCACACGAATCCGTACATAACTGTGGTGGCATCGACACAGATCTACTCGTTTTACGATGAACCAGAATATCTCCCAAATTACTGTCACTTCTGTATGATATTAAAGGCGGCTCGGCAAAAAGAACCCGCATCCGGTCTGATTCATATAGAATATCCATATGCTTCCTGGTTATCTGTCCTAAGCCCGGGAGAGTACTGTTATATGTCACAACAAGAGGCACCCTTCTATTTTTGGACACATTTGCTGTTTTCAGGCGTTTTAACAATTGCTTCCTGTCTAATCTATCTATACCTTTCTGAGCTGTTTCTCGATGAATCGCGCACTGTATCACCTCCGCCTCAGCTGCTTTTTCAACTCACGGCGATGTCGCAAATAATCTGCCTGTTTTTCACAAATTCTCCTTATGCGAATACCTAGACCATACACCACCGATCTCTTTATGTGAGCGGGGTGGCTAGAATCCCTGTCTAGATACAGCATCTTATCTGTCGGTTTTCTATACAAATCCGTATACAATTTCCCATTCGACAAATGCACCATTGTATCCAGAAATTCAATTTTATCATCTGCATATCGAAGTTCAACTTTAATCTTGGGATGTATTGAATTAGCGTGGGCAATGAAATTTTCCAGTTGTTCGATACCATGAGTCCACACACCGAATCCGTCATCTATATACCTTTTGTAGAATGTCGGCGCCTGATTATAATTTAAGAGTGATTCGTCCCATTTCCTCATAAATGTACATGCGTAATTTCTCCCAAGTCGCGATCCTATGGCAACTACATCGTTTTGCAGAAATGATTTGTCAGCAAGATTGAAGTTATTGTTCTCCAACACTAGGTCTATCATTTCCATCGCATACTTTGTTTCGATTAGTGGGTTATTTCTTGACTCAAGTGCTTCTTTGCACGCCTCCATACCCTCCTTGCGGGGAACCGACGGATATAATTCCACTGGATCGAGATTCCATATAAACTCGGTCGTTTTGGACGGATACCATTTAGGTATACTATGAGTATGAGATTCCTCTTCACACAAATTAGTACTTGAATCCAAATAAATTGATATTTCAGTTGTAATAGATTTGTGCACGTCTGAAAACAATTTGTTTGCCTCTCCGACTATAAGATCAATGTCCATGGGTAGTGCATTTAGGGAACATAGCATATAGTCTACAACTGATGCGTCTCGACATGTAAGAGATCCAATTTCCCGGTCAGTTCCCAGTCTTCCATTTAAAATTAACAGGTCGTTGTGCTGACAATAGCTCAGTAATTGATGGCCAAAATTATTTGCCGTTTTGTCCATACTATGCCTCTTTAAGGGTAGACCACAATTCTCTAACACCATTTCGGCAGTTAAGTTTTGGTTATCGTAAATACCATTATCATTTTCATCAATCAGAATATAGTCTATTTTTTCTGAAGTACGAGCATTAAAATCGCCAGTTAAAAAAATATTATCATATCCTTGTCTCATTTTCAAAATGTCGGTGTCAAGTTCACTAAAAGCTGAATTCGATGAATATCTTGTTCCTTCGGGTGGAACATAAACAGCTCCCAATATAATTTTGACACCGCACTGCTGTATTTCCACCCAGTGAACATATTGGCAATCTGTCTGCAATATATGTGTAGATGACGCTAATTCCACCAGATTTTACCCGGGAGAGTTTCGTGCGATTTTTCATATATAGGGCAAAACCTGGTAATACTAGATTATCGCAATCATCTGTCTTCGTTTCCGATAAACAAAGTATATCGTGATTCATGCACATAGTTTGGAATTCTGGGTAGGCTATTTTTTTTCTAATTCCACAAACATTTAAACTTAATATTTTGATGCCACGTTGCGAACATTATCGACATGAGTCGTTTTTTGCACAACCAAATCATTATCTCGATCAGTACTAGGCCTCGTACTAGAGTTATCTCCACTTCCAGGTTTGTCGGTATTTTGATCATTGTTAGCATTGTCCAAATTTTCATAATACAGTATTCGGTCGTATATATCATTATATTCTCGGTCTTCCTCGCTTTCCGGATATAATGTTCCATATGCTTCGTGTAATACCTCCGAAAAATATCCTATTGTCTGCCCGATGTTTTTAACAGGGCTATAATCACGATAATAGTTTTCATAATTAATATCATCATCCGCATTAATATCATCATCGTTGGTACAAAAATCATCATCATCATTATCGTCATCATCATCGTCATCATCATCATCATCATCATCACAATCATGTCCAAGGTACGTCCCAGCACCATCGGTTGAACTGCAAGTAGAATGTATACTTCGTGCATCATATAATGGACATTCAAAGGGTGACCACATTTTTGCTGACCAGAAACCGATTCCAGAATGCACCAATCTATGTCATGCAGCTGTAGTCCTTTTGATATGCTGAGCCGTCTTCTGGGCAATCCTGACACTTAGTTGTACAGTATGTGATTCTGCCATGCAATTTGAACAGGAACACCTGGAATTGGCAAATACTATAGAAATATTAAGATCTTGCATCAATAATCCCCAGGCAGAACTGGCCTATATAAAAGTATATTTCATGATTATAATCAGTCACTTGGACTTCCACAAGTATGTTTACACGAAATATAGCTATGAGTACATATAATCCCATTGTTTTCAGGGGGGGGGGGGGCAATGAGTAAGTAGGTCCTACTACAATTTCGTGAGAGAAACAGAAATTAACATAATGTTCAAACTGACCAGTGACATGTATATTGGACGCACATACCGGTACTTGACATAAGTTTACAATTGAAACAGAATCGTAAAAAAAAGCCGAGATTTTATCTCCAAAGAGATAATTTTTATATTTACATTTTCAGCAAAAACTATCTTTTCATTATGCAATACTGTTCTTTTCTGAGGAGATGGCTCCATATAAGCGCCTGGCGCTTGATGTCAAATCCTATTCTCTCTCAAGACTTATCATACTTTTAATACATATATATATTAACATCATTTTGTAAATTGTTGTATAAATCTGGGATACTAAATAAATAATGTTTACACCAACTCCCAATACCCACTGTGACCCAACAACCGTTGGATCAGGCATTTTGAAAATTTAATATTTATTTTTTTCAGGCAAATCTGAAATTTTTGTAACAGTTTAAATTGTTTAATATAACTTTAATTACTCTTCAAATATACTATAAGTTAAACAACTAGAGTAGACATATACCAGGTAGAACAAACTGTTATAAGACATAACACCATTGATGGCAATGATGAGATCTAGATCTAGATAAAATTATTATCTTTTCCATTGACAATTCATTTTTATTTAATTTTTTTAATCACATCAGATTTAAAAAATAAATAAAACTATAAACAAAAAATTCCAGTACTCGATTTCACTTGTTTTCAATTCCACTTAAATTAGAATACTATGATATTATTGATATGTATATGCACGTCCATGTGATTTCGAAAATTTCCTTTTCCAGTTTCACTCACCGTTGTTACCAGGTTAGTCCAATGCTGTGTTGTAGGAACAGAAGGCCAACACACCGATTTGCCATCACATTTCTTCGTTTAGTGGTTAAACGCCGGTATTATCTTCTTAAATGTCTGTATCGAGCATAACTGCTAAAATTAGCTTAATTTAATACACTTTCTGTAACGCTGTTCCCACTACCATCGCCATCGTTGGCTAATGCAACGCTTGAACTTTTACAAAACAAATCATCGGTACGCCATTGTTTCAATGTCGAAAGGTTGTCCCCAAGTGACGCTGAAATGGTCATTGTCACCCTGTTTCGTTCAGTTGGGTACCCAGCTTTTTAAAACTTTCAGTTGGGTACCCAGCTTTTATAAAATTTACATTTGGGTACCCAGCTTTATGAGTAGTCAATCTGCAGCACATATGTCAAATGCATACAATTCTTCTCCACTATTATTTTCAAGCATCATGACGAATAGACATCATAATTCATATATAAACACATTTAACGGGTTAATTTCGAAATCAACAGACGGCAATCACTAATTAAATCACGCTCTGTTTGAGATTTCATAAAGCTTGGTACCCAAATGTAAATTTTACAAAAGCTGGGTACCCAACTGAAAATTAAAAAAAGCTGGGTACCCAACTGAACGAAAGGGGGTGGCAGTGACCATTTCAGCCCAAGTGACGTCATCGCCCAAACGAGACTCAAAAATTTACGTTCCGGGGTATGTTTGTTGCCGGTCGATTTACGCGGCCCGGAATGACGGAACAGAATAATCGTTTACTATGGCCGATGGGGTCATTGTCACAAGGCTCCGGTCACATTCGTAGCCAGCTTTTTAAATCGATCACAAATGTAGCCAGCTTTTCACCGGCGATCACATTCGTAGCCAGCTTTTCTAATTGCATGCTTTATATGGCGCGAAACTTGACGTCATCGCGCTCGTGACTCAAATGTCGACGTCATTCTCCAAAACTGACTTCGTTGATTAACTTATATTGGAATATAATTCGAGCATTCTAACGACATTAATCAGAAACGTTAGATTATATCAAATTAAAATTCAAGTTGCTTTATTGCGCTTTTATTCCTGGTCCACGAACCAGAGCATTGTAATATATGAACTACTGATATACGGTCAAGTTTATATACAATGAAAAAGACCATTTGAAATGCAGGATAGCAATGTATTAACTGATTTCAACTTTCCGCACAGCTGCGACGCGAACTCTTTTGTTTTAATTTATAAGACCAAACTGAGAAAGAACGATTTGGGGTAATGATCTATCGTTTTTACCCACTTGAAATATACATTATATTTATACATTATATTTCAAATTTGACACATCTTTAATGAATGTATATTTGAAAAATCAACGAAGAGAATTCGTGGATTGTACATTTGATGTTTCAATTAAAACATCAGAATATTCCAATTGTATGCAGCATATTAAACCTATAGTGATTACTCGCTTTGATCACGTTTCGGTGATCACGATTAATTAAATATGTATACAAGGATTATTAAGTGATGGAAATGATCAATTATATATAGTGCGTTTGTTAGTTTTACCCTAAGTGGTAAAAACAAGTGCAACGCCAAGTAGCGTGGCATATGCCCCCGACGCTCAGTTTAAAGAGTAGGCAATGGATGGAATTGTTTGTCTATTTTCTAAATCCAAGAAGTGTGTATCTTTTCCCGTTAAACTGGGCTACCAATAGACCAAAGCACAACCATATCCGATTATCCATACCCAATGTACAAGCTGAAATGTTCATACAGAGACAAAATTAAGAGATTCTTAAATCAAACAAGGGCTGTAACTCTGGACAAAAAATGAATGTACGAAACCTGTAGCAAGTCTGTACCCCCACCCCCCCCCCCGAGCTGTGCTATTAACATATTAACATTCCTAAGCACAACTGAATCACAGAAGATCTTTGCCCAAGTTACAAGCTGAAATGTTCTTTCGAACATAAAATTCACAAATGTCCAAGTCAGACAAGGGCAGTAACTGCGGTAAAAAAAACTGTGGACGAAACCCGTAGTAGGCTATGTGGATATCCTTTCCCCCAAGCTGTACTATCAACATGCCAAATGACAAAGAATTCCAATAATAAAGACACCCACGTCATAATGTTTGTTATGGACGCGTTGTCGCGTTTTATACTACTTCCAGCAAAGGGCCATAACTCTGGAAAAAAGTAGGGACACTCCAAACAATACTCACTCAATGAAAATTATCATTGAAAAAATAATTCATTAAACGTTTGGTGAGATCTTTTGCTTTAGACTCAACAGACAATAGGTTATCTCTGTGACATTACTATAAGGCATTCAACACATACCTTTGTCAATTACCTTATCTTGGTACCTAACTATATCGCCTGCTGCATCTATTAGATTACGTATAGGTACAGTGAGTCAATATATAACGGTCTTGTCTTCATATTAACATTTAGAAACACACGCTCTACATTAAATGATATTACTATCAAAATTAGTACAATAACAACAAATTCTCGATAGGTTCAGTGCTAAAATTTGATCGCAACTGTATAGCCAACAAACAGCATATGGCTAGTACCTAATTAAAAAAGTATAAGCCTGAGTTCCATTCATAGTCATTTATGAGAAATTTCAATTCTATTCTCGCAATCAGCACACGCAAAATTCCACCATTTATCCAGAAAGCGAAATTACCCATCTGGGTTTCAGTGTTAATTTTGATCGGATCTGTATATAGCCATATATATAAAAGTCAATTTATATATATATATCATAGTTATGGAGGCACGGAATCACTATGAATGTTCATCGTTTCAAATGTGCTTGCTTTAGTGAGTATGAACAAATTATAATTTCTTATCGAAACGGCCAAGTATTGATCTGAATGGCACATTGAGATGTCCCTCAAATCAGATCAAGCAAGAAAATCGGTCCCGATTTTCGCTCAAGTCGGGACTCGAACCCGTGTCAACCTCGTCTAGTCCAGACTGCGATGATCTTATCCTTGACCCAACCACCTGGGATACGGAAGCATGCGCTATCTTTTTCGTTCTCTAAATTATTCTATGATCTTTGGGTTCCCATTGGATAATACGTGAACACTTTGGAATTTGCAACGATAATTCAAAATAATAGTTATTTATTTTGGAAAATATTGCTAATATCCAAAATGAAGGTGTGCTGACACCCTAAACTTCTGCAAAGTTTCAAGCTTTAGTCACAAATTGAAAAGTTGCCTTGGACAATGTCTTTAATCTACCCCACTATAAATCTGTTTATCCAACACATAAATTAGACGTCTTATATATCTGAGTTCGTTTGTTTGCCATCTTTTCTATAAAGGAAGAACGCTAACTGCCTTGGGACTGTGGATAACTTATTTACGTGTTTGGTTGCTTGTCAGCACTTGGCAGGCATCTATTGCTAGGATGATTATTGTCCCGAACACTTCATCCAACATTTATTGCGCTCAGTTGTCATAAACGTGTTGTCGACTCGTGTGGATACTTCGTCGTAACATGGACGCCTAACGTTTAACTTTTCCCCGGAGGATGGCATGGAATTCATTAGATTATCATGGATGTACAGCTGCGATCTCAGAGGATCTGGGATCATTTAGGACGAATACATAGCTTTTATGTTATCACTGGAGGCACGAAGGATGGATGATGGACTGTCAATGAAACTTTCTAGGCGGGAGTGGAATTTCGAGACTCTTATTGCAGCTCTCGATCGGTTTGAAATTATTCGAATATGCGCTCTCGTCAGGATAGAATCAAATTTGTATGCGTGTCAGGTTCCCATCTCCATCTAGGCCTGAACCACTTTATTCTGCAGCTATTTATTAACTACCCATTAAAATGAATAGTGCCGCCAAAAACGGTGGGCGACCAAGCCTTACAAGTATGGCGAAATGAATATATTGTAGTATTGTTCACGGCGTGTTTCTGGCAACTCAGCCACGAGCGGTAATAATCGAAATGTGCTGTTTGTGGTCATATACTTATCCAAGTTTTGCTTTATTTGTTATATGGTGAAACTTATGTTTGCATCGAGCACGTAGCCCTATAGTGATCACGGTTAACTGTTCTTTTAAATAGTACATAAAAAGGCGATATGACATGACTGGCTAATGTCCAGTTATATGTGGTAGATAGATCTCCAGGGTTATATGTTTACTGATTTTGGTTGTTTGTTTAACTATAGGGTTTAACGTCGCTTAGCCACAAAGCCATATCAAGATGAATCGTAAAAATATATGGATAATAAATAAAACAGTGGATGTTTTATATGCGATATTTGTTTCCGTATTTCGAAGCTATTTTGTCGAGTATTTTCCGGACACAAAGTTTTCTTAGTCCAAAAACAATTTACTATACAGGCTTGCTAGCTTGTGACCTATTTAATTATCGCCTAAAACAGTGATTGGTCTGTAGTATGTAGTATGTAATAATAAAGAACATCCTCTTGGTTATACGGAAAACAAATAAAAAGCGTAATTTCTCACAGCTGAAATCTCTTGATCATATACTGTCACTTCAATAAATCTTTCCGAGGCATATACAATATACATGTATATCACACGAAACCCCTATTATATCATTAAAACATCCATTACATATTTCCTTATCTCCCACTAGTTACATACCATTTGGCATCGCGCAAAGAAAATGACCGCGCGCATTTAAATTGATTCAGGCGGATTAATACTATTTCGAAAAGCCGCAAATGACACCAACACCAGACAATGCAAAAATTATTGATTTGTTCACTAAAGTTAAATTCTTGTCCAACATCGTTGCACTAACGAAAATAGACACAAAAACAAAGAGGCAAATTGGGGGTCTATATTTTCCGTCGCCAGCCCCAGAGCGCACAATACTGTCGTATACGGTTGTGAATCGTCTTAGCCAACACTGTATGCATTTTCAGCTCCTTGTAAGGATTTTGATTTGTTAAAAAGGAATAAAGCTCTGGTTTTTTCATGTGAAAAACTCGTTATGTTGGGATGTAAGATTTTATCAAACTCGTTTCATAAAATATTTTGATATCCCAACACAACTCGTTGTGATCCTCTCTATATATCCTTTCTATATATACAATGCGTATAAGTGTATTTATGTTCCAGGTTGATTTAATCCTTAGTCCTATTTGACAAATCATGCATCCCGTTGTACTATCGATAATATGGGACGAATGACAAAGCCGCCGAAAGAAGCATAGGATCTTCATAAGTTCACGCTGTAGTTCGTAAATATGAACGCATCGTCAAAATGTATCTCCTTTCATTGTGTATGTATGATCGATGTGGTTGGAATTGTCCCTGAGCACTCTCTTATCAGTTTGAGTCAATGTAATAAGCGGAAAAATTAGTTCTGTTGGCGTTTATAAGAAGCAGAGTCATTACCGGTTAAAACTCTGTTATAGGAAGCTGATGGAACGCTATTTTCACGAATTCGACTCTCTATGTGTCATTTTAAACGTAAATAGTTTGCAAACATGAAGTATTTTCCTGATCTGGGATAGTTTATTGCCAAAAATTGAAGTTGAGATGTATTTATTTTCTGAGAAAGTTCGCTCGATCGTTGCCAATTGCGGTCAATTTATTTTCGGCCCATTTGGAAATCTCGTCCAACTCAAATCCTGTTTGGTCCAGGGGGGGGGGGGGGGTGGGGGTCAGGAAAAACATTACGGATACAAGGTGGAAATTTTGTGTTTTTCAGTTTTGGGGACCCACCACCCCGGGAGCGTAAGTTTTTTCCACCCATGTCTGGGACACCCACCCGGGACCGTAAGTTTTTTCCACCCAGGTCTGGGACACCCACCCCCTAAATTGATGAAAATCATGTAAATTGTACTAAATAATGTGTTGTTGGCAGGGTAAGGGTATCGCATTGTGTCTGCACCAGAACTGAGAGAACGCTGATCAAGTACACCCACAAAAAATAAACAAACAAAGCACATGGCTGAAAAATATGCCAACAAAACCTTTAAAAACACAAATATTTATGGCTATACAGTAAAGGTAAAATACCCACTTTAACAGGATAGTTGTGTCCCTTATTAGCAATAGGTTAAAATGTGTGCATGTGTAAAGTAAAAACACCATCAATTTGATTAAATAAACACAGTTCCAATCCTCTCCCAGTACGTGGCGGATCCAGGAAATTTGAAAAGGGGGGAGCTATGTATTATTATATATATGATGCATAGCATCATCCGAGGCGCGAAGCAGCGAGTGGGAAAGAGCAGGATATGGGGGTCTAACCCCCTTCTCGTAAGTGGGGGTCCGGGGAATTTTTTCGTATACTACATTCAAAATGACGTGTTTTCCTGTGTTCTGGACCCAGTAATATATTGCTTTATATTAGGCCTATATATGGAACGGGTAACAATAACCTTCAGTACAATTACGGTATACTATGGAAGGTTAGTGATGAAAGATCAAAGCTTCTTTGAACAGTGAACTTATCTTCTGAAAGTCTGTGCAAATGTGAATTATCTGGGCGACATGGTGATTTTGGCGCGCCGGACATGCCCACGGAATAAGCCCCCGGAATCACCGGTGCCTAGGCTTTGGGCTGGTGCATGGGAGAATATTTTATAATTCAGAATGAATACTCGCAATCATGGCTTCTAGTCAGTACTAGTATAGAGGTGTTTCGGCTGGTAATACAATGCATCTATCCAACCTCTTAATCCCTCCATTAACCATGCTAATTTTTTCAGTTTTACTTCTAATAGCCATCAGCTTCATGATACACCAGCAAAATAAGTCATCAATACAAGCCAAACGGGTGGTCAGATCACACTCCAATCACGTACTCGTTTTATTAGTATAAACACAGTTTTCACCAAAAAATATCTGACACGGAACTGATTAACTAGTATTCCAATCCCCTATTCATCTACATTCTGGTTGCATCCATAATGTTAATTAAAATATTGTATGTAAATTATTATCTGTTGTGTAAATGTTTGGGTTATGAATAAATATATGTTCAGTCAATCAGCTGACTAATGACGATAAGGACACATCCAATTTTAAATGCCATGCATATATACCATTGAAAACGAACCAGCAATGTATTTCTATAATATAATTCGAAAATATACTATATGTATACGGTACATGTATACCATATATAGTAGTATGGCGTATGTGCCTTTAGATAATCTCTTTACGATGATAATAAAGTGAGTAGATGGGCGCGAAGCGCCCGGGATGGTCGAAAAGATCGAGTGATCTTCTCCTTCACCCCACATCTTTACGATGATACTGCCGCCAGTGCGTTTTATAGTCCGGGCGTTGATCGGACTACATTGTATAACCTATCGAGTGCACTGTAGACGACTCATGTTTATCATTCATTCGTTCTTTACATATAGATGAAAATGTCTAAATTTTGACTCCACTTTCAGAATTGCTATATTTCTTTTTGATATATCACCTCGCAAAAAAATCCTTGCTCTGGCGAAAATAGGGGGGGGGGGCGCCCCCCTTGGATCCATTTGTCCCCATGTGGGAAATCACTGATGAGCAATGAGGAGCTCCCCTTAAAATCATTCTAGGCGAGTGGCGGGTAGCTCTCATAAAAAAGGCCGAAGGCCTGAGGGGGAAGTATGGGAGGGGGTCAGGAGGTCTCCCCCGGAAAATTTTGAATATTAGATGCTCTGAGATTGAATCTGGAGCCTTTTAACAATGATCCAATCAGTGAACAACACGTTATTATGTGACTTAAGTCACTGTAGTCATTTATCGACATCGACCATGTACTTCGACCACGTGGTCACTTTACTTTATTTATCGTTTATTCAATATCTTGACTGATATCATTAATATAAACAAATGAGGCCAACGGGTTTTCGGCTTTTTGACAGTAAATCATTCTAATTAATGGGTCATACATTTTGAATGAATTCCTCGATCTATTTTAGTAAATAGCGCATATAATAAAAAGAAAACATTCGTGTTTTTAGTGAATATCGGAATTACCGATCACAGTGAGATACTGGAATCATCACTCGTGATCATGGCCTAAAGGCCACTCGTGATGATTCCAGTATCTCACTCTGACCACTCATGATATACTTCCGGTATTCACTCAAAAAACGCAGGTAACCTTAGCGTCTAAGGTAACCTCTGTATAATAAGTTTAAAAAGCCATGATAAACTATGAGAAAAGATGAGAATGAATTTTTTTTCATTGCAATTTTTTTCCTGGACCAAAACCGGACCCACCCCATGGTTTCAACTGTTAAAGGGAGAAATTATGGACAAAAATTAAAATATAGAGCCCCCCTCACTTGTATAGGGCTATATCATGCACTACTATATGCATCTGATTGTTTCAATTCATTTTGAAGCTGTAATTTGTCTTAGAAATGATTTTGGAAAAAAATTGCATGACATCAGAAAAAATCTGCATTCCGGGCTCGGAGACACCCACCCACCCGGTCCTTGTATCCTGTAATTTTTTTCCGACCCCCCCCCCCTGTTTGGTCAATTTATTTTCTGCGATGGTTTTACCTCTTCGCTGCTATGACGTCCGTAACTATTACGGATGCAAAAGTGCACGTCGTGTGCTATATGGTCCGTAGTACCTATACGGACCTACTTCAGCCTACTAGCAGTAGGCCATTATTCATAACTGGAACTCAGAGATTGTTGCATCGGAATAACTGTATTTCAAATTTTCAAACAGTATGTGAGGTTCCACGATTTTGAACTATAATAGGCTTTCAACTGAGTCAGTGTTATGGTTCTTGTGATATTCCCGTTATATTTTTCCACTGGAAAATGGCAATAACGTCAACAGCCCAGCACACAATACACAATACAACGTCATTTAGCAGCGAAGAGATAAATTAATAGTTTGTTGTTCTTCGTTGTAATTATAAGCCAACAACGTGTTTTTATCGATTGGTCTATAAGGGTTTAGATGTATTAGTAGACAAACAACATACTTAGTATAATTCCGCTTCGACAATGTGCGAAACGGAATAAATTCGGGTTTATTGTCCCTATTGTTGACTTCGATGACGAAATAATATGCGGAATACAAGTACAAGTAGATGAAACACAATATATCGATACTATATATTTTGAGACTTCGTATATGTGTGTGTGTACTTCATAGAATCGAAAACGGCTGGCTCGATTGAGTTCAAACTTCCCATATAAGGGTAAAAAGCCACGAACACCGTAGTTGTCGCGTTTTGGAGAAGATTTAAGCACCATTTCTCCACTCCCAAAATCACCGCAAAGGCACGGCGGGGGTTAATCGCGTTGATAGTTAAAGAGCGTTCCTATCGCATTGTAGTTGATAAAGAGCGTATATGCCTAATGTCATTCTTACGTCTGGGTATCGGCGTGTGCGTGTAAGCCTGTAATGGCTGTATGCAGACATGAGCGTGTTGTGTGACGACATTCCCTAGCAGGGACAAATATCTATTAGCCAACATCAAGGCGAGTTTTGCGACGTATTAACTCAAATGCTTTCGATCAAACAATATTATCTGTCGCACTCATATTTCGTCATCTGTACGAATCCACTGCAATCGACCAATTTTAGAACGCAGCACAGTCGCGTTGCCGTTGGTTATGGGGTACACGACGGGATTAATTTAAATATGTCATGTTGGTAACAATATCTAGCCGAGAATTCCTCAGACATACAGACGAATGCGACCAGCAAATTTCAAAATTGGTCACTTGACCTCCCCATGAATATCTTCTGGGAAATGCCAGGGAACGTTATCGGGCCATTGTGTGTGTCGCGGTCGCGCAATTTTAACACTTTCGAGGTAAATACACGTGGTTGTGAATTACGTCACGCCACGTGGGTCCAGGCGGAAGTTAACCTGACCCTTCCAATGCCGCGTACGTTAGTGATACCGGAGTTATAGCGTGTGCGTTATGTCTTTTGACTGACCGCAGTGCCCGATCCGCCGAATGTGAACATGTTATCAACTGTTACGGCAGTCCGTGGCCCACGGCAGTCAATTGCCGTGTCGAATATTGAAGCCTACTGATCAATTCAAGGTCAAATCGGGTAAAACTCGCTGATTTCGACGAAATTGTACACCTAGGTGCAGCATACGTGTCTCGGAAGCTGTTGCAATTGCTTTTTCGAACAAAGCCATGAGACGAAAAATTAAAAAGGCACAATTATTAACTCATTGAAAAACAAAAAAAATTAATTAAAAAATTTAATTAAAAAATTTAATTAAAACTTAAAAATTGTCATGTTTCTGACGATTGCCGCCAGTGGCGGGCTAACCTGCTAGTCTATTATATATTTTGGAAGATCTGTCTGTGTATCTGTGTATCTGTGGTCTGTGTGTGTGTTCGCGATGAACTCGAAAACGGCCGGCCCGATTTCGATGAAACTTCGTGTTTGAGGTAACTATCGGTCGGGAAGTGGCATAGGCATATTCATATTCAGATCCGAGGTCAACTTTTCACGTGCCGAGGTCAAATATGTTTTTACGCCGTTTTGCGCTAATATATTTCAGTTCGGTGCTCACAAATCGATTCGATATAGCGCGAATAATAAATTGCCAGTCATATAATTTGCACGGTTAGAATCTATGGAGCTTCATATTTCCAATGATGTATCATACGCCTGTGTACGTTTAAAGTTTCTACCTTAATTATCGGGAAGAACGCAGGACCATGCTTCGCTCATCGAAAAACATTCCGTAAATATATTACGCCGTCAACAGATCGTGACGTGATCGCGTTTAACTCTTAACCGGCCGATGTCGCGTTAACCCATCGCCGGTCGAGGTATCCGCAAATGACATTGGGCAATATATATATCTTGGAAACGGGTGGAGCTATCGACTTGAAATTTGGTATGTGAATGTATCTTGCCCCGGATACGAATTTTATCGGGTCGCGGAGCCCGTGCGACGCCAGCTTCGCGCATGCGCAGACCAGATCTCGGAAACGGGTGGAGCTATCGACTTGAAATTTGGTTTTTGAATAGCCCGGACGAAGTCTGGTCACCTTCTAGTATATATATATATATATATATATATATATATAGCTAACACACACACAGACCACAGATACACAGATACACAGACAGATCTTCCAAAATATATAATAGATATATATATATATATATCTATATCTATATTTGCGACTGTCTGTCTGTCTGTCTGTGTTCTATAGAAATTCACAGGGGACCATCTAGATGATGCCAAAGGGGTCTACTAGGAGTAGCTTTTTACGAGCAAGATAATTGTCGGGGTTAGAATTTTCTAAAGTGACGCCGTTGTTGTCAGGGGCAGAAAAGTGGAGGGGCAGAAAAAGAATTTGTCGCCGATTGCCACCAAACTTATATATAATCATCCCCATAATATGAGGAATCTAATGGCGTGGTTTAAATATGGCAACGTCGCGCCGTTCGCGTCAGGGGTGCCCGGAAGGGGGGGGGGGGCAGATTTTTTTCTGTCGCCGATTACACGAAACTTTCATATAATCATCCCCATGATATGAAGAATCCAACGGTGTGGTTTAAATATGTCAAAAGTGGCGTCGTTTGAGTCAGGGATGAACGGAAGGGGAGAGGGGCACCAAAATTGATAAAACTAATTTTAGCGCCGATTTCCACCAAATTGATATATATTCTTCTTCATGATACACAAGGAATCTAATTGTGCGATTTAACAACGCCAAATTGTTGTTTTTGGATGACAGATTGTGAGGGGGTGGGCACTAAATTTGATAATAAGTCGCCGATTGCCACCACACTTATACAAAATCATCCCCATGAGGAGTCTAATGGTGTGGCTTTTATCTGTCAAATGTGGCCTCATTCGAGTCAGGGTTGCATTGAAAGGGACAGGGGCACCAAAATTGATGCACAATTTTTTAGCGCCAATTTCCACCATTATCCATGATACGAGGAATCTAATCGTGATATAAAGACGCCATATTGGTGCTGTTTGTGTGAGAGATGGAGAGGGGAGGGATTGGCACCAAATTTGATAAAAAAATTGTTTAGTCGCCGATTATCACCAAACTTATAAACAATCATCTCCATGATATCAGGAGTGTAATCGTGTGGTTTAAGGATGTCACAAGTGGGGCCATTCGAGTCAGTGGTGTATAGAGATGAGAGGGACACAAAAAATTATATCTATATGTTTAGTACCGATTTCCACCAGATTGATACATATTCTTCTCCGTGATACGAGGTATCTTATCGTGTGGTTTAGATACACCAAATTGGTGCCGTATGGGTGAGAGATATGGGAACCTTAAATTTGATACGAATTTGTATACTCGCCAATTTTCACCAATTTCATATATATGCATCTCTAATCTCTAATGAGTCTTAGTGTGCGCAGCTTGAGTCCGAAATAGGGACGGGAGGGTCACCAAAACTGAAACAAAATATTTTTAGTACCAATTACCATCAAATTCAGACACGTTCTTCTCAAATGATACAAGAAATAAAATCGTGCTGTCTGTCTGTCTTTTTGTCTGTCTGTGTGCGTTCTATATATAACTTCACGCGGTACAATCGAGATGGCACCAAGGCGTTCTAAGAGGGGTAACTTTTTACAAGGAAGATAATGGTGCGGGTTAAAATTTTCTAAAATGACGCTGTTGGTGGGAGGGGAAATTTAAAAAATATGGTGAAATAGTTTTGTCGCTGATTTCCACCAAACGAATACATAATCACCTTCGCAATATGGCGTTGTTCGAGTCAGCGTTGCATCAACAATTGATTTAATAAACCAAATTCCACCAAATTCATACACGTTTTTCTCTAATGATATACCATGAATTAAATCACATTTGGTGTCGTTTGCATCACGGATGGCGATCGGATATGCACTATCATTGATAAGATTGCTATTCGCCGATATCCACATATAAGTTATATACAGTCACCAGGCCATCTCCATATCATTTTAAGTAGTTGGGCGTTCACATTTCACAATCCCGACATATGGTGACCCACATAAGTCACTTGAACAATTATATCTTCTTAACTGTCATATTTATATGGGAATGGTAATCAAGGCATTCACACAATGAGCTAGCAAAAAGAGATAACTAGAAGAAGCATTAAACGTATATTTATCATTCTATTGAAGAGATACATATATTCGTGCAAACTGAGAGACCTCGAACCGTCAGAGGATTGCATATATATAATAACAAAATTTAGTCTGTTCCATTCAATACAGTTTCCACAAAAAGTTACAATTTGTCAAGAGATATGGAAGGCCTGTTCAAAAATAGTGGTCACAGTGTGCAGTCAAATATAGTTTCTTCTGATATACAATAAAATTCAGTTAGTAGCACAAGACTTTTCAGGATTCTACCAATACTGAGATCTGACAAGGGTTTTAGAACAGACTCATCGACTGACATAACCAACTCAAAATTTCGCTCTGTGTCTGGCACATGTAGCTGATATATCTGCGCAGCAACATTTCGTTTAAACTAAGAATATTTAGCCAATATATAGCACCATGAACAGAGGAGCACCTGGAAATTTCTTTGAAACATCTGTATCTTCATGGAGATATGATAGCCAGGTGTCCTCGATATCTTAGTCCAACCCACTAGATTGATTGATACATCTCAATATGTAAAACCCAATTATCATCTTTTATCGAACTAATGTGTTTATGATGTTCATGTATCATAGTATAACGTCTAATGTATACGCAGTTGTAAATAAATAAATACTTCATTATTGGTAGAACGGATTAATCGCGATAAACAGAATGACAATTGACAAGGTGAGCCACTACTTATATTCCATGACTGTAATAATCATGTTTTGTGATCCTATTTGAATATACAATTTATGAGAAAACGTATAACACTTTAAGCAAGAGCATTCTCTATTCCCAACAAATATCCACAGCATACATTAACCTGGGCAACGCCGGGTAACCCTGCTAGTATATATATACTAGCAGGTGACCCGACTTCGTCCGGGCTTTGACCTTGAATTGACCATTTTGAAGGTCAAGGTCAGGTCGGGGTCACGATTTGACCCGCCCAAAACACTCCCCGGAGAAAATTACCCGTAGGTATCAAATATCGTCGAAATCCGTGCAGCAGTTTTCCCGACCATAGCTAACAGACAATCAAACAGACAGAAGTCCCAAAATATATATTAGATCATTTGTGGGTACCCATTTCAAGGTGAAGGTCACCTCGGGTGGGAAAACTGACCCGATGAAAATCTCCCCCTTTCCTAGGAACCCCTAAGTACGAATCACACAACACGATCATGTCTGGACACAGACACAACACGCTCATGTCTGGACACATACACGCTCTTTATCAACGACACTGCGGATACGAACGCTCTTTAACTATCACACGATTAACCCATGAATTCCCATTTCGGTGGCGGGGGAATGGAGAAGGAGTGCTCTGACGTTCTCCAAAACGGCGGTAAACACTGCCCGTGGTTTTTTAACCTTAGATTGGAAGTTTGAACTCTATCGGTCCAGCCGTTTTCCCGGCCATGCTCGTTGACAATTTCGGCCAATTTATTTTCGGCCCATCAACCAAATTTTGAGATCGTCCAACGGAAAATCATGTTTTGGAAATTAATTTTCTGAGATGGATTAATAGTAGATAGCTGAAAATAAAGTGTTATAGTTGTAATTATAAGCCATCAACGTCGTTTTTCGGTTGATCTATGATCGCGGAATTATACAGTATGTTATTCGTCTACTGATCGGTCTATACGCTCATAGATCAACCGAAAAACGACGTTGATGACATATATATTCACACTCATAAGTGCATTCCTATTGCGGAACATGAATACAGGACGTTGGTTGGTCGAATTTACGTCACATGACGTCGCGCGGTGACCCCAACTTGCATCCATTTTTGTGTAGACGCAACTTGCTCCGAACCACGATAATAACGTTGGAAATGGACGCTTATAACTCTTTTAATCTGCCAGTTGACTCGGTTGAGTGTAAATATAAGTAATTAATGTTGGTTTTGTTGCGTTCCATAGAGTATGGTCTGTATGGATGCAAGTTGGTCTGACATTTCCATGTGTGGAACGCTTTCGCGTTCCATACAAAATGTCAGACCAACTTGCATCCATACTCTATGGAACGCAAGCAAATCAGCATCCATTTCTTAAATATACTAGTAGGTGACCAGACTTCGTCCGGGCTTTGACCTTGAATTGACCATTTTGAAGGTCAAGGTAAGGTCGGGGTAACGATTTGACCAGTCCAAAACACTCCCCGTAATTCTGCCTGTTTTATCAAGAGAAATGATGGTAGGGCCTACCCGTCCCGTGATGGTACCCGTCCCCAAAAGAGGTACGTTTGTGTGTGTACCCGTTTCAAGGTGAAGATCACCTCGGGCGGAAAAACTTACCCGATGAAAATCTCCCCCCCCATTCCTTTGAAACCCTAAGTACGAAGACAGAAATAAGAATCACACAACACGCTCATGTCTGGATACAGACACACTCACGTCTAGCCCCAGACATAAGAATCACACTACACGCATACGCTCTTTATCAACGACACTGCGGATACGAACGCTCTTTAACTATCCACGCGATTAACCCCATAGTGCCAATGACGGTCATTTTGGTGACTGAGAATGGAGAAGGGGTGCTCTGACGTTCTCAGAAGCGGTGCGATGACACTTCATCTGGCATTTTACCCTTAGATAGGAAGTTTGGGCTCAATCCGTCCGGCAGTTTTCCCGGCCATAGCTAACAGACAAACAAACAGAAGTCCCAAAATATATATTAGATATATATTATTATATACATTGTATATATATATAGGAAGTTCTCATCAATATGATAACACCAAGTTAAAGACCCATCAACTCTTTAATGTCGTACTAGCTTTCGGCTATAGAGCCTTCGTCGGGTACATGAATGAACAATCATTTGAAAATACACTTTGATATACAGACAAACTTGTTTATCGCGTAACTATGACGTTAACGAACGTTACCTGATAAAATTTGGCACCAAATGAAAAGTGGCGGGAAAACTAACAGGTGAAAGACGCGTCAAACATAGAAGCTACATGTGTAGCGTTGTGAAGAAAAGTCAATGCTTGAGTATATGTGAACTCATGTAGCTTAGAAGCAGTCCATACAATGTATGAGGATATTTTAGATAATGAGAGTTGGACCAAGGAGAAATTGTAAATTATGACCAACTCGCCATGAAAACACGGTCCTTATTAATGCCACAATAAAAACTTCCAAACAGTTCTATATGTTGTAATTCGGCCACACGTCTCTCTTTCATGTCCGAAAGTCCACCTCTTAATACTTTGATGCGGATGTCATCGGGTGTGTGGTGTGGTGTGGTTGACAGAAATGTTCTGCCATGGGTAGGTTCAAGTTCCTGTTGTTAATGTTCTGCCTATGTCCCGTCACTCGTTTGCAGAGAGGTTGCCCTGTTTCACCAATGTAATGCATTTCTGGACAATTTGCGCACGTAATAATATACACAACACCACTTGAGACACATGAGAACTGGCCCACATCCTGGAACACGCGCCCATTGTTAATGTTCAAGTAAGGGGTCCTACTAAAAGCCGACCGCACCCGACCGCACCCGATCGACCCGACCGGACCGCCCCCAGGGGCCCGAGCGAGATGGGGTTTGCACTATCGTGTAGACCTGAATGTACCACAGTTCCAATCCCCAAGTCGATAGCTCGAACGGACACGGCACTGTTAACCCCTAACTTGCGGTCGTTTCTGCCAGGTACGGGAAATCCAAAAAGGCGCCGACCGCACCTCCCCTGGCTGCCTGACCACGAAACTGCACATTATATCATGAAGTGAATATACCCATGCATATGCATTCATGTGCGATCGGACTAGTCGCTAGCTGCAGCGGAAGTGAATAAATTAACCCATACGCTGCTGCCGAATTGGCGTATATATGGGTTAATTTATTCACTTCCGCTGCAGCTAGCGACTTGTCCGATCGCCCATGGATGCATATGGGTATTCACTTCATGATATAATGTCCATTTCCGTCGTCAGGCAGCCAGGGGAGGTGCGGTCGGTGCTTTTTTGGATTTCCCGTACCTGGCAGAAACGGCCGTACGTTAGGGGTTAACAGTGCCGTGTCCGCTCGAGCTATCGACTTGGGGATTGCAACTTTGGTACATTCAGATCCATTATACACGATAGTGCAAACCCCATCTCGCTCGGACCCCTGGAGCGGTCCGGTCGGCGGGTGTTAATTTTTGTGTTAGTTTTTGCGTACATTCATAGCGAATTCGGAAGCAGCGTATGGGTTAATATATTCATTTTCGCTGCAGCTAGCGACTTGTCCGATTGCCCATGTATGCATATGGGTATTCACTTCATGATATAATGTGTATTTCCGTGGTCAGGCAGCCAGGGGAGACGCCTTTTTGGATTTTCCGTACCTGGCGGAAACGACCGCAAGTTAGGGGTTAACAGTGCCGTGTCCGTTCGAGCTATCGACTTGGGGATTGGAACTTTGGTATATTCAGGTCCATTCTACACGATAGTGCAAACCCCATCTCGCTCGAACCCCTGGGGCGGTCCGGTCGGGTCAGGTCGGGTGCGGTCGGCTTTTAGTAGGACTGCAAGTAAGCTACCATCTTCTGGTGGACAGTCACCCAATGGTACACTTCCATGTAACAGGCCGAGATGTGGGATGTGTGTGTTAATTAACAAGGCCGATGTTCTTATGCGCAATGGGCGCGTGTTCCAGGATGTGGGCCAGTTCTCATGTGTCTCAAGTGGTGTTGCGTATATTATTACGTGCGCAAATTGTCCAGAAATGCATTACTTTGGTGAAACAGGGCAACCTCTCTGCAAACGAGTGACGGGACATAGGCAGAACATTAACAACAGGAACTTGAACCTACCCATGGCAGAACATTTATGTCAACCACACCACACACCCGATGACATCCGCATCAAAGTATTAAGAGGTGGACTTTCGGACATGAAAGAGAGACGTGTGGCCGAATTACAACATATAGAACTGTTTGGAAGTTTTTATCGTGGCATTAATAAGGACCCTGCATGGTTTCATGGCGAGTTGGTCATAATTTACAAGTTCTCCTTGGTCCAACTCTCATTATCTAAAATTATGGCCCTGCGAATCGGAAATTCGGCAACCGAATCGAATCTCGAATCGAATCGGGTGTCCGATGTCGACATCGACATCGAATCCGAATCGAATCGGGCCAAGCACTGGACGGCGAAAAATCATAGCTGACTATCTAGTTATTGTTCACTTGTTTGTCATAAAAGCTGAAACATTTTCGAATAGGAAACAAAGACCCAAGACAGAGTTCACAGTCAAACGTTTGGCGACTGACATCGTTCTCAATGTTATGTTAAACGAAAATCGAAAATCGAAACAACTAAATATCACCTACGTGACGTGTACATCACATAAGCAGTAACCACAGACCTTGGCACCGACTATAAAATGAATAATTACTACTGAAGATACACTATTCGACTACTCTACACACATATAATAGATCATAATAGTGTGTATTAATTTGATAGTCGACATTGACTATGAATTTATTCCAAGGATTTCAGGACTGATGTGATATGCTGTATCATAAACAATGGCAGGCATATCGATGAGCATGGCCCGCCAATGCGCCATACAAGTACCCGGATGTGTACTTTTAATAATGCATTCCGTTCGACGGAGGTAACTCTATGTAGTAATCATGTGCGTTTTATCCCTGAATTTAATAAAATATGACATTACCTGGCTTGCTTGTCGGCCGGAATGTATTTATGTGAGGTACATTCATAACATGTTATTATAGGTGGATCATTGGATATTAACAGTGTGGGGTGATTAAAATGTATTAATATGCAACTAGTATAGTTATGACACAAAGCACACCTAATTGGCAAGTTAACACAAACTATATCAAATTATATACGATATATAGACCGTTGAGGTCTTGACGTTTGACCTGTAGGCCTATATAGTGATTATAATCACTTATATATTACACTATTGTACCCCAACATTTTCCAGAAAAAAAACACAAGTGTTAAGACTGATATCCGCAATAGGGCGACGGACTACGATTGGACGTATATACATACGTATAACTAGTTTAGATAAAACTCTAAATTACATCATATATACGCAGCCCCAATGCACATACAGTTGCGTCCCTTTGCTATGCTTCACGCTTCGGAACGCATAGGAGTGATTGGTTCGCTGGCAGAACTTGATGCAGCGCCGGCGAGACCTCCATGCGTGAACACACGGTGCATTGCGGCAATTGCCGCATCAATTGAGCTCTATGAATAAACAATTTAGTTGAATGGGCCGATTCGAAATTATACGAATCGGAGAACCGATTCGGTATCGATCCCGAATCTGATCGCCGATGTCGACACCGAATCGAATCTTCGAAGTTCACATATACTCAAGCATTGACTTTTCTTCACAACGCTACACATGTAGCTTCTATGTTTCACGCGTCTTTCACCTGTTTGTTTTCCCGCCACTTTTCAATTGGCGCCAAATGTTGTCAGGTAACGTTCGTTAACGTCATAGTTACGCGATAAACAAGTTTGTCTGTATATCAATGTGTATTTTCAAATGATTGTTCATTCATGTACCCGACGAAGGCTGTATAGCCGAAAGCTAGTACGACACGACATTAAACATTTGATGGGTCTTTAACTTGGTGTTATCATATTGATGAGAACTTCCTATTTTAACGGCATTATCCAGAAATCTGA
The DNA here is from genome assembly GCA_032622095.1 of Siphonodentalium dalli. Classification (NCBI taxonomy): domain Eukaryota; kingdom Metazoa; phylum Mollusca; class Scaphopoda; order Gadilida; family Siphonodentaliidae; genus Siphonodentalium; species Siphonodentalium dalli. The sequence goes on from CP136063.1 coordinate 142,581,332, forward strand.
TTCCAGAAATAGCATATTTAAGAAACTATAGCACGCATAAAGATGTTTCTGATAATTAAATGGATCTGGCCGCGCATCTGGTCGCAACACGTGTACCCTCTACTGGACGTTCGGGTGCAGCGATTGATCATATGTTGTTTCACAAATAAATCTACAGGTTGTAAATGGTATACGGGTGATTATTTACTCTAATTCAGACTTCTCTAACAGACCTGTCAAAATGCGTATTGATCTTGGATCTCTTTACACTCGCCGGATGTTTGTTCACAATAGTCCCACCTGGAAGAAATTTAGAAAGTGAGATTCATCTGTGCTAACTTATCAAAACTGATTACAGATACTTCGCCAGATATACTAGTTGTGCACCTGACCCAGACAACACGCCTCTGTATTCTTATTATACGAATATTGTCAAAGCAATCGATTATGCGTCTAAGAGATTTGTTTCAACAAAGCTTCGAAATCACACGTTAACTTAAACCTTTCTGGAACGAGCACCTAAAATCTCTCCGTAATGCACTGCAGAATCTAGATACTATTGAAGGTATTGCTTCTAGAATACACGTGTGTGCTATCGGTATCTGCTCCTCTATCCCGTATCAGTACAGAAACTTGAGAAACTTAGAGTGGTCCTCAAATCATGAACATGGGCAAAGCTCCATGGCCTGATATGATTTGTTATAAGCTTTTTTTGTACGGAGGAGAATCATTGCATGCATACATATCTTATGTTCTGTGAAAAATTATAGAACTACAATATATACCTCAGGTTGCAAAAAAAATCGGTCTGATGGTGTCTATATCAATCAGGGTCAAGATAAGTTTGATGGCTACTGACCAATAACCGTTCTTGCACTCGTGTATAAGACCTTAGAAAAAGTCATTTTATGTCGTATAGAAGGTACATGTACATGTAGCACGCCAAATCGAGACCGCGGCGTCAAAATATGATTTCCGGCTTATCTCCAAAAAATGCTCCTCTCCCACACAGTCAGGCTGATGATATGACGTTGATGTCGCTCTCGATATATGGTTTACAACGACTATTATATATATACTAATCACTAATCTCTAATTGTTTGTTGGATAACATCATACATGAACATAATATACAGATAACAGATCAGTATAATAATATGCACAGATTATCAATACTATCCGGGCGGTGTCATGGCCACATGGGTCGTCTTCTTTGCACCACCCAGGCCAATCACCGTTGGACTGTCAGATCTAGTCAAATTTGTAATATAGTTTCGGTCTCCCCAGAGTATCGTTGATATTTAAGTTAATGTTAAGATTTGGATTGGTATCTAATATTGTGCAGAGAAGGATTGATTGGGCCATGATGATCATTAGTTGTGTTTTGTTAATGCCATGATTTGTAAGGTACATTCCGGAGAGTAAGAGATGTTACATTTGGTATTCAAACGGTACATATAGTTCGGAAGTTATTATCAAGCTTATTATACGTGGGAATTCCACGTCGGATATATAGCTTTTCCATAAAATGGTGTAATAATGAAGTGTTAACTTTACAGTGAAATTAATTCGAGGTGTTTTGTGCCCTATGTCAAGGGCTCTTCTAGCGCCAATATGAAAGTCATTTTGGAGAAAATCAGACAGAGGTTAGTAATACTGTTTCCATTCATATATATGCTCGTTTTTACAACCAGAAATGGAGATTCACATAGAAAACCAGAGTTATTGTGTTTAACGAAAGCGTACCAGCATACTTTATTTTGACCAACGCCGGGCTCTTGTCTGGTGATTTAACCATATTATAATAGTATAATAAGATATAAAGCCTGGGGGATTGGTGGACAAGTTCTCGAAACCAGGGAAATGGCTCCAAAAAATCCCGATTGGCTAAAAAAAGTGGCACCTAGCTTTTTGGCATTTGGCAATTGGTACCCATCGGACATATAATAAAGCTTGCAGTCAATCGGTCGGATACAAAACACACATCGATATCCGATCGCGACATAGCTAATTGGGTCCTAATTGAAAGCGTATAATAGATTCGCGGCTTATGTCAGATCGCCTTATTTTATCGCGGGGGTGAAAGTGTTTCGAATTTCTACTCGATAATAACACTAAGTACGGCTATTGACTATTGACTTAAATTTTCTAATGAAAATTGCCATTGAAGGACCTTTAATGTCTGAATTTGACTTTGGCAAGGCATTTCATAAATGGTCAGAAATGAAATCACGAAGAATTTTCAACAATTGATTTTACCCGATTTGACATTAAATTGATCATTTTGAAGGTCAAGGTCAGGTCGGGGTCACGATTTGACCGATCCAAAACACTCAGTGGACAAAAGTAACCCTATGTATAAAATTTCGTCGAAATCCCAACAAAATTGGCGATTTGACCTTGAATTGACCCGATTTCAAGGTCAAGGGTCATGTCACACGGGCAAATGAATATGCTTATGAGACTCCCCATAGGAAAGTACCCCCACATACCAAGTTTCATCGAAATCCCGTGATATTCGGGCGTTTGACCTTGAAATGACCCGATGTCATGGTCAAGGTCACGTCGCACGGGCAAATTAATAGGCATATGCCACTCCCCGGCCGAAAGTAACACCACATACCAAGTTTCATCGAAATCCCTTGATATTCGGGCGTTTGGCCTTGAAATTACCCGATTTCAAGGTCACGTCGCACGGGAAAATTAATAGGCCTATGCCAGTCCCCGGCCGAAAATAACCCCACATACCAAGTTGCATCGAAATCGGCTAGGCCGTTTTCGAGTCCATCGCGAACACACAGACAGACACACAGACAGATCTTCCAAAATATATAATAGATACTAGAAGGTGACCCGACTTCGTCCGGGCTTTGACCTTGAATTGTCCATTTTGAAGGTCAAGGTCAAGTGGGTCACGATTTGACCAGTCCAAAAACACTGCCCGGACAAAAGTACCCGACAAACGTGCCCGTCGAAATCCATCCGGTTTTACCCGATTTGACCTTGAATTGATCATTTTGAAGGTCAAGGTCTGGTCGGGGTCACGATTGGACCCGTCCAAAACAATCAGTGGACAAAAGTAACCCCACGTATCAAATTTCGTCGAAATCCCATCAAATTACCCGATTTCAAGGTCACGTCGCACAGGCAAATTAATAGGCTCATGTCACCCCTCGGCCGAAAATACCCCCACATACCAAGTTTCATCTAAATCCCGAGATATTCGGGCGTTTGACCTTGATTTCAAGGTCAAGGTCACGTCGCACGGACAAATTAATAGGCCCATGCCAGTTCTCGGCCGAAAATACCCCCACATACCAAGTTTCATCGAAATCGGTTCGGCTGTTTTCAAGTCCATCGCGAACACACAGACACACAGACAGACATACAGACAAGACACACAGACATATCTTCCAAAATATATAATAGACTAGTAGGTGGACCCGACTTCGTCCGGGCTGTTTCCCCTCTGCTTTTCGGCGAATTGCGCGATTTGACCTTGAATTGTCCATTTTGAAGGTCAAGGTCAGGTGGGGTGACGATTTGACCCGTCCAAAACACTGCCCGGACAAAGGTACCCGACAATAGTACCCGTCGAAATCCATCCGGTTTTACCCGATTTGACCTCGAATTGATCATTTTGAAGGCCAAGGTCAGGTCGGGGTCGCGATTTGACCCGTCCAAAACACTCAGTGGACAAAAGTAACCATACGTATCAAATTTCGTCGAAATCCCATCAAAATTCGCGATTTGACCTTGAATTGACCCGATTTCAAGGTCAAGGTCACGTCGCACGAGCAAACGAATAGGCTTACGACACTCCCCATACGAAAGTATCCCCAGACACTAATTTTCATCGAAATCCCGTGATACTCGGGCGTTCGACCTTGAAATGACCCGATTTCAAGGTCAAGGTCACGTCGCACGGGCAAATTAACAGGCCCATGCCACTCCCCGGCCGAAAGTACCTCCACATACCAAGTTTCATCGAAATCGGCTCGGCCGTTTTCGAGTCCATCGCGAACACACAGACACACACACACACGCACACACACAGATCTTCCAAAAAATATATAGTAGACTAGCAGGTTAGCCCGCCACTGGCGTGGTTGGTCAGAAACATGACATTTTTAAATTTAATTTAATTTTTAATTTAATTTTTTGTTTTTCAATGAGTTAATTGTGCCTTTTTCTGGCGGAAAAATTGACCCGATAAAATCCCCCCCCCCTTCCTAGGAACGACAGACAACCCATTCTTTGTTTTTCAATGAGTTATTTCATGGTACCCGTCATAAACTTCCCCGTTCCTTGGAATGACAGACTTTTTAATCAAGAGAAATTATGATACCCGTCCATAAAAGAGGTATGATTTTTTTTAACCTGCCCGTGGCCATTGAGCAGCCCATGACAGAGGTTGTCCACCCTTATGAGATGGTCAATAGTCCCCACAAAGAGCGGACAGTCAATTAACCCCGCCGTGAACCCCATCACCAACGCGACGTAATTTTGTTTGGTATCATGTGTTGCGTTCTAAAAATAGGTCGATTACAGTGGATTCGTTCATGACGAAATATGAGTGCGACAGAGAATATTGTTTGATCTAAAACAACTCGAACGAATGGCAGTCTAGCTATTCACAAAGAATTGTAAATCAACTGCGTCTAAAAGTACTATGACATCCAATAAATCTCTCCGCATAGGAAACCACTCAAAAGTATTGTTCCCGTATATCTCGATCTCTGCAGATGCTAAATTTCGAGCGATAACGTTGAATTGTAAACAAACGCTCTTTTATAGCGATGCGTCAAAAACAAACGCTCATTAAATTATCACTTGATTAACCACCGCAGTGCCGTTTTTTGTGATTGGGAGTGGAGAATGAGTGGTCAAAGCTTGTCCAAAATGCGACGTGGACGATCCCCGTGGGGTTTTACACTTATATACGAAATTTGAGCTCGATGGGTGCAGTCGTTTTCGATTCTATAAAGTACACACATTTATTATATGCTTCCCCATTAAATAGTGGGAAATTGCCGTGGCGTAGAGCGTTATATCCATCGCCTGGACCGACTCGATGGATAACACTGACCGACTCGATGGATAACACTGACCGACTCGATGGATAACACAATAGTATTACTTTTTCGGAGATTACTTCCGGTTTATAGCGGCGAATCACATTAAGTTTCAAAGCGTATCAATAACAGCCGGACTATTGTTTTAATTATCGATTTTCACGGTTCATAAACTGTTATTTAATTGTTATAATGTTAACTCATTTGTTTTAATATATTCTTATCACTAAATTACATATACATTAATTTTCTCGCATCATTTCAGAATAAAACAATGGGGACTATTTCTTATGGCGGCTATGCTCGATATTTGTCATTCGGTGGTGAGCAAATCAATTGATGGAATGTAAACAAAATGCAAATGTCGAAGCTTTCTAACAATTTGAAGTGAACTGTAGGACACAATTAGCAGTTTTGGTGCGGTTTATAGCGCATATAATAAAAAGAAAACCTACGGGTTTTGGTTGAATACCCGGATTATCTCATTCGTGGGTGCAAGGAAGTACAGAATTTCCACTCGCGGCTTGCAGCCGCTCGTGGAAATTCTGTACTTCCTTGCACCCACTCATGAGATAATTCGGGTATTCAACCAAAACTCGTAGGTATTCTCTATATATATATATACGGAAGTCTCAAAATATATAGTACTAGCAGGTTAGCCCGCCACTGGCGGCATTCGTCCCATGGCTTTGTTTCAGAAACATGACATTTTTGTAATTATTTTGTTTTTATTTATTTTTGTTTTTTATTTTTGAATATGAATTTAATGTTTTTTAAATTTAATATATTTTGTTTCTGAATTGTTTTTTTATTTGTTAATTTTTTTTAATTTTAAATTGTTTTAATTAAATTGTAAATTGTTTTAATTAATTTTTTTGTTTCTGGCCGAAAAATTTACCCGTAGAAATCCCCCCCCTTCCTAGGAACGACAGACAACGCATTCTTTGTTTCGTGAAATCTCTCTACGATAACATTGCATTGAATTTAAAACAAACGCTTCCCGTCGGGAAATCTGTCTTCGGGTCGTTGTTGTTGGCATCACGGCTCCCCGAAAACTCTCACATTGCCGAAAACGTGTATTTAGTAATATCGTTGTTGTTGATATTTACGGCTTGGGGGCTATTTTCTTATTTAGCAAGTTTGAGCTCAATCGGTTAGAGTCTATAAAGGACACACTCATATATATGACACTTCCCGTAGGTAGCAAGTTTGAGCTCAATCGGCATTCCCTGGAATTTCCCGTAGATTGGCAGATTCCAGTAGCTTTTTAACGGTATATCTGGGGAGAAATCTGATGCTATATTCGTGATTATCTGGGATGATTTCGGTATATACTGGTATATACTGTAAAAACAAAGCACGCCATCCGTGCTCGCAGGGAATAAATTTCGAGCGATAACGTTTGCGTTCCCGTATAACTCTGCAGATGCGAATAACGTTGAATGGGAAACAGACGCTCTTTATAGAGATGCGTCAAAAACAAACGCTCATTAAATAATCACTTGATTAACCCCCGCCGTGCCTTTGCGGTGATTTGAGATTGGAGAACGGGTGCTCTGAGCTTTTCTAAACCACGACCACGGTCGTGTCGGTGGGATTTGACACTTACATAGGAAGTTTGAGCTCAATCTTTACACGCGTTTTGGATTCTATGAAGTACACACACACACATATACGAAGTCTCAAAATATATAGTATAGATAGACTAGCAGGTTAGCCCGCCACTGGCGGCATTCGTCCCATGGCTTTGTTTCAGAAACATGACATTTTTGAATATGAATTTAATGTTTTTTAAATTTAATATATTTTGTTTCTGAATTCTGAATTCCGAATTCGGGTATTCAACCAAAACTCGTAGGTATTCTCTATATATATATATACGGAAGTCTCAAAATATATAGTACTAGCAGGTTAGCCCGCCACTGGCGGCATTCGTCCCATGGCTTTGTTTCAGAAACATGACATTTTTGTAATTATTTTGTTTTTATTTATTTTTGTTTTTTATTTTTGAATATGAATTTAATGTTTTTTAAATTTAATATATTTTGTTTCTGAATTGTTTTTTTATTTGTTAATTTTTTTTAATTTTAAATTGTTTTAATTAAATTGTAAATTGTTTTAATTAATTTTTTTGTTTCTGGCCGAAAAATTTACCCGTAGAAATCCCCCCCTTCCTAGGAACGACAGACAACGCATTCTTTGTTTCGTGAAATCTCTCTACGATAACATTGCATTGAATTTAAAACAAACGCTTCCCGTCGGGAAATCTGTCTTCGGGTCGTTGTTGTTGGCATCACGGCTCCCCGAAAACTCTCACATTGCCGAAAACGTGTATTTAGTAATATCGTTGTTGTTGATATTTACGGCTTGGGGGCTATTTTCTTATTTAGCAAGTTTGAGCTCAATCGGTTAGAGTCTATAAAGGACACACTCATATATATGACACTTCCCGTAGGTAGCAAGTTTGAGCTCAATCGGCATTCCCTGGAATTTCCCGTAGATTGGCAGATTCCAGTAGCTTTTTAACGGTATATCTGGGGAGAAATCTGATGCTATATTCGTGATTATCTGGGATGATTTCGGTATATACTGGTATATACTGTAAAAACAAAGCACGCCATCCGTGCTCGCAGGGAATAAATTTCGAGCGATAACGTTTGCGTTCCCGTATAACTCTGCAGATGCGAATAACGTTGAATGGGAAACAGACGCTCTTTATAGAGATGCGTCAAAAACAAACGCTCATTAAATAATCACTTGATTAACCCCCGCCGTGCCTTTGCGGTGATTTGAGATTGGAGAACGGGTGCTCTGAGCTTTTCTAAACCACGACCACGGTCGTGTCGGTGGGATTTGACACTTACATAGGAAGTTTGAGCTCAATCTTTACACGCGTTTTGGATTCTATGAAGTACACACACACACATATACGAAGTCTCAAAATATATAGTATAGATAGACTAGCAGGTTAGCCCGCCACTGGCGGCATTCGTCCCATGGCTTTGTTTCAGAAACATGACATTTTTGAATATGAATTTAATGTTTTTTAAATTTAATATATTTTGTTTCTGAATTGTTTTTTTATTGTTAATTTTTTTAAATTTTAAATTGTTTTAATTAAATTGTAAATTGTTTTAATAATTTTTTTTTGTTTCTGGCGGAAAAATTTACCCGTAGAAATCCCCCCTTCCTAGGAACGACAGACAACGCATTCTTTGTTTCGTGAAATCTCTCTACGATAACATTGCATTGAATTTAAAACAAACGCTTCCCGTCGGGAAATCTGTCTGCATAATATTTTGAGTCTGCCGTACCCGTCGTAATGTCGTGAAATCTCTCTGCATAATAGATAACATTGCATTGAATCTGTTGTTGGCATTCAGGGCTTCGGGTCGTTGTTGTTGGCATCACGGCTCCCCGAAAAGTCTCACATTGCCGAAAACGTGTATTTAGTAATATCGTTGTTGTTGATATTTACGGCTTGGGGGCTATTTTCTTATTTAGCAAGTTTGAGCTCAATCGGTTCGAGTCTATAAAGGACACACTCATATATATGACACTTCCCGTGGGTAGCAAGTTTGAGCTCAATCGGCATTCCCTGGAATTTCCCGTAGATTGGCAGATTCCAGTAGCTTTATAACGGTATATCTGGGGAGAAATCTGATGCTATATTCGTGATTATCTGGGATGATTTCGGTATATAATAATATACTGTAAAAACAAAGCGCGGCATCCGTGCTCGCAGGGTTGGTCAGAAACAAATGTTTTTTAAATTTAATGTATGTTCCGTATATCTCTCTGCAGATGCAAATAACGTTGGATGGCAAACAGACGCTCTTTATAGAGATGCGTCAAAAACAAACGCTCATTAAATAATCACTTGATTAACCCACGCCGTGCCTTTGCGGTGATTTGAGATTGGAGAACGGGTGCTCTGAGCTTTTCTAAACCGCGACCACGGTCGTGTCGATTGTATTTGACACTTACATAGGAAGTTTGAGCTCAATCTGTACACGCGTTTTGGATTCTATGAAGTACACACACACATATATACGAAGTCTCAAAATATATAGTACTAGCAGGTTAGCCCGCCACTGGCGGCATTCGTCCCATGTCTTTGTTCGAAAAAGCAATTGCAACAGGTTCCGAGACACTTGTGCTGCATTTGCACCAAATTTCGGCAATAGTCAGAAACATGACAATTTTAATTTAATTTTTTGTTTTTCAATGAGTTAATTTTTTTGTTTTTCAATGAGTTAATTGTGCTTTTTTAATTTAATTTTTTGTTTTTAAATTTTACCCGATTTTTTGGGGTTTTTCAAGGAGTTAATTGTGCCTTTTTAATTTAGTTTTTCAATTTTACCCGATTTTTTTTTGTTTTTCAATGAAACCCGTCCATGACACTTCCCGTATTTAGCAAGTTTGAGCTCAATCGGTTCGAGTCTATAAAGGACACACTCATATATATGACACTTCCCGTAGGTAGCAAGTTTGAGCTCAATCGGCATTCCCTGGAATTTCCCAGTCACCAACGCGGCGTAATTTTGGTACATATATAGAGACCAATTGTCCATCGGCTGTCATGTGTAGTAAAGATGTCTTATAAGCCGACATTGCCGTGGGGATGCCCGTTCCTACACGCGTTTTCGATTCTATGAAGTACCCACATATATACACACATACACACATATATCCGATCGGTCGAGGTGTTGGTATCTGATGCAAAAGACGAAATTGTGAGTGTTGGTCAATAGTCCCCGTGGTGAACCCCAACGCGACGTAAACATGTGTTGCGTTCTAAAAATAGGAAAGCACTTTCTCTCTGCTTTCGAGCGATAACGTTTGCGTAAATGAGTGTTGGTTTGTAACCGGGATTTCTGAGAAGCATTATGCCTATAACTACCCCCCCCCCCCTAAGCCCTGACCTACGTGTCATACATACTATAACAATGATGTTGTAAGAGTACTACATCCAATAAATCTCCCCGCATAGGAAATGCAGTCAATGTTACCGTATAACTCTGCAGATGCGAATAACGTTGAATGGGAAACAGACGCTCTTTATAGAGATGCGTCAAAAACAAACGCTCATTAAATAATCACTTGATTAACCCCCGCCGTGCCTTTGCGGTGATTTGAGATTGGAGAACGGGTGCTCTGAGCTTCCCTAAACCGCGACCACGGTCGTGTCGGTGGGATTTGACACTTACATAGGAAGTTTGAGCTCAATCTTTACACGCGTTTTGGATTCTATGAAGTACACACATATATACACACATATATATATACGAAGTCTCAAAATATATAGTATAGACTAGCAGGTTAGCCCGCCACTGGCGGCATTCGTGCCATGGCTTTGTTTCAGAAACATGACATTTTTGAATATGAATTTAATTTTTTTAAAATTTAATATATTTTGTTTCTGAATTGTTTTTTTATTGTTAATTTTTTTTAATTTAAATTGTTTTAATTAAATTGTAAATTGTTTTAATTAATTTTTTTGTTTCTGGCGGAAAAATTTACCCGTAGAAATCCCCCCTTCCTAGGAACGACAGACAACGCATTCTTTGTTTCGTGAAATCTCTCTACGATAACATTGCATTGAATTTAAAACAAACGCTTCCCGTCGGGAAATCTGTCTGCATAATATTTTGAGTCTGCCGTACCCGTCGTAATGTCGTGAAATCTCTCTGCATAATAGATAACATTGCATTGAATCTGTTGTTGGCATTCAGGGCTTCGGTCGTTGTTGTTGGCATCACGGCTCCCCGAAAACTCTCACATTGCCGAAAACGTGTATTTAGTAATATCGTTGTTGTTGATATTTACGGCTTGGGGACTATTTTCTTATTTAGCAAGTTTGAGCTCAATCGGTTCGAGTCTATAAAGGACACACTCATATATATGACACTTCCCGTGGGTAGCAAGTTTGAGCTCAATCGGCATTCCCTGGAATTTCCCGTAGATTGGCAGATTCCAGTAGCTTTATAACGGTATATCTGGGGAGAAATCTGATGCTATATTCGTGATTATCTGGGATGATTTCGGTATATAATAATATACTGTAAAAACAAAGCGCGCCATCCGTGCTCGCAGGGTTGGTCAGAAACAAATGTTTTTTAAATTTAATGTATGTTCCGTATATCTCTCTGCAGATGCAAATAACGTTGGATGGCAAACAGACGCTCTTTATAGAGATGCGTCAAAAACAAACGCTCATTAAATAATCACTTGATTAACCCACGCCGTGCCTTTGCGGTGATTTGAGATTGGAGAACGGGTGCTCTGAGCTTTTCTAAACCGCGACCACGGTCGTGTCGATGGGATTTGACACTTACATAGGAAGTTTGAGCTCAATCTGTACACGCGTTTTGGATTCTATGAAGTACACACACACATATATACGAAGTCTCAAAATATATAGTACTAGCAGGTTAGCCCGCCACTGGCGGCATTCGTCCCATGGCTTTGTTTCAGAAACATGACATTTTTGAATATGAATTTAATTTTTTTTAAATTTAATATATTTTGTTTCTGAATTGTTTTTTTATTGTTAATTTTTTTAAATTTTAAATTGTTTTAATTAAATTGTAAATTGTTTTAATTAATTTTTTTGTTTCTGGCGGAAAAATTTACCCGTAGAAATCCCCCCTTCCTAGGAACGACAGACAACGCATTCTTTGTTTCGTGAAATCTCTCTACGATAACATTGCTTTGAATTTAAAACAAACGCTTCCCGTCGGGAAATCTGTCTGCATAATATTTTGAGTCTGCCGTACCCGTCGTAATGTCGTGAAAGCTCTCTGCATAATAGATAACATTGCATTGAATCTGTTGTTGGCATTCAGGGCTTCGGTCGTTGTTGTTGGCATCACGGCTCCCCGAAAACTCTCACATTGCCGAAAACGTGTATTTAGTAATATCGTTGTTGTTGATATTTACGGCTTGGGGACTATTTTCTTATTTAGCAAGTTTGAGCTCAATCGGTTCGAGTCTATAAAGGACACACTCATATATATGACACTTCCCGTGGGTAGCAAGTTTGAGCTCAATCGGCATTCCCTGGAATTTCCCGTAGATTGGCAGATTCCAGTAGCTTTTTATAACGGTATATCTGGGGAGAAATCTGATGCTATATTCGTGATTATCTGGGATGATTTCGGTATATAACTATATACTGTAAAAACAAAGCGCGCCATCCGTGCTCGCAGGGTTGGTCAGCAACAAATGTTTTTTAAATTTAATGTATGTTCCGTATATCTCTCTGCAGATGCAAATAGCGTTGAATGGCAAACAGACGCTCTTTATAGAGATGCGTCAAAAACAAACGCTCATTAAATAATCACTTGATTAACCCACGCCGTGCCTTTGCGGTGATTTGAGATTGGAGAACGGGTGCTCTGAGCTTTTCTAAACTGCGACTACGGTCGTGTCGGTGGGATTTGACACTTACATAGGAAGTTTGAGCTCAATCTGTACACGCGTTTTGGATTCTATGAAGTACACACATACACACATATATACGAAGTCTCAAAATATATAGTATAGAAGACTAGCAGGTTAGCCCGCCACTGGCGGCATTCGTCCCATGGCTTTGTTCGAAAAAGCAATTGCAACAGGTTCCGAGACACTTGTGCTGCATTTGCACCAAATTTCGGCAATAGTTAGAAACATGACAATTTTAATTTAATTTTTTGTTTTTCAATGAGTTAATTTGTTTGTTTTTCAATGAGTTAATTGTGCCTTTTTAATTTTTTAATTTAATTTTTTGTTTTTAAATTTTACCCGATTTTTGTTTGTTTTTCAAGGAGTTAATTGTGACTTTTTAATTTTGTTTTTCAATTTTACCCGATTTTGTTTTTGTTTTTCAATGAACCCGTCCATGACACTTCCCGTATTTAGCAAGTTTGAGCTCAATCGGTTCGAGTCTATAAAGGACACACACATATATATGAAACTTCCCGTAGGTAGCAAGTTTGAGCTCAATCGGCATTCCCTGGAATTTCCCAGTCAATATTTAGCAAGTTTGAGCTCAATCGGTTCGAGTCTATAAAGGACACACTCATATATATATATGACACTTCCCGTAGGTAGCAAGTTTGAGCTCAATCGGCATTCCCTGGAATTTCCCAGTCACCAACGCGGCGTAATTTTGGTACATATATAGAGACCAATTGTCCATCGGCTGTCATGTGTAGTAAAGATGTCATATAAGCCGACATTGCCGTGGGCAGATTCCAGTAGCTTTATAACGGTATATCTGGGGAGAAATGTGATGCTATATTTGGGATGATTTCGGTATATAACTATATACTGTAAAAACAAAGCGCGCCATCCGTGCTCGCAGGGTTGGTCAGAAACAAATGTTTTTTAAATTTAATGTATGTTCCGTATATCTCTCTGCAGATGCAAATAACGTTGAATGGCAAACAGACGCTCTTTATAGCGATGCGTCAAAAACAAACGCTCATTAAATAATCACTTGATTAACCCACGCCGTGCCTTTGCGGTGATTTGGGAGTGGATAAAGGGTGCTCAGAGCTTCTCCAAAACCCGACAACTACGGTGTTCGTGGGTTTTTACCCTTAGATGGGAAGTTTGAACTCAATCGAGCGAACCGTTTTCGATTCTATGAAGTACATATATACGAAGTCTCAAAATATATAGTATAGATAGATAGATAGAAGAAGACTAGCAGGGTGACCCGACTTCGTCCGGGCTGTTTCCTCTCTGCTTTTCGGCGAATTGCGCGATTTGACCTTGAATTGTCCATTTTGAAGGTCAAGGTCAGGTGGGGTCACGATTTGACCCGTTCAAAACAGTGCCCGGACAAAAGTACCCGACAAAAGTACCCGTCGAAATCCATCCGGTTTTACCGATTTGACCTTGAATTGATCATTTTGAAGGTCAAGGTCAGGTCGGGGTCACGATTTGACCCGTTCAAAACACCCAGTGGACAAAAGTAACCCTATGTATCAAATTTCGTACCCGACAAAAGTACCCGTAGAAATCCATCCGGTTTTACCCGATTTGACCTCGAATTGATCATTTCGAAGGTCAGGTCGGGGTCACGATTCGACCCGTCCAAAACACCAAGCGGACAAAAGTAACCCTACGTATCAAATTTCGTCGAAATCCCATAAAAATTCGCGATTTGACCTTGTATTGACCCGATTTCAAGGTCAAGGTCACGTCGCACGGGCAAACGAATAGGCTTACGACACTCCCCACACTAAAGTATCCCTAGACACTAATTTTGATCGAAATCCCGTGATACTCGGGCGTTCGACCTTGAAATGACCCGATTTAAAGGTCAAGGTCACGTCGCACGGGCAAATTAATAGGCCCATGCCAGTCCCCGACCGAAAGTATCCCCACATACCAAGTTTCATCGAAATCGGCTCGGCCGTTTTCGAGTCCATAGCGAACACACACACACACACACCCTCACTCACACACACACACACACACACACACACACACAGGCAGACAGACAGACAGATCTCCCAAAATATATAATAGATATTACTATTATTGTTGTAATGTTGTTTTTCTGAACTGTTATGATAACTTTGTATTTCTTGTTAATTGTTGCACATCATTGATAAAATAAATATATAGGTAATTTGCTTGTTTGTTGTTTTTTTGGAATACCAAATTCAAAAGTGGCACCAAAAAATACTGGTCGGAAAAAAATGGCTACAGAAAGTATAAAGTGGCTCTAAAAATAATGCAATAGACAACAGTGTTGGCACCTGGGAATTTTGGGCCAGCGCGACCCTGCTCGAAACTTAGATGGAGCTCCGCTCCCCACAGTACAGAATATGTATAACAACGTATTAACACAATTTAAATATGTGATCGATTCGGCATGACGGATGCATGCTAAATATGAATTCTAAATAAAATATCAAGTATGACTAGTGTGTGGGTGAGTATGTGGGCAGGGGGAGTCGAAGAAGTGTGTGGTGCAAGTAGACAACATAGATGTCATATCGTGTATTAAGGGGTGATAAGGGGGGGGGGGTATGTTCAGGGTGGCCTAAATTGGCGATGGGGACAGACAGACAGATCTCCCAAAATATATAATAGATATTACTATTATTGTTGTAATGTTGTTTTTCTGAACTGTTATGATAACTTTGTATTTCTTGTTAATTGTTGCACATCATTGATAACATAAATATATAGGTAATTTGCTTGTTTGTTGTTTTTTTGGAATACCAAATTCAAAAGTGGCACCAAAAAATACTGGTCGGAAAAAAATGGCTACAGAAAGTATAAAGTGGCTCTAAAAATAATGCAATAGGCAACAGTGTTGGCACCTGGGAATTTTGGGCCAGCGCGAACCCTGCTCGAAACTTAGATGGAGCTCCGTTCCCCACAGTACAGAATATGTATAACAACGTGTTAACACAATTTAAATATGTGATCGATTCGGCATGACGGATGCATGCTAAATATGAATTATAAATAAAATATCAAGTATGACTAGTGTGTGGGTGAGTATGTGGGCAGGGGGAGTCGAAGAAGTGTGTGGTGCAAGTAGACAACATAGATGTCATATCGTGTATTAAGGGGTGATAAGGGGGTATGTTCAGGGTGGCCCAAATTGGCGATGGGGAATTTGTGCATGAACGTTGGAAGTAAGGGTGTATATATTAAATATATACTAATTAACGTATATAATATATAGGGGTTCCAGTGAAATTCGGCGTTAGGGCGTAGGTAATTTATTGATTGATCACGAGAATCATCCGGACGATTTTATAAATGTTAATGTTGCTTCAACATGTTCAAGGAGAACGATATTATCACTGACATTTAACGTGATGTCGCCAAGCAAAAGAGCTTTGAGAGAAATTATGTAAAATGATATAATGGTATTAATCAGTTCATTGCTTTGGGTTGAGTGCAAAGGGCAGTGTTCAGTATCTTACTTGGAGAATCCGCAGGCGCAGGATCGACCATCATCAATGAAGATGCACACTTTATCGTGTTTTAAATCGCTACAACCTTTTCACAGCAAGCAATGCAAAATGTTTGTTGGTCGAGCACCTATGAGAATGTAAGCCGGGATATTCCATTTTTGAAAAACAAATTACTTGAAAGAATCGTATTAATTATTTTTTTTTTATATCGCTTGCCAAAGAATTCCAAACTGTTATGTTACTTGGAATGAATGTCTCGAGTGGGCATATTTATTTTCGAAATCGCTTGAGTTTCGCAAAAATATCGGCTGATGTCACCAACCATGGGTAGAAGAATTTTAATCTATTAACAATAGTACGTGGGTCTTTACCGTTAACATGTTTTTTGCATTAAACATAACTGGTGTGAATATTACGACGCTGGGGAGGTTGTCAACCTAACTCATTTAGTAAGGTGGTTTTCGAGGTAGATAATCACATCATCCAGCTGTGCAATTATACATCTATCGTGCTGTCCATATAGAATTCACCATAGTACCAGAGAATACCAGATTTTCACCACAAGTGGAATTGTGGTTTTAGCCACGAGCCTTTTGCCGAGTGGTTAATACCACAATACCACGAGTGGTGAAAATTTTTTACTCTCGGCTGCAATGCGTGTATTTTATATATGCCATAATTATTATTTTTGTCATTTTGTTCCGCGAATTGAACTACCCCGCTGTTTACTTTGAATTTGTATCCTCACCCAGAGACACAAACACGACACTATAAGGAATGTGCGTCACGCGATGCATACATGTACGTCATGACATCAGCCTGTTTCTGAGAGATCAGTCACTTGGAGTTACCATTCAACACACAATAGACCAGGCAATTATGGTATAAAAAAGGTTTATACGATGACGAACTTCTACTTTTTGATCTAAAAAACTATCCGACGAGCCTTATTCATTCATCATGTGCTTCGTTTCTTTCGCGCACATATTTTCTTTGGAAGGCGTACATCATAGTGGTATCAAATCTTTGACAGAGACATTTACAAATGACCAAACTCCAGATATATAACCAACATTTAATATTTCTGCCCGTTTCATAACACGCGTGCATGATGCGATGGTGCGTGTGGTTGGGTTAGACCTTGGAATGTTTTTCAACTGTATATATGTTTGTCTTTGTAAGCACTTAATTAATGAAGTAAAATAGAGATATATATCTTTGTAGTGTTCGTGAAAACAATAATGTTCATCTCGCGATCGAGGGATTGGCTTTCATTCATTTTTGGACTGAACTGGACTGGATGACGATGTCTCATGGCATTTATTAACGCCCCTCGGTTGTATACTGTGGTACATATTTTAGAAAGCTGTGGTTCGCTAGGCGTTTTATAAATATATAATGGGTTTTTTCCGGTTGTGACAATTCGCAGTAGGTCGCTATTTGCGGACGTCTATTTGCGGAGTTCCCCGAATTCGTCGAGATCCCTAAAATTGTCGAAATATGTTGATTTTAATTAGGGAACGGGTGCGTATATGTCAATTGATACTTATTTTAAACAAATGACGACACGATCATCATAATAGTGGTTTGTTCTATCAATCATATCATTATCGTCGTCATCATCATCATCATCATCATACGGAACAAGTCTTGCGACTTTTCGTCCCAATAACATTATTTGCAATGATTGTTTACAAATATATGTATCGTCATTCGATATTTACTTGTGAGTTACTTGAACATATTACTTGGCGTCGAACTCGTATTTTATATAATAGAAGAATGAGTCTATGTATATTTTGAATTGATAGAATGTTGGAGCCTCAACAGCGAAGTCTGGCAGAGAGTTCCAGCTATTTACCACCCTCTGCGTGAAGAAATATTTTCCTATGGCCTTGTTAACAATGGGCATCTGTAGCTTTTTATTATGTCCTCTTCTTCTTCCTGGTGAATGTCTTTCTAATAGGTCACAGGCATTGATATTGTAATGACCATTCAACAGCTTATATACCTCGATTAGATCTCCTCTAAATATTCGATATTTTAAAGACATCAGATTGACTCTTATCATTCGGTCTCGGTAGCATAGAGTTTTGATTTGACGAACTAGTTTCGATGCGTTTCTTTGTATTTCTCTAACACAATGCTTTGATATTTGTGATGTGGGCTCCATGCAGAGTTACAATATTCGATGATAGGTCTGACCATGCTTTTGTAGAGCGATTAGAAAGTGTCGATGTCTAAGTTCTGTTGACTATGCCGATGATTTGATAAGCTTTATTGTTTTAGGATATTGTAGGAAGGCTAATCTGGCCGTGTCAAATTGAGCATTAGCGATGGGATTTCTCGCAGGACAACACATTTCGGGTTTTCGTGGGGTGTGTATTCGCTTGATGTCTTATAGTTGCAGTATGTAACTATTATGACCGCGTTAATTGCTTTCGATGTTTTGGTATGAACAATGGCTGGGCCATGCACTCTTGGCGGGAACACAATGCCTCCGATTTTTTATCCGCATTTAGAAGCTTTCTGTTGCGGTGAATGAGAAACCTGCAGTAATAAGCCGTAGTTTTTTGTAATAATTTGAAGGATTAGTTGTTTTAACGGAATTCTGAGGTGGTGCATTCATGTAACCAATATATTTATATTATAATTTATATTTATGGCTAATAATATGATCTTGAGGGCGTTACCATTTCTGATTATGGTTTTCTTGTTTACATTGATGAGCTCATTTTTGTAAGCCGCACTAACATGCCTTAATTAAAAAAAAGGGATTATGTATATAAATGATATGCTAGATAGTAAAGGTTCTTTTCTTTCACAAGAAGCCATACATAAGAATATACGCACAGACTTCATCACTGTAAACAATATACAACAGCAGATACAACTAACAGCAAAAAAGCTTGGCCAACAGATAACTCGAGTTTCTTACACCCCATTCTACCCACTAACTTCAGCACTTTGCTTAAAAATTCGCGGGGAGGACAAGATTTTTACAAAACTTTGAACGATTCTAAAATTACGACTAAAGCGCGCACAAAATGGCAATCACAGTTTCCTGATATGGGAAGTACATTATTTACATATGATAAACTACCATTTCTCACGACGCCTGACACCAAGCTACAATGGTTACAATTCCGAATAAATTCTAGAATATTATCAACTAATAAATTTCTACTGGTTCCTTATAGAAAAAGCTTTAAACAAACAGGCGACTTAATAAAAAATCGACAAAGTTACTTTAATTTTTGAGACTCCTATCGATTATCACACAGTCAGTTAAAACATATACTATCTACCACCATCTCCACAATAGCCGCTATGTTGAGAGTTGAGTCCATCCGAAACATCCGACATATTTATAATACATTTACTATATATACTATGCATATGCATATATTTATGTATTATATAACTTTATACCACTGGTGTGCGAATGCTGTGAGCCAGCCGAGTGCGTGCAGTAAGAAAGAGATATGCGTGAACGCGAGGAATGCCATATATGTATACACATATCAATGCCATGGAACATTCTGTAATTGACATTCCTCAATGTGATTGTTTCTTCAATAAACATTTAAAAAAAAAAAAAACCTGCCATAATTATATTCAATAGAGCGGCCCGGGTGTATATGGTTATTGAATCCATATAATTGAATTCAATGTATCCATTATGGTTTTATAGGGTGAACCAGAATCACAAGTTCGAAGTGAGGCGGAAGCCTCATGATACAATAACAACATACTGACGTTCATTTGAACCATGAAAGTGTAACAATAGTCATGTAGGCCTACTTATACAAGATTGTTTAGTATTTGCAATGGTACGCACCAATATATAAGTAGCCCATGAGCTCGCGTGGTCTGGAAATCATCTCCTCAAACTAGAGACATGCGAAAATTTAATAACTCGATATTCGATCGGCCCAAAAAGAGAAACTGTTTTATTAAAATCAGAGAAAGTTGACGCTTGTAATCTGTTGAGTTGGGACAACCATGCAAGGATCTGTCCACAGGGGACCGCGGCCGATATTACTCGTATGGCGATTATTAAATTACTTTGAATTGTTTCATAATATACGCTCATCTGAAATCTCTGACGCCCTGCGTTATAATCTCAAACATCAATATGTTGCGACTCGCCACAAGGGAGAATTTCTGCAAACGTGGGCGCCTGTTTCCGGATAGTGAATGTCAGAAGCATATGTGCGTAAGAGTACCGGGTTTTCTACAGCACAATGGCTATTGAATCACTACTTATATTTTCTCCATCGGACTGCATTGGAGAGATATAATAAATTTTGGTCAAACAATTCTGCACTTTTGGAATTTGAAGCTGCAATTTGGAAACTATATATGGATGAAACTGTGACACACGTATCTAAGGAGTTAAAGAGTTCGTCACGCCATTCAATTACATTACAGACCCGTTTCGATGATACAACTAGGTTGATAGATGCGTGAAATACTTTTATTCGGACTTTGTAAGCCACACTTATTTAAATAATAACAAACTATCGCATTAGAAAGAAAACAAAAATAATAATGAACGTGCATCACTTCAATGCCAGAAAATTGAAATAAGCTGCTAAATTTCTATGACTTTTCAGAGTATTAAGTATGTATATTGTAGTTTTGTGTATTTATCAACTTATATTATCCCTCCTCCCAAATTAAGTAGACATATTTTGGAGTTTCAAATGAACAATGGCAGTACGTTTAATTTAAATTAACTCTATCATATGTAGTATCTGTGTTCCACCACTCACACCGACAACGTCACAGATTCAACAACGTAAAGCATAAAAAGCAGAAATTAACCAAATATGTTATACGTATCAATTTCCCTAATTTAAAATATGTACACCTGGTCTGATAGTTTTGCACGTACAATACCCCTACTCTTTTATTGAGTTAATTTGATCATTGTTGCACTTCGTTGCCCTCAAAATATGTCAATCACAATGGAAAACGACAACCAAAAACAACCGAGGCGTGTCTAGAATATATTTGGTCATGGCAACAAAAACATAGAGCAAATGCCAATATGAATCGTGTTACTTGTGGACAATTTGTTCGGGGTTATTGGCTTGTGTCAATCGTACCATATATGCTATGTCAGAACTACGCCCTTTATAGCGTGTATTATGATAGCCTGTTTTTTTTGGCCTGGCAATGGAGCTATTGGAACATATGATTAACTACGTACTCGCTATGTGCGTACCGGTTAGACTTTTTGCAGGATGTATGTATACGCGGATGTATATTCGCGGATGTCTCATTAGATGCAGTATGTAACTTTTATGGGCCACGTTAATTGATTTTGCAGGATATTCGCGGATGTTTCTTCGCGGATGTCTCATTATAGTATAGCGGCTAAGACCAAACTAGTGAAGGAATCGTGCACTTTTTAGTAGAAGCATGAAACTTTGTATACACCTTCAGAAACATATATGAAACAAATTCTGATATGGACCCAATTCAAATAACCACTTTATTGGTCGTCACAACGACTATCGGAAACCACCCGATTTTGTTTACAAAAAAAAACAAAAACATTTTTTGTCATAAAGATGATCACTGTGCATAGCAAAAGTGTATTTAGAAGGTAGTTTTACAGTTTTTATCAATACTACTGCTTATAGATGCATTCGGGGTTCCAAACCTTCAATTACAACAACAACATTTTACATGAAACTCATTGACTCATACTAGTTAATCATGTTCATGGGCCGGAGGACCCATTATGTACCACCACCACCACTACTCAACTGTTTTGGTATTTTCATGTCCCTGTATTGTTCAGGAAAAATTATGTCACCAGCAAATGTTTTGGGTCCTAGTGTACCTACTGGGTCACAGTATCAGTTACTCAGTTTCCTTTTGTTTTCGATCATGATGGGGAGGGGGCACGGTAATCCCATATAAGTGATGTCATTGTGATTGGATCTTAACAGCTGATATGTCATTTTGTATGTATTTGGTTACGTTGCCATTGATGACGTCATCAGAGTTCAAATGGTCATGCAACAGTGATGAAAACACAAATTTATAATAGTATGGGAACTGATTTGGTACCCCCGCACCCTCATCCCATGACTTAACTTCACCCACTCATTTCCTTCCTTATTATTTAGTTCAACCTCTAATCAATGCTAACACAAAACTTGAAAAGATGGCTGTGTAGACACAAGACAAGATGGCGTCAGACAAGACATGGCCACCCTTTTTCAGAGGAGGCACTATATGTCAGTTTGGTGCAAATTATGGTGAGAAAATCCTGTCAAATGTGTACAAATATATGTATTTTTATGAAGCTACGAAATAATGCCACTTTTAATTGGTCTAATATGACCACCAATATGGCCGCCGGAAGTGGAAATATGACTATTTTTCACTAATATCTTCCAGTTCAGTTTTTGCTGTTTGAGAATTTCGACTTTATTTTGTATAGTTCATGTTAACTGATCATTGGAGCAATTAAATATGCCATATCTATGGGTCGCAGCCCCTTCAGATTCCTCAAAAATTCCATTTTTATAAAGAACACGGTATATAATTTCACAAAAAAAAATCACCATTGCCCCAGGATTCTAGTATATTTCAACAAGAAATGAGCAGAATTGTGCACCGTATGTAATGCATATATATGTACCATTACCGTACTTATAAATATTCCAACCTAATGGAACCAAATTATCACTTTAGCTTAAAATGATGGCCAAATATGGAAATGGTAGAAATTGCCCTTAGGCCATGTGGTTGAATAATACAATTGTCTAATATGCCTTCTATAACATTGAATACCAACATTGCTTATACACCTTGTTAATTGTTACCAATATTGTAACCACGTTACCACTGACATTACCAGGAATATTTGATTATTTCTGTCAGATTCTTGACATAACAATAGGCAAAATTCACTTTTCAGGTTCAAGTTTGGACCATTTTTTGAAATAAAATGCAACTATCTTTGGTATAAAATGTATTTATTGTTTTGAGATGTCTCAATTCACATTGAGGTGTTTTAGACAAAATGACTCAAAGATGACTCAATACGAATTTGATGAAAACTTCTTTTTGGATTCTGGTCATGTTTTTGAAAGGAACTGGGCATAACTTTAGTGTAAACATATTTTTTATTTCCAAATCCAACATAACAAAATATACAGATGATACAAAATTAATATGCAAAATAGAAGCGATAATGTATGGAAATGAGGATCAGACAACAAGCCCGAGGGCTTATATGAAGTCTTCTCCCCTTCTCCAATAAGTGAGGGAGGGGTATCGATCAGACGGGAAAGGATTAAAATAATGTTTTTTGGAGAAATGGAGATATATGGCTAAGTTTGAGTTAGGGATAGAAACAGGGAGAAGATAGTATTAGGGGTAGTAAGAAGCACAGGGTTAGAGAGAGAGAGAGAGAGAGAGAGAGAGAGAGAGAGAGAGAGAGCGAGAGAGAGAGAGAGAGAGAGAGAGAGAGAGAGAGAGCGGTGAGAAAGTAAAAGACAGGATGGGGGGGGGGGGGGGGGGCAGACGAATCGTGAAATTATGACAGCGGTGGGGAGTTTTCAATAATTGTTGCGTGATAAAAATAATGCTCCATGGGAGGTGGTCAATCGCAATGGCCAATTCTTATTCAATGGTTTTCACTGTGAATATCGCAGCATCCTTGATGTGGAATCCTTTCACGTGTATACAAAATTGTGACGAGTAATTAACATACAAAATAATCGTTATCGGAAGACATTTAGAACTACATATATAATGGGGAATGTCGTGCTGCCGCAAAACGCGGCCGTAATCCAAAGCAATTTGTTACCCGTACAAATCATGGAAATCTTTTTGTTCTCATGATATATGTCTGTACTGCATTAAATGTTTGTTTGTTTTCGCGAAGGCTAAGCTCCCTTGGTCCCTGCATTAGAGTATTCTCAGATAGGGCAACATTTGGGTAGGGAGTCATATAGTTCTCTTCTGGGCTCTTGATAAAATGTACATTCAAAGAGATAGTGGTAAGTTGTCTCAAGTTCCCCACATAAACAGAAGGGAGAAATTTTTACATGGTTATCTGTCAGGTCAGAACTCAGGTGGCTGCAGTTCAATCTTAACCGGATATGAAGGATATGAGATTTATGGGATTTACTATGATAAAAATAGGCAGGTGGACGTATATTGTCACTGTTCAGATCCTTTTTGAAGTCTTCGATTGTACTGCTGCTCTTTGTAGTTTCCGGTAGTTTGTTCCATTCGGTAATTGCAGATGGTAAGAACGAATCCATATAATAGTCATAGTTAATATTCGAGGGTAGTATTATATGTTCAAATCTGAAGTTATATCTGGAATTGTTTGCCTGAATTGGTCGTACATAAATTCTTAAAATTGATGGAGCAGTTCCACGTATCATTTAAAAAAATTGGCATAGCTTGTGTTTTCTACGACGTGAAGAAAGGAGTTCCCATCCAGTTTCTGATAAAAGGCGCGCATTACTCGTACTGATGGTTGCACCTGTTACTATTCGGGCCATTTCGTACTGTACCCTTTCCATGTCATCACTAAGATAATCAGGGCAGTTATCCCACACAGGGGAGGCATATTCCAGTATTGGTCCGATAAATGTGTAATGTATTTTTTCAAGCGTTACTCTGCTTATTCTATATCTATGTTTACGTACTAAATTTACTCGACCCCATGCTTTATCGAGCATATATCTTATGTGAATGGCCGGCATGTTATGCCGATGATACTGTATTATTGGCCGACACACGTGGCGGTCTACAGAGTCCCCTAGATAATTTCTCTGCGTATTGTACACGTTGGAAATTGAATGTGAACATTGCAAAATCAAACGTTGTCGTTTTTGGACGTAAGCCGAAAGACATGAACCGGCTACAAACTTTCACGATTAAAGACCAAATCATTGAACAGGTTGATCATTTTAAATACATCGGAACGACATTCCACAAACGAGGATCTTTCGCAATGGAAAGGAATCTAAGATGCCAATCCGCGAAAACGGCGATGTACGCATTACTCAATAAAGCCCGTTATAATAAGCTCACTATAAAAAGTATCCTGGAGATCTACGAAAAATCGATTGTACCAATCATGACTTATGGAGCGGAGGTCTGGGGCTATGAAAACCTAACATTCTTTGAAAAACTGGAATCATGGTTCTTGAAATTCGCACTTAAACTGAAAAAGTCCACACCGAATGCTTTCATTTATGGGGAACTTGGAAAGTGTCCCATAACAGTGAAAATCAAAAACCGTTCCCTCTCGTACTGGGCTATATAAGCTAATCTCTATGCCGACTAATAGATTACCTCTTATGTTGTATTATGTTATGTATTGTTTATATTGTGATAATGTTTTTAATAATTCATTGATTATTGGTATTCGAGATACCCTTAATTGCCTCGGTATGAGTATTGTTTGGACCAACCAACAAGTTCTAAGCATGAAAAGATTTAACCGCACAATTTCTGGCAAACTACGCGACGTATACATACCAGAATGGTGGACCACAATATATAAATCAAGCAAGTACGTTATTTTACCGGATTATAAAGCCAAACTTTGAAACAGAGAATTATCTAATCCTAGATGATAACAGATCAGTTAACTATATTATGGCCTTCCGGACAAGAAACCACAAACTCCCTATAGAACATGGTACTTGGACAAATACGGATTACTCAGACCGAATTTGCACACTATGTAATCTTGAAATCGGCGACGAATATCACATGGTACTGAAATGTAGGGAACTTAATGAACTTAGAATAAAATACCTGAAACCCTACTACTACCAGAGACCTAACACTCACAAACTAGCCGCTCTTTTCAACTCCCGAAATCAAAAGACAGTTAAAAATCTATCAGTATTTATTAAGAAGATCCTAGAAATATTCAGGTCCACCTGAGGCTTATTACCACCCGCCTGACATACTGAAACAACCGAATACCGTCCAACATTTCTATATCCTATTATTATTCCATATATAATATATACATGTATACTTGTACTGAAATATATTGTTTATTATATCCATATATCTCTGTAATGTCTTAACTTGACGATCAGAATAAACTAATTGATTGAAATATGTGTTGTTTGTGTATAAATTGAGTGACTGTATGGTCATGGTGGGATTTACGGGTGCAACTTTTGTATTTTCTCAGACAATACAAAAGTTACACCTGTAAATCCCACCATGACCATTACAACAGGACATGCGTGAAACTGAAAGTACATTATGAACCCGTCTTACAGTTTTACCCGCAAATGATATTGACACATTCCGTTTGCATGCTTTGTGACTTAGCGGTTATTTAACAGCTATGTGATTCTGGAGGCCATTACAAAATTGGCCCATTGAAATAAAGTAGATGGATGATTGCTTCTTTGTTTTGACAAACGCTTGAACTGTCTCAGAACAATTAATTAATATATTGGGGTCTCGTGGTCAATCCGTGAAACTTAACAGCTATGATTGTCTGTATGTGTTGGTGTATATAAATATGTATATTGCTGTTGTTGGTTGTATGGTCGTGTGTGGGCGGGAGTTGTGTATAAATATGGGGTGGTTGTATTGTATAGGTTTACTTGGAATGAATTCCAGTCATGGTTGAAATGTATATGCATACCTGGAGTATAGATGGATGGCCATTGGCAGACGTGTGGGTATACAGGGAGTGCATTTGTTGTCGTGTTGGGATGCATATATTTATATATATCATGGCTGTAGTCATTGGTGGGTGTATATGTATACACAGAGTAGCTGTATGATCACGGATGGGGTGTATGAGTACGCGGCATGTGGCTGAATTATCATGGGTGAGGTGCATATGGAAGTCTGGAGTGGGCGAATGGCCATGTGTGTTGTATACATATATCTGGAAGGGCTATTGATGCAGTGTGTACCTTTCATGACCGCGTTAATTGCTTTCGATATTTAGATGTGAACAATGGCTGAGCCACTCTTGAAGATTTTATTGCAGGAATACAATGCATAATATTAAGGCAGGGAGGGTGATTTGGGGGGCTAACCCCGGGATCTTCGAAAGGGCCGAATGGCCCTTTCCTTAACCCCTCATTTAAGCTTTTAATTGATAAATACATATAAATAAATACATATAAAAAAAAAGAAAAGAAAAAAGCAATTTTTATAGAGTTTTCATTTTTTCTTTTTTTCTTGGGGTGCTGCTTTTCCCCGGAAGATGGAGGAGATGTCAATTGTTGTTGTTGTCTCACAAGATGTTCTGTTGTCTTTTGATGTTCTTCCACGTTTCTTTTATATTTTTCTCTCGACTCCTCATTCAGCCTTCTAAGTTCTTCCAAGAAATTTTGATGTTCGGCTGCTTGTTCTTCTCTGTATTTGTTTTGTTCTTCAGTGAGCGACGCCGGTTCCTCGTATTATCTCGGCGTCGCAGGGGCGGTGGTGGTGAAATCCGCTCCTGGTGAAAACTGGCAAGGTGGTGAATCCAGTTCCACTGCGAAGCTGGCGGCAGGCACGTCCCTGGTGGTGTCGGCGTCCCTTTCTCCGCCTGCCTCCGTGACGAAAGCAGGGATCTCCGGCAGATCAACGGAGTCCCTGCTAGCTGGTGTGACCTCATCGACGACCGGGTCAGCAACCAAGTGGGGGGGGGGGGGAGCTGGGCGTCTCTCAGCTCGCCCCTGTATCCACTTGGCTCTTCTCTCGGCGTCCCTTCTCTTCCTGGAGGGGGTCTTCTTCCGCCTCTTCTTTCTCTTCTGATCCCAGAGGTCCAGATCCCCGTACCGGATGGTAGGTCGCTGGTGGAATCCAGCTTCCGATGTACCGCCAGCAGAGGGTACTACTGGAACAGTCCGGTACTCCGTGGATAAACGCACATTGCCTCCCTTAGGGTCTATTCTCATTGCACACGCGCGTGCGATTAATCGCAGCGTTTTTTAAGGTCGAGCGGCTCTATATGTGTGTTCGATTGCATTCCTTCCTCCCACTTTAAGAGTTCCCTCAATAGGGGTGGGGTCTGACGAACACATTCATACACAGGGCTAGGGTAGGTTGGAGGATGATAAAGTACTGTTGGTTGTGGGTGACCACATATATATATATGCTGACACATTAACTTTAAATTTCCTCAGTTAGGTTTACTCAGGTATAAGTTGAGTATAACAAGCCATCAAAATGACATAAGTTTTGAGGACACAATTTATATCTAGCTAATTATAATTATAAATAGAGGGTTCAATTCCATGTAGTTGGACATAAATATGCATATTTTATTCCAGTTTGAAACGTATATAACACTATATAGTACGATCACAACCCAGGAGTTTTATGTATATAATTGTTATTATCACTCAAGATTATCAAAAGTGTACGATTCAAGTGGTTGAATTAGATCTTTCAAAATTTTACTTTATAGTTAGCTAGGTCTGACAAAAATCGTCTTTCTGAATAAAGCTCATTTAAAACAGTTGTACTCAAATATATGATATCCAGTAAAAATTATGGGGAATGCGGGGATGAGACCCCAATTTGTTGGAGGAAAAACAAATAGATTTGCATGTAGGGAGGATGGTAGACCCATGGTTGGGAGGGATTTTTATGTTCAACCCTGTGTATGAACGTTTTTTTTCTTCAGACCCCCTGCCCCATCATCGAGTGCTCATTTGTATAGCCGCTGGCAACAGTGACAACGCGGCACTAGAATTGACGAACCACCATTCAAATAGAATAAGTGATGGGACTCAGAATTCGACCATAAGAGTCACACACGCATGGTTTGAGGTCTCATTCTGTCGCCAGGACGCTGTTCGCATGAGCGAGTGATTTCAATTTGATCGTCATCGGCGGCTTATCATCAGTGGTCGCACATGCTAAACGGCACATTACTATCAATCTATATATTCACAATCTTGGGTACAGTTTTGCGCGAGACTGACAATATAATATAATGCGATTGAATTCTACAAAAATCACCACTGATGCTAGCTATACGTTGGAAACTTCTTTCCAAGCCATTTCCTTTACGTACTTCATTTATTATTTTATCGCCCATCAGTTATGAGAATGACTGTACCCGGATAGTATATGTGACCGAGTGAACCATGCCATTCTCTGTAACGGCTATCTCGATGACGAGGTTGATTGCATATATATATCGTTATGTTAACACGCACCTTAAAAACGCTGCGATTAATCGCACGCGCGTGAGCAATGAGAATAGACCCTTTAGTCTGGGTAAGTGTCCAGCTAAGGATATCCACAATGCGCAGTTTATCCAAGGCAGCGACAGCGACAGATGGGATTAGCAACATAATCCCCTGCCAAGTCCAAATCAGCTCACGCCGGAATCGCTCGGGCGGCTAGGATCTTTTCAGATCGGCCACACAACTCACAAGCGATCTCGCTCAGCCGGCCGGAACAGCGACAAGTCATAGAGCGCAGAGCATGTACAACCTGCCCGCTCAACGGCTAGCCGAGGAATGATTGAAATGATTGAATATAACAGATAACATTGCTGAATTATGTCTCAGTTGGAATGTAGACTAAATGTCGTATTGCGAAGTATCTGGGTGTATTTAATCCGATTAGTATAATTTTGGTCCGATTTTTGAGGCCTTTCTGGTGTGGTGAATGAGAAACCTTCTGTGATAAGCTGTAGTTGTTATAATAATTTGAAGGATTATAGTTGTTTTAACGGAATTCTGAGGTGGTGCATTCATGAAGCTTTGAAGGAATTATGAATAATTAGTCTCCAATAATCGGAAGCGATGGATTCTCTCAACCATTTAGTTGCTTTAATAATAGGTGGTGAATGAAACCTTGTCGGAAATTATTGGTAACGAGTCTGGAGATTGTTTGTAAACAACAAGCAGCCGTAGATTGGCTTCTGTCAGTAATTTCTTTTTAAATAATATGTTCATCTGGAACCAATATTTTTTTTGCGTACTCCGATGGACTAAATGTGATTAGAAACGTACTCGGTATATGCGTACTTAAAACATGTAACGACGATCGACAGTTTTGGTCTGATTATTATCCTGCATGCTATTTCGTGCACTATTCAGACCTCTATTTCAATAGAATTAAAAAAAATAACAAAGAAAAGATACATGCCAGTTCAAAAGTCGTATAAGAGAACCGCGAAACGAACAGTTTAGTGTATATATATTTGCCACGAGGTGGCAGCACGTCAACATAATAGCGTGTCAATTGTAAAGGCGTTCATCACTTTTTTGGCATTGGTGTGTGGTCATTTGTGTATCAATGCAATGGCCGTTGCATGCTTGGCGATTTACCTTTCATCCAATTGGAACGTATGCGCCCTTTATGGTGTGTAAATATTTCATAACGTTAGTTTGGCACTTCCGAATTAAAAAAATGTTTTCACATGTTTTCTCACCAAGCGCATATATACTATACACAAATACAACAAAAATTACCCAATTATAATCAACTACATAGCCGTCGCCTATATACACATTTCCCAGAAACACTACATTATAGCTCCAACATATTTGATATATGTCTAATAATATAATCTTGATGACGTTACCATTTCTGACTATGGTTTTCTTGTAATTTATTTATATGTGCTGCATTCCCGCGGTGCAGTTTGATTAAAATTAACCACGATAGTTACTATATGGCTATATACATGTAAGTATGTTGCTCGACGTTCTATTCGCCCAAATGAGTCTGCCGAACCGTTACGTCTTTCGGGGGGTTGATCTCTACTCAACACTCGTTATATTTTACATACTGACATAAAGGTTTAAATGGTAAGATGGCGAGTTTGTGGGATCACTCATTCAAGTCAATTATGGAACTGAGATAAACCTGCATTCATTGTCACGACTGGGTAATATTTCGAGCGACCCTCGAACTAGCTAACTTGTTCGGCAAACTAGTAAAATATGTCGCAACTGAAAATGCTGTATCACTGTGTGTTGGTTAGAATCTACCATGTATACGTATAATGAGTTAATGAGCCAGATAGATTATTTGGTCTAGGGAAACGACATATCTAAATGTACCATAATAATTATGACGGACAATAATATTATTGTTACAAAATGGTACCATAGTAAGGCAGTACACATATTATGACATCGCAACTGGTACGTGTGACCTAGCCATTTTCTGATACGGTGTATCCTGTAGCCACGATCCGATTTTTGATGCCGGCCGACCTGTGTGTCAGTTCAAAGGCATGAAGACATTGTATACCTTTTCGTGGACAGATCGCGTGATGATGTGTAGTCAACACGTAAGCCGTTGTGAGTACACGGAGTTTTAACCAGTCTCTTTAATAAAAGCCGACGATGATATTTCAGCTCTTTGAAGATAAAGGGGTTTCCCTAGAAAACTATATCAACTATCAGAATATAGCTTTGTGCTAAGTTGTTTATATGAACGCTGACAGGCATCCGTTAATGCTGCTATATGGTAGCATACACATTTCCCCCAGAAATTTTGGCCAACTGGGAGGGGGTTGGTACTATACTTTAAATCTATCATGAGCCGTCATCTTTGACATATAGGCACAATCGAATATATTTCTACAGAAAGAGTATAGCAGCAGGTGAAAGAAAATGTTTGTACTTTCGTTTGTTCGTACCATTTGTCAATGAGTTTGCACACAAAATGCCCAATTTTACCCTTTTTTGTTTTACTAATATTTACCATTTTCAACCCAAAAGTAGACCAGGACATATCGAATGTAAGGAAGTAAGCTTCTTCTAACTGATAGAGCTATAATAGATCTGAGAAATATTTGAAATAGAAAAAAAGTTATCGCAGCAATTTCAAAATATTGTCTTGCAAGCGCAGATGACAGCATTCAGGGAGAGAGAGATGGCGCTATTTTCCTATAAACCAAAACCAAACGCACAGTTGGCTTGAACTGAATAAGAAAATCATATTACGCATCCAAACTTTTACAGTTTTGTAAAATAATTAAACCATCAAACCAGTAATGTCACATTCAACACATGCTACACTGGCAGTTATGCTCCCCAGATAATTATTTTTCTATTTTTCAGCCCTACCTATGCATCCGTTGGTTTATTTGCAATCTCTCTGGAGATTATGAACACTCGCGAGGGTGTTACATTTGGAATTGAGATTGTGTGATATCAGTTCTCTTATTACGAAATTCATTTATACACAACTGGGTGTCATACGTATGTCAAAACCTATGAATAATAAATAGATCGACCGTAGCTAAAACTACATAATCGCCATGTTAGCTGATTATCAGCGACGAAAATCATGGGTGCAACCTTTCACGCGGTCCCCAATTCCTGTTGACATTGTGATAATTATCTAGACAATGCAGTCAGAACAGAAACCGTCTTTTGACGCCATTATCAAACGAGATATGTATAATCATTCGTTGTCACCCACTTGTTCTCCGTTGGTGCAAATAGGTGCACCATTCTTGGTTTTTAATTTTCGGGCGTATGATCTATATCATCTAACATCGACAAAGTGAGGCGGATTATCTACACTCATTAATATATTTCACGAATGCCTGAAAAACTAAAACAGTCCAATCTGGATACCAATCGCTGAAACTAGGATTATTAAACTTGCTGTTTCTGATAACTACAAATTACACAATTAAAGTTATTAGCAAACCGTTTCACAGATAGAAATATATATGGCACTCGAAATGCCCTGATATCAGCTATATCGAGTAATGCTAAGCAACGCAGACTATATATGCACAGATTTAGAAATATCACAAACTATATATGTAACACGCATTTCAATGTTCGTCAATGAGTGATACACACATGCAGAAACAGTGATAGGTTAATCAGCTGAAAGCCCATGTAATACATGTTAACAGATGTAGATGTACAAATATTCGTCTGGAATAAATATAGCATATAAACCGTTGAAACGACCATAGCTGTATAATATCGGTATTTAGTACATATATATGAGAAACATATTGATATATGATAGTGACTTCTAGGCCCATGAGGAGGCCCGGTGCCTTTATGTCAACATACATGTACTTTTGTGTTACTTTAATCTAATTTATGCATATATGCCAGAAATTATTCCCCGCGAACTCTGGGGGAAACGGGATATAAGGTTGAAAATGTTGGTTTTCTAATTTTCGGACACACCACCCCGGGAACGCAAGTTTTTTCCTGTCTGATCACGGAAACTGACTCATCCATCGCAAGTTTTTTCCTGTCCGATCACTGATCCAACGCAAGTATTTTCCTGTCCGATCACGGACATTTCACTCACCTTTTCAAGGGCAATTGAGCGGTAAAACGAAGGAGAGAAAGTAAGGAAAGCGTTGGTAGATTTATTGTCTTGTTGTAACCAATAACCTTAATATAATCGATGTGATTGATTGATTATTGATTGATTATATATTAGCGATACACTAGGAATGGAATATACAAAACATATGAATAGATGTAGATGTGTATAACCGGAGATGACATTGGACAGGATAGGATAATTTATTTACAATACATATGAATTATCCAATGGAAGTAATACATAATAAGGTAAAGCAGTGTATTGTCGGGGGTATATAGCCTAGCCTTACCGGGCTGTCTTCCTGCTACCCCCTAAAACAAGTATCAGTATAAATAATAAACCGTCTTCCTGCATTAGTTTAAACTGGCGTGCACTGCCAACGCGAACGATTAATCTCCACGTACCCAATGAATGTGCGTTGCATCACCAAAGAGTTTACGCGCTAAGATTCATTTCCCATGTTGAGTTACTAACGAACACTTCAGAATGTATTTGACATGTCTTGTATGAAATAACGCTCACGCAGAACCTTTTACAAGTGACAGTAAATATATATACATTTGGGATAGACAGTAACTGTTAACTACAAAAGTTGGTAATTTACTATTATCATGCATGGTTGGGGTCCATTTGAAACTTAGATATAAAATCATATGACGCCCTGAGAGAGTATATGCCATTCCGGAGTTCCAAACAAGCAGGAAATAACCACTACCAAATGCTTTTTACTGGATTACTAGCGCTATTAATTATTGATATGTTTCCAGCAATATAAACCGCGTATTCACTTATACCATCCACGCGCATGGGAGTTTGCAATGCGATGTAGGAC